>OZ026623.1:46953327-47160827 GCA_964020975.1 Hermodice carunculata | reverse complement strand
TTTACTGCCTCATGGCATGCCTTAAGGAAAGGTGCTGTTGTTGATAACCTTCGGGCTTGCCACTGGTGATTGTGTACGACCTTCTTTGGGCGCTACCTACCCAACTTGATTGTGCTGGAGGACATTTTGTTCCGGCACAGAAGGCCATTTTCAACTGAACACTGAATAACGGAAGGATATCTCCCCCCCCCCCCCCGCCACACCCTCCATGCTTCCATGATCCAGGACCTAAAGTGTGGGAATAGACAGTGTCTCCCTTACGGCAGATTGCTCTCAGGTTGGGGGCAGCTTCCCTGGAAGGGGGGGGGGCAGTTGGCAGTCCCGTGTTGGTCCACAAGAAAGGCTTCTAGCTTTCGGCCAGGATCCGTTGTTTCTAGCCTCACATCCATGAACCCAAGAGACATCGCCTCCTAACTAAGAATGATAGTCCCCCCAGGCTGTCGGTCCCAGTGGTTGATGGTTAGTATTGCATGTTTCGTTGTTCCCTCCTACAAATGCGTTTGGATATTGGCAATCATGGCCAAGAAGTCATGTTACATAACTAATTATTGAAACTATGAGTAATTTCGGTGTTAGTGAGTATACTTAAAAAAGTATAGACACATATCTTTTACATGGATTGCAAAGTAGACCAAACCTATACTAATCACTCCCCATCGCACAGATATCAGAGTATACTTTCCTACCCAACTGTTTACTTTAACTTGTGAGTATACATACCTCTCGACCACCACAGAAGCCCACCCGACCTACCTGCTTCTGCTCCATGGTTAAGGTCCACTGACCAATCACCAGGACGGAAAAATAGGGGTGCATGTACACCGGAAGCCCCCCTCCCGCTTCTACAGAACCGAGCGTTGACCAGGACCACTAGATCTTTAAAACAATCGAGTTGTTATGCAATGGTGTTCGACGTTGTTGTCCAGACATGGAGGTCTAGGCATGGGTCGTTGAGAGGTAAGCAACTCACTAATACCAAAATTACTGACAATTTTACTGATTTCTTTATTTGATTACAATTTTCATTTTTTTGTTTTTATTTTGAAATGTGTTTCCAATAGGCATGGGCAAGAACGGAAGGTTCAATATCTGGCTAAAAGAGGGCACTGCAGTCAGTGGAGGGTTAGGGTTGTGTATCCCCATTACTTTACATTGTCATCTGCAACTTAATGACTTGAAAACTACTGCACATAGAAACACAAAATTTCAAGCAGTAAATTTTGATGCATAACTAAATACCTCACAAAAATCATATAGTCCAGGAGATGAGACACCTTTATTTATGTTTTCGAGTGCATTTTGTTTGAACATGTTTTCTAAGGCAGAAATGCCTGGAGAAATCAAATCTGGCAGTCTTACAAGCTGAAAGTGGTCCATTTTCTTTCCATACAGCTGTTTTGGAGGGAATCTCGCCTTCCAAAATTGGCACAAAATTGAGGGGTAGTGGAAATTTAAACGGCCATATCTTCGTCCATATTGCTTACATCAGAATGTGTTACCCCTCAAAATGTTTGTAATTAGCTTCTCTATCCAATAAAGCAAACCAAATTTGAATATGTTAATTAGTGACGTCAACAGAGGTCATAAGGTCACCAAAACGGGTCAGAGGCTATACCTCCTGGAGGCTACAGAAAAAACACCACAAACTAGAAGAAACAAGACCAAAATGATTTATTTGACTTTTATTCAGTAGAAAAGATAATGTTTCACACATCTGCGTACAGTAAATCTTTGGAGGACAATCTGCATTGTTTCAAACAAACTGATTCAAATTACATTGCTTTTTCATCAAATGTTGACATTTTCCACTCTGGTGCATTGCTTGACATTGTAAAGTGGTTCGCAGCTGTTAGGCTAACTTTCTGAACTACAGGATTACGCAAAGCTCGGATGCATTGCTTATGGTCTTTTCTGACCTCTTGGATGATAGAGAGGACTCAACAGATGAAGTTTGGTACTTGTGAATGGGACTATAAGTTCACAATGACAACATCTCTAGCATAACTCGTTGCCATTTCCAAACCTAGTCAGACTTGCTGCAAAATAATGGAAATGTATAGCACCCTTTGATATATCAAGAAAGCTGAATCAAGGGTTTTCTAGTGCTTTATAAATCATCTTCTATTTCATAGTCTGAATCATCAGAGTCAAAGGAATTTTCATACTCATCCTGGTCATGATTGTGTGATGGTTGGTCAGCTCTAACGTGCTCAGCTATGTCTTTTGGCATTTGGTCCCCAACAAACCAGACCATCTGGTATTTGCCATCTGTTAGTTTCCAACCACACTCAGTAGGATCAATTGAATCAGATATTGGGTCCTGGAGGTGTGCATTTCTCCAAATCATAGTCACATAGTTTGTCCTGTTCAGCTTTTGTGAAAGAACTCGCCTGGATGGGGGAAGAGTGATAGTATCTGCTCCTTTATTTTTGGCTAGTGGTTCAGACTCCTTTCTAGGTGCATACTTCTCTCTGAAGATTGCGTACCTGGCTTCCCCTAGGTTAGAAACTTTTGCTTTGTTGTTGCCTTCTGAGATCTCTTTGCTTTCTCCCAGCTTAGCAAGGAGATGCTGGTAATACTCTGACGACTCTACTTTGCCAACCCCGTGTCAACGAATTTTTGGGCCCCCTTTCGTATTTGATTTTTGTCGCATTTCATGTGACATCTTAACTACGGTTGTAACATTGATGATGTTAACAGTGCAAAATAGCAAAATTGGTCATGTTACACTAGACTAAAGGTAAAAGGTGCTGGTCACAGTGTTTTGTCAACTCAGCATGAGAATAGATTCTGCGCAAAATGTTAAAATGTAGTCCTGAATCATGTGAATGGCATTATAATTGATGCGGAATTATGTCCAGATGACTCGATCCTAAGTTTACTTTCTAATAGAAAATGGGAAATTTAACTTGGTGCAAGTATGTTCGCGATCTGAGTATAAAAGTAATTTTTATGAATAGCTGAGCTACCCAAACTACATGTACACATACTTCTGTAAAATAACTATAAATGGTTTTTAATTTCCAGTTATGTAGAGAGGGGCGGGGGAGGCTTTTGTTTCCCAAATGTTCTGGCCACTTGACCCCTGAACAGTATCTAAGTGCCTCAAGGTGGATATAAATGAGGAAGAGGCTCTTTGATTCCAGACTATAGGGCCCCCTTTTGGTATCTAAATGCATTAAGGGGATCTTGGATATTTGGGCCCCCTATTTGTAAGTAAATGCCTTGCAGGGGATATAAATGGGGAGGGGGCCTTTTGGTTTCAGTATATTTGGCCCCCTTTTTGTACCAAAGGGTCCCCCCTCCCCATTTATATCCACTCTATGACACAAACAAATAGGGGGCCCAAAAATACTGGAGCCTGAGGGCCCCCTCCCCATTTATGTCCACTGTAAGGCATTTACTTACAAATAGGGGGCCAAATATTTTGGAACCAAAGGGCCCCCCCCCATTTATATTTACTGCAAGGTATTTGCGAAACAGGGGGCTCAAATATCATGGAACCAAAGGGACCCCCTCCCCCATTTATATCCACTGTAAGGCATTTACTTACAAACAGTGGGCCCAAACATTCTGGAACCAAAGGGCTCCCTCCCCATTTGTAATCACTTCAAGACGCATGCAAATGGGAGGCCCAAATATTCTGGAACCAAAGGGCCCCCCTCCCCATATATATCCACTGCAAGGCATTTACTTAAAATAGGGGGCCCAAATATTCTGGAACCAAAGGGCCCCCTCCCCATTTACATCCACTTTAAGACACAAACAAATAGGGGGCCCAAATATTCTGGAACCAAAGGCCCCTCCCTCCCCATTTATATCCACTGCAAGGCATTTACTTACAAAAAGGGGGCCCAAATATTTTGGAACCAAAGGGCCTCCTCCCCATTTATATCCACTTCAAGACACATACAAATGGGGGGGGCCCATATATTCTGGAACCAAAGGGCCCCTCCCATTTATATCCACTTTAAGACGCTTACAAACAGAGGAAATCAGCTGAAAACCCACATCCCCGAGTCCATTCCAGAATATTTAGGCCCTCCTAGTATGAAAGAGCTTTCTTTAAAAAAAAAATCTGGTGTTTTATTGTATTTTTTTTTTTTTTCATTCATATCAAGAGCCAGATATGCCGCGTATGTATCTCCAGCAATGCAGATAACAAGGAGTCAGGGGGAAATGGAGACACCCGAATATATACATGTGGGGTAGATTTGTGCTAAAATATGTGTTGCACAAACAAAAAAAAAAACAACTTGGAGGGATTGTGAGATAATTCCTACAAGGTATTTTTTTGGGGGGGGGGGGAGGGGGCGCCAAATGTTTGCAGGGAGGCCCAAACGTTCGGCAAATGAATGGGCTCCTGGGGGACCATCCGTTCGGGGGGGGGGGGGGGGGAGGACAAGTATTCTCTGACACCGGTACTTGTTGGTGGCTTATCTGACATTGTCACAACTGACATGGAATAATGCAGACTTACCAACTATCATGTAGCTTTCACTGCATCTTTACAAAACACAAGTGCATAAAATATCACTGCATCTAGATACAAAGCACAAGTGCATAAAATATCACTGCATCTGTACAAAACACAAGGGCATACAGCAAAGACTAAGGATGATACAAACAGCACATTCACGAAATAAAATAAAGGCTGATAACTTTCCTGCTCACCAAAAGCAAGCAGTAAACTGACTGGCTTTTCTACTGGCCTAACTTGGGCCAAGATTAAATGTCTTTCCAACAACAGAGTGGAGAAAATGCACTGTCTTTTTGCTTACCATCCTCTTCGGCCTACTGCCTACCTAAAGCAAACAGCTGGGACTTTACTAGTTAACTGCAAAAGTGTCAAAAACAAAAACAAAAAATAATAAACAGATTAAGCCCCAATTACAAACTACATTTAACCAGACCTTATTTTAGGAACAGAAATGTGGCTAGACAATTCTAACAAGGACAGTGAAATTTTCCCACCAAATTACAACGTACACTGCAAACACCAGAATACAAACGGAGGCAGCAGTTAAGGATAAAAAAAAAACTGATAAAACGTTAGCAGAAACCATATAACCACATGCAGTCATCCCATAAACATTTCAATATTGAAATCTACAAGAAACATAAAGGACACACCAAGTCAAAGATACGAAAATTTTATTCTAAATATCTCATTAAATTATCGAAACTAGTTTTGTTCAGAAAAACAGCAAACACTTCTGGTACATCAAATCCGGACAGAAAGACAATACAAGACCTAATTGCACTCAAGCACTGGTCAAACACGTGGGGCATGAAGTTCAACATCAACAAAATTTTGTTATATCATGCAAATCAATAGGACCAAATAACCTAAACACCACTGTTACCATTTATACCAACATCAACTTCGACAAGTAACACACAACCCATATCTCTGACTTATACTTAATGAAAAACTTAATATGTACATCACAAGCCGAAAAACACAGAAACTTGTTCTTTCCAACAATGGGCATTGACTGGAACAATCTCACCAATCACCAAATTTCTGCAGAGACAATAGACACTTTCAAAAGCAGACTGTCTGCAACATGATACTTGGACTAATTGTCCTTCACCCCAGGGAACTGTTACTCCACGAAAAGATCTGCCCAGTATTTATACACAACAGAACAGAACAGAGATGGGGTTTCCCCTCTTTCAGAACAATGCAATGTGCTTGAGGCAGGAATTCCCCACTTTCAGTTTCACAATGCAATGTACATGATGTACTTGAAGCAGGGATTCCCCACTGTCAGTCGTTACCATGCAGAGTACTTGAAGTGGGGATTACCCACTTTCACTATGAGAAGTTCAGTTTAAAATAAATTTCACTTACTGTTGCTTGTTGGGCCTAATCACTGATTGAAACATAAATTACCGCAACATACGTAAATATAATCAAATGAATTGAGCAATATTTTGAAATATGTTCCACATACATTTATCTTTGATAGGTAATGCACAAGGGCAGAAGATGTCAATATTTGATGTAGGAACGAAAAACTTGAATCTGTTTGTTTTTAACAATGCAGATTGTCTTTTACAAAGATTTACTATAGTCAGATGTCTGAAGTATCATCTTTTCTACTGAATAAAAGTCAAATAAATCGTTTTGGTCTTGTTTCTTCTAGTTTGTGGTGTTTTTTCTGGAGCCTCCAGGAGGTATAGCTAGCCTCTGACCCGTTTTGGTGACCTTGTAACCTCTGTTGACGTCACTAATTAACATATTCAAATTTGGTTTGCTTTATTGGATAGAGAGGCTAAATACAAACATTTTGAGGGGTAACACATTCTGATGCAAGCAATATGGACGAAGATATGGCCGTTTAAATTTCCCCTACCCCTTAATTTTGTGCCAATTTTGGAAGGCGAGATTCCCTCCAAAACAGCTGTATGGAAAGAAAATGGACCACTTTCAGCTTGTAAGACTGCCAGATATGCTTTCTCCAGGTATTTCTGCCTTAGAAAACATGTTCAAACAAAATGCACTCGAAAACATAAATAAAGGTGTCTCATCTCCCGGACTAATATATCCACAGCTACAAAAGTGACTAGTTTATCTAAGGTTGCTTTAACATACAAACTAATGAGATTACACAGCTCTAGCCCTCCATATGTTTGTATAATCAGTTGTGTATTGGGGCAAATACACACCTTAGAGCTAATTTTGACCTTTCCTGCTGAATACACATGCTCGGAGTTTTCTTCTCTAACCTCATATTTTTCGTCAAATTCTTAATGATGATGTTCCTTTTTTCTTATCCTAGAAAGTGAATCAAGAGTTCAGACACAGTTCTGCTTATAAATTATGTTTAGTCAAAAGTGCTAGATAATCAAAATGTGAATATGTTTAGGATTTCAAAATATTTTGGAACTTAAAAGATGTTATCTTCTTTATGAACTTGTATGTTTACCACCAAATATGGGCATTTTGTAGATTTTACTTAGTTCTTCATAATTATTTGTAAAATAGTGTAACTTGACACAATGGAAAGTTACATGAGGCATAATTATAACCACCCATCCCTTATATATTTTTTGTTTATTTAACAAAAACGCCCCAAACTTATTTGAAATGTTAAAAAAATGCATGAAATGTGATTGTTGAAAGTTAGGGGGTAGGGGCACGAAAATGCCCCTGAACTGTACAATCATAGTCAACATTGCAATGGATTTGACATAAAATATAATAATTGTGTAATTGCAGCAGTTCAGCACAATGGGAGATAGATTGGTGGTTGAGCCATCTTTGATAAGAGCAGAAAATGTGAAATACCTGGTGAAAACTAAAATTTTGGGGTACTTCATTTTGAAGCAAAAAACACCCCAGATTAGGTTTATTATAATTAGATATGCTCAATGAATTATGTTTATGTTTTATAATTATGACCTATGTAATTTCATTCCATTAAAATTAATGTTTTGCAATGTAGTCCATTGCTGAGCTCAAAAAAGTTATAAAAATGTAGGAATATGGCATAAAAGGAGAACATAAGGGGTGAGGGTATTTTTTATGGCCAAAAAGTACCCACATTTAGATCAATACCTTATAAATATCTTTCAGAATGATTTTTTATATTCCACTTACAAACTTCAATCACTAAACCATTAAAAATATGACCAATATATTATACATACGTCTTACGCAAAATGGCATGTTGTAGACCACTAAAACAAGTATGAGATTACTGGAACTGCTATTCTTGCCATACCTTATAATGACGCCAGATGAAGATCAGGCTACCCAACAAAAAAATCCCCTGACTGTGATCTTCCAAATGATATAACTTTTATTCAATCCCCAGATGTGGAAACGAAACTCAATTTTTAGGGCCTTTCTTAGGACCTGGCTCCCCTACTATAAGCAGGCAGTCAAATTGTGACCGATTTGCAAATAAATCAACTTTGTTTTTTATTAATTAAATCAGTAATTGGCCAAGAGATGGCAGAACCGCTCAATTGTGGCCATCCACCATTCGCAAAAGATTTCCCCACGCTACCTCTGGTTATCTACTTGTGACTTCAGAATGTTTTACCAATTAAGGCCCATAATCCCAAAGTTTGAGGAAACCAGAAATGCCGCAATTTTCTAATAATGTCTAAATGGTGGGAGGGGGGAGGAGGGCTTTTTTTTTAGAAATTTTTAATAAAATATTTGAAAATAAGGCTAAAACCAACGGATCCCCGGGGAGGACATGAGAAAAAACTTCTTTTTTTTTCCGATCCCTGACATTTTTTTTTTTTTTTGGGCGTCGGAACGGAAAAAAAACCCACGTAAATTAGGATTTATGTCCCGCCATGACAAGCATTTTTTTTCTTGACAAATATTTGTGTTGCCACGCAAAACTTTTGCCTGGGAAAGGAGTGTAGTATTTGTTGCCTCATGTCCCCTCTGGGGCTACATGTTTTTGCCCAAGGGACACAAGTAAAAGAAAAAAAAAATAGTGAGAAGGAACGCAAAGGCTTTGCGAGGGAACGTAAACACTTTTGCGGGGGAAAGCAAAGCATTTTATCCTGTCATGTCCCATCCGGAGATCCGTAAAAATCGGCGTGCAAAGTTACTTTCTAATATCTCACCATAAAAGGGATAAAAATCCCATGTTTTAATGAATGTTGTCAAAATACGTAACTTTTCTTATGAAATTTTATTGCAAAATATGGGACTTTCAAACGAGCACATATCAATACTGGTTACTTATAAGAGTACTCCGCCACGCCCCCCGCGCTCCCGTTGAAGGGGGCAGATTGTAAACTATTGCTGTCACCTGGGAATGCTATGGTGGATCAATGGTGCCAACCAAAATTTTTTGTTTTGTTTTTGTTTTTGTTCTTGTCTTTTTTTTATCTCGTAATTACGAGATTTTAAAAACCTGCTATTGCGAGATGAAAAGTTTTTTTTTTTTTTTTTTTTTTTTTTGTTTTGCTTGTTTTTTTTTGCTTTTATCATATAATTACGAGACGCATATCTCGTAATTACGAGTTTAAAATCTCGTAATTCCGAGATAAAGCAACTTTTGGTTGGAACCATTGAGCTACCATACAAGGCAGCTGAACTCGTCACATAGTCAGGGCGCGACAGCTCTCACACCGAGCATTGTCTCACGGTCTGAGAGTGGCAAAGTCTCAGGTTACCTCGAATGATTACTGGATCCATAACCGCTGTGGAGCATTGCCCACGTGACAGTATATGCATGTTTGTCACGGTTCTTCAAAAAGCAACCAGGAAGTGCAGTTTTTACTCAAATGCGGACAACTCGTTGAAAATTAGGTTTAGAAAAAGTAAAGCGTGAGGAAAGTGTGTACATGGGCTGGACGAACAGAAAACGAAGACGATTAACACTTCACAGATATTTTCCTGGTTTATGAGTTTGTCTGCTTGCAGTCCGGAGAAAATTTGTTCAAGTTGCCAAGAGACAGGTGGGGAATGTTTGAAAGTGTACTGCATGCTTTATATATGGCACAATGGTTGCTAAACTTGACAGTATAATACATTTCAGGTAAATAACAACAGCGACTCGGCCTATTGAGCATCATTCGGTGTGTTCGTGTACATTGTATATACAGTCACACTGGAAGGGGTTACTTTGATCTTTTGATGCACTTTTAGTCACGGTTATATTCATTCATTTATTTATTTATTTATTTGTTTGTTTATTTATTTATTTATTTATTTATTTATTTATTTATTTATTTATTTATTTATTTATTTATTTATTTATTTATTTATTTATTTATTTATTTATTTATTCATTTATTTATTTATCTATCTGTCTATGTATCTATCTATTTATTTACTAATTGATTGATTGATTGATTGATTTATGCAATGATTGTACATAAGCAATCAATATCTCTAGATACAAATTAATACAGATACACCATTATACGGACACCATTATATTCATTGCTTGGCATCCTTATTTAAACTTGCATATAACCATTTCAAAATACAATTGAAAACAAGAAAAGAAAAGAAAAAAAAAAAAAACACACCGAAGCTTTAGCTCATTAGGAGCTGTTATGACCGGGTGGCTTGTCATGATGCATATTATCGGTTGGTCTTCCCAGTTTTATTATATGGTCGGTATAATGATTGTTACAAAGTCTCCATTAATAGTAGTTGAAAATGGTATGTGACAAGTTAACCAGGCTGCACCGTGACGACAGGGGAGGAGAGTACGCCACCTGGCAACAGCAGGCAGAAGGAAGTGCTGTACATCGGTGTTAATATCCGTGTAAAGATGGCGCTGCGAGCCATTGTCTTGCTTTTCATCTTTGCGACTGGAAATACCCAAGTTGAACTCCGATCTACCTTTACGCGATCTTGTTTACATCCAGGTGGAGATTGCAACCTTCAGACATGTCGGGTGATCTTGCCTTTTTTTTTACTTTATTTTTTACCGAATTTGACGTGATCTCCCAAACTCCCGACATGGAATAAAAAAATCCCGCAATACCAAATATCGACCTTAAAATACAAATAAATAAGCACATAATTAAAACGTCTGACTTTGGAAAGATATAGGTCCAAACTTGAGGAAATTTAATTTTTGTCAATAATCTGTTTACATATACTGTTTGATGCATATTCCCATTTCTGTTGGCCACATACAGGTTTGCATACCAGAAAGGCAGTTACCAAGGGTTACTGTGATACAAGTCATGAAATGTACAATCATTGAAAGATTTCAGCTCAGGGATATACCCTGACACAAAGATGACTTTTTTGGCATACTTATTTCACTAAAATAGTAGTCCAAGAAGGCACGCCCAATTAGGTATATTATGCCCAAAATGTGGGAAATGGCACCATTTTGCACGGATAAAAAAAAGGAAGTCCCATTGGGGAGAAGGACACCTCCTGACAGCCCCTCCCCGCGCGTAATGTGTCCCTACTCCAATCACTTCGAGTAGGGAGATCTCCCCACATGGAATGCTTCAAACGTGCCACCATTGTCTACGTTTGCTTCAAGGTAGCACAGACCATGGGAAATACAAATTTATGATATAATCTATACATACATATATATACAAAGAAAAACATTAGAATAATCGAACTGACTGATGTTAATTTTAGTCCCATTTAAAACGATGCTGCCCTTCTCCCTCATGCTAATGATGGGGCACAGGCTAGTGCATGGTTGGAATGATTGTGGTCTGTGTATGCTTATGCAAAAACTATTCGGAAACCAGAGTCTAATAACACAAAGATAGATCAAATGTTTTGCAACATTTCTTTCAAACACATAACTATTGATTCATGGAAAATTCAGTACCCTTTCAAATTGAGATTTGTTTGTTATATGTTTCCCAAAGAATAAAAAAATAAAACATCTCCCATTATTTCCTGTAAATAGATGGCAACAATATTGAACAAAGTATCATGAAATACAAGAAATTTCTGGCTTCAATTACTCTTGAGGATATCGCAGCGAATCAAAACTGTGACTGTATATCTAACAGTAAATATTCTAATTTTGTTGATGCAGACCACAAACATGTATTTACAGGTAACTTAGATAAAATACAAAATTCAAGTTTCAAATGAATGATGAAAAAAAGGTACAAATTTTCGGATATGTCCCACATTGAACATTGACAGTATTTTTCAAGATACTTGTGATGCATTTGATTCCTACTGTATGAAATGGACAAAGAAAGAAATAATAGAATTTTAGAAATTTGAAGGATGGTTATCAAACTTGAAAAGAGTCTTTAGAAATATAATTTATCGTTATAAATCCCACATTTAGAAGTTCAATACAGTTAATTTAAAACAGCCTTAGTTTCAAAAGCAGTCAAAGAACTACAAAAAATATTTTTGGTCACTAACATAGATAACGCGGGTAACAGTTTTGGGATCATCAGCAAAAAAAAAAAAAAAAAAAAAAATCTCTGGATGTTTTTGAAAAATGAACTTGGTATTAACACTTTTTCAGACATGAGAGGAAATGACGCATATGAATTACACAAACTATCCATTGATAATTTGATAGCTACACATAAAGATGCGATAAAAAGGAATTTTGATATCAAAATTTCGGACGATGTTATCGAAGGAAGTAACATTGTGTTTGACTGAAATTAGGATTCATGTTCGTAAATGCTGTAATGCAATTTCTAGAAACCCTGAAATAAATTGTTTTGCGAGTACTAGCAATTCTTTCGAGTTTGTATCTAAAATCAAAGATGTAAAACCAGAAAATATCAAATGATTTGATTTGTCTACACTGTACACAAATCTACCCATAGATGAGGCCCAAAGTTCACTTGCAGAACTCATGAGCGAAATGTGTAAACGAAATGGTAAACCAAACATAAATATTAATTCAATTACAAAGAAAGCACATTGGTCACACAATACATAATCAAAAAGTAACGTTATATCTTTCACTGTTGAAACTTTGAGATATGTTGTAAAATTTCCTTTGGATAATACTTTTGTTCAATGCGGACCATTGATTTTTCAACAATTAAAAGGCATTCTAATGGGTAGCAACTGCTCCCCGTTACTGATGGATTTATATTTAACCTGACTTGAATTTATGCATATGGCTAAATTGATAAAAACGGACTTTAAATGGCTAAGAAATTATCATACAACGCAAGATACATTCATGACGAGCCTATGTAAATGTATATATTTCAGTGAAATTGCTAAAAGATTTACCCAAACGATATCCCTTGGAGGGTACGAATTCAGATGGTTTCAGAGATGTGTTTCTGGACTTGAATATTCAGGTCACTGATAACAGGTTTGTATTAAAGTCTATCGCAAAATAGATCAGTTTAACTGTGCAGTAATATTTCAGAAACTACTGGATATAATACGTTTTGAGATTCGGTCGTATCTGTTCCAAATTTCAGGACTTTGCATCTAGAATCAAATGAATTTACAATAAACTTGAGTGAAATAGATTCAAAGATGTACTTTTGATCAAATATTTCTGCAAATTTTGCTGTAAATTCTCGGAGATGGTAAGAAAGTTTGGCTTCAATAATTTTAGAGATTTTAGATTTGCCTGTTTTGCTACTTAATTTTATCTTTTCGCATAATTAAGCTTTAATTTTCACCTTTCAGACATTTAAGGCTAACTTGTTTTGTGTTAAGTTAAACCCCCAGGGGCTATTGGTAGCAAGTAGCAGACTACGACAGTTACAAGCTTGCCTAATTGTACTTGGTAAAACATTCTGAAGTCACAAGTAGATAACCAGAGGTAGCGTGGGGAAATCTTTTGCGAATGGTGGATGGCCACAATTGAGCGGTTCTGCCATCTCTTGGCCAATTACTGATTACAAGCTTGCCTAATTGTACTTGACATGTGGTTAAGAAATATTATATTTTCGTTGCATTCTCTTGACTTAAATACAAATAACTTTCGTTCGTTTTCTGACTTGCCCTATAAATTTTGCTGTTAATATCCAAAAATTATTAGAAAGTTCAGTTACAATAATTTTACAGTTTTTAGACTTGCATGTTTTGCGACTTAACTATATCTTTTGGCATCATTCTGTTTTGATATTCACTTTTAGACATTGTAGGCTTACATGCTTTCTGTCAGGCTACCCCCCCCCTCCCCCCTGGAGGGAGGGTATTGGTAGCAAGCAGCGGCCTACGACAGTTACATGTTTGCCTGATTGTACTTAAAATGGTGTTAGGGATTTTTTTTTTTTTTTTTTTTTGATAACATTTTTTTGGCATAGATGCTTATGACTTTCATTCTTTTCTGACATGCCTAAATGCACATTCCCTCAACGTTAAAAATTAATAAGTTTTGGACAATTTCCCAGTAAATGAATCTATAACGGAAGTCACAGTCCTTGGGTACAGCCACGACACAAAAGCAATCTTCGGGTAACAAATACTTATCAAAGTATGTGTAAGGAAAATTATTGATGAAAAAAAAGTAAGAGGTATATATGGTACGGAGCTGATCGACAGATTCTAAACATGACTAAGCTCAATCTTGTGATCATCAATTAATTAACAAACATTCAGCTTTGTGGCAAAAATGTCAAATATAAAAAAATGCAAGGTTTAAAGTTATGTGAAGTGACTTTCAAAATTTAAATGTTCAGTTTCCTTCAAACTGTGATGTGAAGCGTCATTTTATTTATTCGGGCATGTTATAGATGAAAGCATACTTAAATAAAAATAAATAGTACTTGTAACCTTTCAAATTATGCTAATTAGGCAGTCAATAAATTGAAATCTGTGATTCACTGTAATGGCGTTTCCGTTCCCAAAAACTCTGGGCTATAAACTTGTAGGTAGGTTCCTGGGAAAGGTGATTACACTGATCTTTGCCTGTGAATGTGATAAAGAACAGTTTTATCAAGGCTTTGTCTCTGAATATAGAAATGTAATTCATAGCCGGTAAAGAGAAGCAAGATATTCAAGTACTTTTAGTCACTCAAAATCTATGTCAAACAATAATATAATAAAAGAAAAATAAATAAGACACCACGGGACAGTATTTATGACATTTCAAATTCTGGTAATTAGACCGCATCACAGGACAATGTATTACAAATCACATGTATTTTGTTGGCTGGATCCCATGGAAACTGATCTCAAGGGCTAATCATCATCATCATCATCATCATCATCATCATCATCATCATCATCATCATCATCATCATCATCATCATCATCATCATCATCATCATCATCATCATCATCATCATCATCTTTTTTGTTTGTTCATTTTGAGCATTGACTTGGTGGTTTGGGGTGATTCTGCTTCCACAAACCGACTTGGCATTGACTTTTCCTGTACAGTATGCATATTAATGTATATTGTGTATTGTACTGGCGTGAGTTCTGATGTATTTTCACGCATTAAAGAACGAATAAACAGTCTTTGGAATATCATGTTGAGAAAAGGTTAGAAATAATTCCATATCATAAATGCATATTAACGTTTAAAAGGGTTGTGATGTGAAATTTAACAAGCATCTAATTGTGAGGCTCCGTGTTTTGATCGATTGATTGATTGATTGATTATTTTATGTATGTATGTATGTATGTATGTATGTATGTATGTATGTAAGTATGTATATATGTATGTATGTGTGTGTATGTGTGTATGTATGTATGTATGTATGTATGCATGCATGCATGTATGTATGTATGTATGCATAGAGGTTATCATTCTCTTCAATAGAAGCTAGCTGTTTTTTGGCTTATTTCACTTTCTGAAATTCATTGCATCGCATTGTGCTTGTATATTTAAGTTCAAAGATTTTGCTACACACCATTTAAAACATGCAGTATTTTGGTAAAATTCATGGAGTCTGATGGTCACTAGCGTGTTGCTTTTTCACCTTTATGGATGTGAATTGATGAAGACTATGTTACAATTAGATGGTAATAAACTAAATATGTCACGGAAGTCAGCATGATAGGGGAAATTCCCAGGTCATATAAACTTGCACAAATTTTGTTTCTGTTTTAAACAATCTAGAATCAATGTGCTCTGATATAGTGATCTGTTACATTCCAGTCTTGGATGTGTCTGGTGATTTGGACACCATAGCAAACCTAAATTGCCAACGCAAAACCCAAGCTGGCTCCAGTAGGTTAAAGCAACACCTATAATTGCTTCTATTGACATATTGCCATTTTTAGTGTACACAATCGGCAACTTCAAATTTAAAAAAAAAATATATAATAATTAGTGGCATTTACAAAGTTCAAAATATCACCAAAACACGCGATAGTCTATTATAAATAGATCACAGCTGAATATATATTTTTATAAAGGAGATGCGTGACAACGCATGAATGCTAACTGTGTACAGGTGTACGGATTGTGCACTGTCCAAGTTCATAATTATCTGGGTCACTGCAGTATTGTCATTCATCAGCATCCAGTTCTCACCTGTCCCTCATGCAGTGCACGTATTTGATCATTAATGATATGACTCTTGACTGCAAACATCCTGACGCAGTTAACTTATGCAAATGGAAGCTTCTGTGCGGTATGTTGTGAATTCAATGTTTTGAGCATTATTGACTATTTTCCCTGGGGGTAGGTAGCTGGGGGTGGGGGGTCAATTATAACTTTGGCCTACAACCAGCAGGTGTTTGGAAACCTTGGCACATGCAACCATAAATACCATACGGGCACTTGACTGTGATTATTTGGAAAGAGAGGTCTTCTCAAAGTCCAGACAACCCTGATCGTATTGCAAAGGTCGCGGGGCTCCATAGTGGATTTTGCTCTTCTTGAAGTTTAAATATCAACAAGAAAACCTGCAGAGCAAGCCTTGTGTAAATGAATCTGATGTGACCTGTGCAGCATAGAAGGCATTAATAATTTTGTTGATAACAATAATGCAAAAGGTACATTCTTAATTATATGTTAGCTAATTTCGCGGCGCCCATTGCATGACATCTAATAGATCAGAATACATTACCCATATTTATAAATTTCACACCGGCAATGGTAGCGACGAGATTCCAGACCCTATCGTCAGGACGCTTTATAGATCTTTAATTTTTCCCGTCACCCTCGTCATATAACGAGACAAGATTGAAAACTTTTCACACTATTGGAGAAAAGGTAGCAAATGTATCAACTTGAAATACAATATGAACCACGGTCCTATGTGCTGAAAAGTGATTACGCAGTGACCGGGAGGCCATATCATTAACAACATACCCGAAGTAAGCACGATTAGGTCGATATGCTATTTACGCAGATTCCAAACATTGGCAAACAAGGCCCACTTCAGGCCTTAAAAATAATTATAATGAATGAATGAAGGAAAGAAAATGAACAAAAAAATAAATGAAAAGGCGCATGCTCAGTTGATGTTATCAAGATTTTGTCAAGACCAAGGCTACCTACCCTCTGGAACGCATCATAATTTATTGCCTTTGATATATGGCACCTGCCGAGAATCAAATGCGCAAACGATTTTTTCAAATTAATGCAAAATATCGTCAAAAGAAAGAGCGAGGTGGTCAATGTAAGTGCCTGACTGATCCTGGTCGGTAGTCGTTCCACAGTTGGTTAATCATTTTTTTTTTTTTTTTTTGCAAACTACAATTTTAATATGAGCTGGCTGATGGACTATACCTTTTTAAGTAGAATTTTAAATGATTACAGACAACACCAAGTGCTTGCTCCACCTTCTTGTCTATGGTCAAATTACTCGCAAATTGGAAAGAGGGCGCGCTGGACAGCTCCATTAAATCCTGTCTCAATACAGTTTGTAGGCTTATTGAGTCTCTGTTTGTAAACTCATTTATATTTCTTTTCTCGTTGATGTAAAACTGACAATTTGTATAAAGTAAGTATCACAGCTACGAATATATATATATATATATATATATATATATATATATATATATATATATATATATATATATATATATATATATATATATATATATATATATATATATATATATATATATATTACCTTACCAGCACAATATGGAAAAAATCGTTAAATCAAAGATTCTGACAAAACACTTGGAGAATAACTTTGTTTGACTTTTCCACAGAATGCATTGGCACCATGTTTTGCCAGAATATACGTGATGGCCCCGGAAAGGAGTCAACAATATTGAAAGCATACCCAAATTTGTTACAAAAAAAAAAAAAACAAAAAACAAAAAACGAAACCAAAAACAAAACAAAAAACCAAAACAAAAAACAAAAGAAACAAAAAAAAACAACAACAAATACAAAAACAAAAAAAAAAAAAACAAAAAAAAAAAAAAAAAAAACACACACACACACAAAAAAAACAAAAAAAAAAAAACAAAAAAAAAAACAAAAAAAAAAAAATAAATGAATAAATAAATAAAATAAAACAGCGACGCCTGGTGAAAAAGTAAAGTCTGAGGGCTTTAATTATGTATACAGCACTTCTTTAAAAAAAAAGAAAACATCAATGTTACCATTTGCATATGCTTGGTAGAGATCCACGGACAGTTTGTTCTTACAAAGTCTGCAGTAAATCTGGCCGATGGAGTTTGACAAGACGTTAAAAACGTGAATTATTATTGCGACCTACATTTACCTAAACTGTAATCGACAGGGTTGTATATATTAACCAGCTACTGCCCAAATTGAAAAACATTAAATATCCAGGACTAACTGCATCACCACCGACAAAACAATTTTGTTACTCGTTTATAACACTTTGTTTCAGCACAATGTGCTTGACGGTGTTGGGGATGTCGAAAAAAGAAAAAAAAACTATACAAAGAGTAATGAAAGAGTTACAAAAAGCAAGGGCTACCTGTTGAAGAAATTAAGGAGGTGGAACTGGGTCTACGCTGAAAGCAATTAGCCAAGCTATTTCGGGGTTTTTGCACAAACCAAGTTCATGAAAATCTAAATGAGTTAATTGTGTGTGATCATTTGGATAACCTTGACACAGTTCCACTTAAAGTTTGAAGAGACTCCAGCTAACGGTTTGACAAAGAGTGAAAGAGAAATGTGCGCGAAAGGAAACAAAAGTGCCGACGACAGTAATGGACGAAGGCCCACCACAAAACTAAATAACTCAATGTTGATGCAAAAACAAAAATGAAATTAAATGGGTAGATGGATGGATGGATGGATGGATGCATATATGCATAGATGGATAGATAGATAGATAGATAGATAGATAGATAGATAGATAGATAGATAGATAGATAGATAGATAGATAGATAGATAGATAGATAGATAGATAGATAGATACAAAAGCTAAGGAACGAGACATGAATAAAGTGTAAAATACTTTGAAAGAAATTATACCAACTATGACAGAAAGGAATAGAAAATAGAGGGAGGATAGGAGGATGTCAGAAAGAGAGGCTGACGGGTAAGGAAGGACAAAGATATTGGGAAGGTGATAGCAAAGACGGGGACAAACAGGAGGAGCAACCAAAAATTTATCAGTCTCTCTTTCGGTGCAGTGCCTTACAATATTTTGTGGTATGCCACCTGCACTCCATCCAGTGCCTCGCGGTGTTGTACAATATGTCTGGATGAATCGTTTGTCGTTTTGAGTGTCCCGTGGTGGTAAAAAGTATCGTTTGTGTCCGCATGCTTATTCAGGTGCTTCCGTGTGACTCGTGTCATTCGAATTTGCAATCAAACTCTCTTCGGTTGTGTATCAGAGATGGAGAGCAAGATTCATACTCCGAGCACCAACCTGCACGTCGAATGTTCCTGTGTTACACATATATCAGCGTTTTCATTAATCCAGCCTTGCCTGATTAATATGACGACTAAAATGGATTGTAGGGTTCGTTTCTATAATGATTACTCCTGAACTTAATATCACCATGAAATTACTTAGCCCTAGATAACAATAACGCATTTAATTGGTTTTTGTTTTGTTTTGTTTTGTTTTGTTTGTTTGTTTGTTTTTTTGTTTTGTTTTGTTGTGAATCAGTAGATATCGCACCACTAGGTTTAACGCATTTTAGTAATCTCGTCCCATCGAACTTTATATTAAGATGCACACCAGCATATGCTGATTTATCCTCAAATTAATCGAGGCTAGTTTTGATGTCACAAGTGCCAGTTAACCCCTTGAAAAAAAAGTTATGGACATGATGAACAGCACTGATTTGCCATATGTCAATCTTGATTAACATTTTACTTAATATCTAAAATGACGCTCGTCAATCCCAGTTAAATGAGAAGGTAGGTCTCGTGGGCACGTTCATTAGCCTGATTTATGTTTTTAATCTGGTATATTCCCCGCTTATATTGCTTGTTGTAGGGGAAAATGTCAAACCAATTGAGATTGCAGTTATCATGATGGCCAGGGTGACTATCAAAATATTTTATTAAACTTTACACATCACAATATACTAGAACATCATATGATTTCGTCATATATTCTTCAGAAGGACGGTTACATGACGAAGGCGCACCCGGCAACGTGAATCGGCAAGATGAGGGCATCAAACCCACTGCCATCTATGTGGGCCTTGCTAGTTCTGAGCATTGCCTGTGACAACACAATTTGTTGTAAGTACAAATTCCCAGTAACAATAACTGTTTCTGAGCAATACCTGTAACAACGCAATTTATTTATGTTGTAAGTACAAATTCGCAGTGGAACTTGGCGAGCACTGAAGCAATGTAACTTTTCCGTTGGTTTAAAATCGTTTTGAATGTGCCAAGGTCGATTGCGCCTAGCCTATCACCTTGGCAATAGCGTGAAGTAACCGTGACATACAAGTGACGTACGTATTTTGAAAAAGGACGCACATAAACGAATTAGTCCATGCCAGTGTAGAGAAAAGGCATACTGCAATGGTGGATCAATGTTGATCATACGCTTTGTTAATTATTTTATTACCGCTAGAATTTGGAATTCACCCCCACCCCTATCCTCCTCATAAAATACAGAGAAGGGTGGTGCGTAAGTTACCATTAGGCATGGAATAGGATACGTGGTGAGAGGACTAGATGAACATCGTTAATGCATTTGTATAACTATTGATTAAATTAAGGCATTGTACTTTTTATTAAACAAGAAAAAGGCCTGGTCTGTGAAATTCTACTATTCAGACAAAAGGAGATTCTTTTTCGAATCTAAATTGCAAAACTATCGACGCAGCGACATAGCAGCTTCAATTGGAATGAAAAGGAAGTAGTCTACAGAGTATGTGCCGCCATTGCACAGATCTGTGAACTGAACGATTTTAGCCTTTGCGAAAAGTCAATCGTATACAGAAAATGGATTCAGTAGGCTAAAATATGCAAAGGTGCTTCTTTGCATGCCCGTAGCTCATTCTCAACCTGCTGGATCGTCTTGCAAGCAGACATTTCATGAGATTTTGTTTCATTACGTAATGCCGGGACTGCTTTCCTCATAAATGTCAGGTATGCCAGCTCCTTTTTTTGTAAATTTTAAAAAGGCATCTCTGAAAAAAGTGAATACATTTGCGAGCGTTCAGTTGTAAAATATGTTTGGAAGGTGATCCCAAAGTTACTTAAACTTGGAAATCATTTAACCAACACTGGCTTAGTTCTCACAGTTACAGGGATGATCATTTCCTATCATCGGATAAATGTCGTTTTGGGGGTATTGCCGTCATATGTCGTTAATCCATCCACAACTGATGTCAGCGCGAAAAGATCACAATATAAAGACATCTTCAAATCAAATTTGTCCCATGGGCTTCTTCCATAGAGTTCTGGGAGGGGAATGCACATGACTGGCCATGACTGGCCCTTAAGTCACAGAGTCAACATTGTCATTTTCATGCCTTTTTAGTGTCACCCTTACAACTTCAGAATGAAAAGATCTGTTCCAACAAATCTTGGCGTGTGGATTCCTTTTATAGAGTTCTTGGAGATGATTAGAAATGAAATATATCAATTTCATGTCATGATCAGTGTCACCGGGACACTTTCATCATGACAAGCGATATCCAGACCAAACTTGGTGTGTGGGCCCGTCTTATGGAATGATCAAATGCGGTGAGATATGAGTGACCTGGACCGGTCTCAAGGTCAGACATGTTACCTGAATAACCTGTCAACGCAAACAGCGTGAACTAGATTTATTAAGGGCATTGGCTGTTATATTTGTGAACTTCATTTTTGAATGATGCAAGGAGAACCATTTGAGCAGGGATCCAGATATTACGAGTCATGGTGGACATCTAATAGGGCTGTTTTGTTGAAGCAGCACATTGGTGGTCTTTCACTGATTTTGATAGTCAGGTGAGAACGTTATCAAAGTTAGTGTTTATATAATAGATTGTATTTAATTTAGTGTTTATGTGATGTGTTGAATATTTTGTTGGACTGTCATATATTGTACACAATGATTGAGCTCTTTAAGAGCTAGACTGATGCTTTGTGTGATAGCCCTTGCCCTAAGATATGAAGGCACAGCGATGCTATAAAGGTTTTCACTTTTTGCACAATCATTTGTGATGTGTTTTTAATATTGCACATGATGGTGATGTTCAAAATGACCCTGACTTAATTTCTAAAGGTCAGGCACCTTATTCTTTGTATTGAAGACTAGTTAAGCACAGACAGCTAAACTTATTTGATTATTATTTTTAATGCCAACCTAGCTGGTTGGATCTGCTTCAAAATTAAAATTGTTTACCAGATACGCCGATATGATTTCAAATACAAACATACATACATGTATGCATGCATACATGCACACATACATACGTACATACATACATACATACATACATACATACATACATACATATATACACACATACATACATACATACATACATACATACATACATACATAAATAAAATATACGATGCTAGGCAAACTGGTCCAGACAGAGATGTTGAATTTTCAAAATGGGCGCTCGTATTTCTACATACAAGCATGCATGCATGCATGCATACATACATACATACATACATACATATATACATACATACATACATACAAGTCGTAGGCAATCGGAGTGTATAATTATTAATAACAAGGCTAGTTTATACTTGCCAGTGTAAATAGGTGAAATTTATAGTAATTTCGGTATTAGTTAGTGCACTTGCCTCTCACAACCCTGAGACCATGGATATATTTTCTGATTGGTGCACCAAACACCTTCAAATGAGCCAAATAAACTCTCATAGAAGACAATCGATGCAGGCTTTTGCCAATTGTATCTGCAGCTGATTTTGGGAAACCTTTGTCACAGAGATGCTGTGGGACAATCGCCAAGCATGAAGGTTGAGCACTTGAAGGTTCCTGTGGAATGTGCTCATCCTCGGTGGCACCGGAAGTTTTGACCAGGCTGGTACATGTAGGAGTCGCTCAACTCTTATTTCCAAGAGGTTCATGGGCAAATCTCTCCTCAGGTGTCAAGGTGGAACCACAATCAGATGGCAGTCACAAGAATGAGCCTTCTCCAGAACCCTCAGCAGGATCTGCTGAGGTGGAAAAACAAAAGCTCAAATGCCACCCTAGTCCATGGCTAGAGCATCCACTGCTAGGGCCTGCAGATCCAGGACAGGTGTCATGTAAACTGTTATTGTATATCTTTTTGCCACAAACAGATCCACGTGCAGGGTACCCCACCTGGCCCTCATGGCCTGCATGGACTGTGCATGGATCAACTACTCGTTCCCTACTGGTTGACCTCTTCCTTGAGAGTTGATCCACCACAACATTTTGTTGTCCCAAAACATGCCTCACGTGTGCACAGGTGTACTGTTTAGAGAATCATTGTATGATGCGTCAGACCAGCTCTGTGAGCCATTGGAAGTAGGATCTGCCGGGCCAGTTGATGTATGTGACTGCGGTCCTCTTTTTGAGGACATGATGAGGATGTGTCTGTGCACCACCGGTCCTGGAAGTGCAGGAGCACTAGAAATCACATCCCGTCCCAATCAGTTTATGCGATGGGATGTGGACTGCAAATGCCAGATGCCCAATGTCATTCAGCCCTTCACATGGTTTCCCCACCCAGTTCAGGAAGAGTCCATGTGCATGATGAGCTGGGCCCGAAAATGCACCAGAGTCTGTCTTGAAGTGACATTCCGCCACATGGCCCATCAACGGAGGTGCTGTTGATACTTGGTAGGACTGACACTGGGGTTTGGTAGCCTTGGTCCCATAACCATCCATACTGCAGAGTATGCTACAAGGGGTGACAAAGAAGGTGACCCAGTGGGACCTAGGAGTCCATTGAGGACAAGGTGCCCAGCAGGGTTTTCCACTATTTGGCTGATCAAACCTAGCAAGTGAGGAACTTCTTCAGCAACAAATGGAGTCTTTCCCACCTGTCCTCCAAAGGATAACATATATCACCCAATGAGTCAAGCTAGATGCCCAGAAGAAAATCTGTTCTGGCATTGTGCTGGGCTTGCTTCGATTTAGGATAAGGCCAAAGCATTGTTCCACAGGTTCCAGAATTGTCTGTGTGTGATGCTGCGAATATAGGCAAGAAAGTGCCAAGGTCAGTGCAGCAACTGCCTGCTTGAACCTGGTGAACACCAGAGGGGCCATGGCAAGCCTGAACGGAAGCACCATGAACTGGTAGACCTGGCTCAAAACGTGAACCATAGATACATCTGTGAAGTCTCTGCAATTGACACATGGAAGAACACATCCTTGAGATCCAAGAATGTTGTCCACTTCAGGGGCTGCAAGGTCACTGTCACCCACTATGGAGTTGTTATACTGCAGAAGGGGACCTCCAAGTATGTGTTAAGCATTGACAGGTCTATTACTGAGCACCAGCCTCCTTCCCACTTGGGGATGAGGAACAGTCAGTTGTAGAACCGTGGCAAAATGAGATCCTCTACCTACTATATGGAACTCTTGTGCTGAAGATCTCCATCACCTGTAAGAATGCCCAAGACTTGGTCTACTGTGTTAGAAGTGTAATGCACTTGGTAAATAGCTATGTCTCAGAGTATTCAAGACAAAGATATCCATTGCTATAGGTCCCTCTTGAGCGCAAAAGGCAAAAAGACAACTGCCAACAGGGTGCTCTGAGATGTCTTCAGATGTGGCGGAGGGGCATCCTGAGACTGGGGTGTCTGGCAAGCAAGATACAGTAGCCCTGAGGTTTGCCCAACTTTTTGACTTTGCTGAACTGCTTGCTCTTCTCTGATGGCTGGTCACTCTTCCTGGGACATCCTGATGCTGGAGGCTGGGCATGAGTTTGGGAGTGAGTAATTGCAGCCTGAGAGCCATCCCTCCTCCAAACAAAGTGCCTAAGAAGAGGGACCTAATTCTTACTCTACAGTACATTGGCCAGGCAACTGCTGACCTTAGAGGCAGGTGTCCATGTGTAACAAACTGACTTTTGCCTCAAGCATACTTGTGGTCTTTACGTGGTGGTCAATTGCTTGCAACAACAAAGTTGCAAGCAATGACGCCTGGTCAAGCCATTCCTTAACAGCCTCCATTATCTAAGCAGACCAAATGAGGTCCTTCAGTGGTGACCTGGAGGCCACCAAAGAAATATCATAAATCAATGCCGTAAGGACAGAGCCCCTGGCGTCCTCTTCAAGTCTCTTGTAGGCCTCAGCTTATGCAGAAATATACTTTGGCTGCGGAGAGTCAAAATCCTCCCAATCAAAATTTTTTGGACGATTATAGGATGGACAAATCTGCTCTGGCATGGAATAACACCTTCTCTCAAAGCCAGGCTGGGGAAGAAGTTGCCAGATGTTGGTGGCTCCACAAGGACCTGTGTGCTGCAAATCTTGGCTGCAATATGGTCATAGATCTTAGATCCGAAAGGTCAAAAAAGGATACAGGTCCTAGATAAATTGGAAAGCAAAAGAGTGTCCTCCTCCTTAGCATCTATGTCAGAAGACTGGTGGCTCCTGGGTGCCTGCTGGAGTTGCAAGAACTGTTGAGTCTCTATGAGCCTTGGCCCAGGCACCACAGCTGCTGCTGACCTGATGGTCTGCTGGTCAAGGGAAACATAAACTCCAAGGTAAAGGCAACCTTTGGGTTGCTGACTAATGGAGCTCTGGTCATCTCCTTAGGTTGAGTTGGATGCTCAAAATACCTATGAGGTGATATCTTGCTGCCCTGCTTGAAACTACAATTTCTCCATACTAAGGACACAAGCAGCCAAGTTTTTGGTGCCAACCTAAGCAGTGATCAGGTTCCAGGCTGCCATGAAGTGGTTCTGTAAGGGATAAGGAGAAGCAGTCTCTAGCTCTGTGCCCACTGCATGCTGCAAGGGGCAAATGCCTGACTGGAATTGTTTTCCCTCTTTCGGGAATTTAACCGACCAGACACCATCTTGGAAAAGATCGGTTTGAAGCCAGTACTTACCACCTGTACTTCCACTTTTTACTTAAGTATCCATAGGTCAAATGTAAAGAATTCTTATATCAGCAGAGTCCAGGAAAGCTTAGAAAACTAATTCTGCAGTCACTGTAAAGCAGCAATTGCCTGGCTGCCACTTTCCTCCTTCTGTCTGCGATTTGACCCCCCCCCCCCACGCCATAATGCCATAATGTATATGTTAGAGTTCTAGCCAACATGACCAGCACTACTTCCAGTTTTATCCAGGTATCCATAGTTTAAATAATGGCTATCGTTGCGTCCTAACAGTTCAGGGCTGCTAAAAAGGAATTTTTTACAGAATGGAATGAACATGAAGCACTAAGAAGGTGATGGTGCACAAAAGTTCATCAAGCTGCAAGCTTTATTGACCACACTGTTAAGCACCTCAAAACGAAGTTTGCAGAAGGGGAGCATGTGCACTGGGAGTCACCAATGGGTCCAAGAGGGACTGAGAGTTGGCGCCACTAGGACCTTCAGGTTTCCAAACAATTGAGTGAGTAACTCATCTCAATTATGACGCATGATATGGCCAACCCTGGTGTTGGCAATGGAATTCGAGAGGTAAAATTATGTAGCTATTGCATATATCTGTCACAAACTGTTGGCCATATACTCTCTAGACTTTGTGCTGGTATACATTAAGTGGCTTTCTACCGAACTGAATTGTGATATTGTGCCTTCCAGACAAAGTGAAACTTCTAAAAGAGAATGCTATTCAATGTCCTGATCATCCGTGGTATCCAGCCTCCAGCGCGGTTGATGGTAAAAAAGGGACAAGACAGGTGGATTGTACCCACACAAGACAGCAAGAAAATGCCTGGTGGCAAATTGAACTGACTGGGTTATACGTGGTGGACAGAGTTTGGCTTCTGAATCGGGATGGATGTGAGTGTCTCAAATTGCATATTGCAGTGTGTTAATTGTACCTATTTTGGTTTTTCATTTGTTTATTTCTTTGTGTGACTGAATCAGTTCAGGTGAGTTAACTGTGTTATACTATCATTGGAACAGTGGTGTGTCCAGTATAGGTCAAGACCGGTCTACATTTCCCCAAACGGGATTAGGGGTGGGGGTGATAATATTTGTGTCTTATTAAAAACTAAATATTCCAAAAATGTAAATGAAAGTTATATTCCTGCTAGAGAGCGTCTATCTGTTTAACATTAAGCATGGTGAACACTAGGTTTTGTATGGAGTTGGATGCACTACAAAAATTTGATACAATATGGTCAAGGAACTCTATTGATGCACTTTGTCGCCAACCTATCTCAGCTTGCAGATCACAAGTAGCAGCCTTCACAGTTTGACCATCCCTGCAATGTTGGAAGTCTGCCTTTTGCACCCCATAAGCACAGGCTGCTGAATAAATCCAAATTATGTCCAGAAGAATAAAATTATGTCTGTAGAAACAAGTCCACAACCTCTACTAATCCAGCAAGACACGCTCTGAATCAGAAACAAAAGGTTCTTTTCAGGACCAGTACTCCTTCTCAAAAGACTGGTTAAACCACATATCATCACACACCCAACATAATCCTCAAACTTTCCCTCTACATTATGTCCAAGTGCCACAGCAATAGTACCGTTAATTGTTTTCCCAGTACTGTTCTTTGCTGCAGAAAAGCATAAGCTTGCAAAATGATCGACCATTTTCAATCAAACTCAACAGTAACACCAATATAATTTTCAAACAATGACATTCATCCAGCGCTAAATTTATCCGAAGTTCAAGCTTGCAGTCTGATCCATTATTTGCATCAAACTCAAAAGTAACACAAATATAATTTTCAAACGATGGCATTCATCTAGCGCTTGATTTATTGGATGTTCAATCAAGGTATGCATTCATGACAAACTGCTGACAACTGACAGCATCATAATTATGTGCTCGTTTGCATTTAAACTTCGATAGCACAAAGCACGCAATTACTTTTTGTTTAGAAGAGGATTGAAGTTTTATTGTAGTTTTTTAATGTTTTTGGTCCATAAACAGTCTACGAGTATCAACTCGCAAAAGCACACTTGCTTTTCGCGATTTCATTTCAATTTACGTAGCTATAAACGTCTTAAGTTCAAATAATGACTGTTCATTCAAATGTCAAATGACATAGACATTGACCAAAAATTATGCCAAAACTATGTGCCCTACATAATTTTAATCATGTTTTTGTGGGTTACATTCTTGAAATAAGATTACTACAAACCAGATTTTTTAAATAGCAACAAGGTCAAATCAAAAGACAAGTTCATTTTATTTTTTTCCAAAGCTCTGCACTTGACACACATCCACATTCTGTGCTTTTTACTAATTAAAATGATGCCCCCTTGACAGACCAAACATGCTTATTGCATTTTTTCTGTGTTTTATTGGAAATACCTCGGTTTTTAACTGTAATTAAAGTATATCTTTAATAATTTTTACCCGGACAGATAAGATGATGTTCGCCATAATAAAAGGTATCCCGGTGGTATGCACACTGTGAGCCTAGCCCTCATTAAAACTCCCATCTATATTACGTTTTCAGAAAATATACTGTACATTTTCAGAGTTGACCTCCCTGGTCAGCAGCTTTTCTCACCTAGCTCCAAATACTTGGATCTATGTGTAAGTTCTAACTGCCGATCAAACTAACAGCACTGAGCAACTGTCTCTGAAAATACATGTTACCTTGCTGGCAGCCAGAATACCCATGCACTAACAAAATTTATATAATTATTAAAAGATATTTACCCTGGTAACCAACTCAGCTAGAAATTCTTCGTCCTTGGACCCTACTTACAAATTGAATATTATCAAAACAGATACAAATTTCAAATCAAGTGGCACAACCATACACAGTGTGTAGACACATTAAAACGAGACACCAAACTCAGATACAGCAAAACCGGTCAATGGGGACACCTGGATAAGAGGCACACCTGCGTATATGGTGCAGTGGTTTCAAGAACGAGTCATTTTTATATGACAATCCCTGAGCAGAGGGGAAATCTCTTTGTCGTGTTTATGTTGAGATGTCACAGTACCCAATGAAAAATTATCTGCCTTATGGGGACAGCCTATAGTCAAACTCAATCGCCGGAAGTCATTTAACGCTTTAAGAATTTATTTGCTCTTCTTACCTGAAGGGGCTGTCACAGGCCAATGAATTCAGTTGTTCAGGATCTTGTCCTGGCAGTGCATACTCATTTTGCCTCTGGACTCTTCTGTAACACTCAAATGAGCATGTCAGTGCAGATGGACAATCTAAATCTATTGAGTGCGCTGTTCTCACCAGTCTGGCGGTTAGATATCTATGTCTCTTAGCCGTTATTTGATTTTAAACATATTTATGTTACCAAAATTAAACAAAGTGGTACCCAGGCACAGTCAATCAAGTACACACAGTAAATTAAATATTTTTAACAGCAAATGTGACCAACCACATGATGGTAGATCTACAAGGAAAAACATCGATAGTCGTGCTTAAAGTTGACTGACAATTCACGTGAGACAACTTCAAATCGACTAAAAAATATATTAGGAGTTACATTCCCTGTCTACTCTACTAATCGTGGCAGTAGGAGAGGAGTTCCAGACCGGACGGGGGCAGGGTAGGTCTAATTCCGAAATCATTGCTATCAGAAGCAATTGCTCAAGTCAGAATACAAAACGCCGGGTCTCAAGGATGAATTTTTGAACAGCATCAAATTTTCAATATTTAGGGTGTCAGAGAGATTTTCATTTCCATGAATAAAGTAAATAATTAATATATCGCTTGCAAATGGACTACAAGGTTAGCATTCAGGATCCACTCTCGGGGCCAACATACAACAGACAGGCTTCAGCAGAGATTTACTGGGAATGGAATAAAGAGGACATACTGGAAAATAAAGATAGGTGCTTTTATTGGAATTCAAATATTTACATATTGATGATGGGATAATATTAACACTGTGGAGATGGGAATGAAGGCAAGAGAAGCCCAGCCCTTACTGAGTGTGAACAAATATACAGAACATATTGCCATGCAATTTCCACGGCGATTTCTCACATGGACAGTAACATGCACGGATTATTCAGGGCCAGGTCGGGAAGGTTGGCTGGGGTCAGTCCATTAACCTTTTCATAAAATAGGATTAACTTAAAGCACTTCCGTCGATCAGTTATGGTTGTCCAGCCTAACTCACTAAAAAATAGATGATGTGGTGTTGGTCTTATTTTTTTTTTTTTCTTTTTTCTTTCTTTTTTTTTTTTTTTTTCTTTTTTTTTTTTTTTTTTTGGTTTTTGTTTTTGTTTGTTTGTTTGTTTTTTTTGTGTGTGTTTTTTGTTTTTTTGTGGGTTTTTTTTTGTTTTTTCATGACACTCAAACGAATGCAAGCCGCTTCCTATTGAACAGACTCGAACAAGTCCGCAAGGGTATGTACAGTTGTACGCATCCTTATTTTAAAATAGGCCATATCATGCCTGTAGACATTCTGATTCAGGTATGGCGAAATAACATGCATTGAAGCCTATGAGGTAAAGTCAAATGCTTTCTTGCGTTTTCGATAATACTGATAGTAGGGCCATCCCATTAAAGACTATCGAAGAGGGTTATGCCCAGATGAGTGTGACTTGTGCCTTCAGGTATGGTGGAAGCATGAAGTGGGAGAGGGGGTGGTCGCACTTGTTACGCTTAGAAAAAACAATAAGAGCTGAGGATTTTGTGGCATTAACAGTTACTTTCCACTGCTTGCCCCAAACAGAGATTGTGTGAAGAACGGTGCTAACTCTATCTGCAGAAAGTTGTGGATCTCATGGGTTATCTCCAAAATGCTGGTATCATCAGAAGACTGTTTAATATCACAAGTGAATGCCTTGAGATATGTGATAAATATACATTAAAAACAAAAGTAGCCACAGAATACATGTCTGAAGCACACCTACTTCTTTAGACAGCATAGACAATAACTGACTACTAATTACACTAAGAGGACAAAAAAGTCCTGTATATATAAAAACATGTATCAATGAAATAAACACAGTTACAAGTACACGAATAATTTCATGGTTTAGCTTGCATATAAACATATATATATATATATATATATATATATATATATATATATGTATATATATATATATATATGTATATATATGTATATATATATGTATACATATGTATATATATATATATATATATATATATGTATATATATGTATATATATATATATATAAAAATATATATATATATATATATATATATATATATATATATATATATATATATATATATATATATATATATATATGAATGTAAGGTCCTAGGTGGTTAGGCCTATAACGACTTTTACTACGTGTCGTCCCAAGTGTTCGGTAATCAGTCAATGAATCAATCAATCAGTACAATAACATTAAGAAGTTTGAAAGGGGTTTCAAGTGCTAAGGCTTCATTGTCTAAAGCTATGGGAGTGAGTCCTTTACCGATATATATGGGGTGCCTGATATTCGTAAAACCAGTCTCTGACTTTTGAAAGTAAGTATGCTATTTGTCTGATGCCTAAGAGTGATCTGACTTGAGATGAGACTCAGCATTACCGATGAACGGCTCTGAAGAGTACACAGCTGCACCGCCAGAAAGTAGTTGACATTTAATATGCTTTAATACTGAGCGGAAACTGAATTATAATTCTGCACAGGAAACAACATCGAACCAAGAGATGAACCTTGTGGAATGATTATTTATCTGTAATAATAGCCCATGAAAAATTAAAACAAAACAAAACAAAAACACAAAAACAAAAACAAAAAACAAAACAACCAGAAAAAACAAACAAACAAACAAACAAACAAAAAACAAACACCCCCCCTTCTGATTGATTTTCCAAACCAAATTTAAATCAAGCATGTTCGACCCCAAAAATGATACAATTTTAATTTATATTGCAGAAGTGAATGATCGGTAGTTTCAAAAGCCGTTTTGAAGGTATAAAAAATACTACAATGGTCAATTGTCAAATGAACAAAGCCAAGCGTCCACTATTTAAAGTACAATAGTTTTGGGTGGAATGGTATTAAAGAAAACCATACTGATCTTTATTGCTGATTAAAAAATTTAACTATTCAGACTAAAAAATACTTATCCACAATTTTAATACCGTAATGTGTGAAAGGACACATATAAGCTTATAGCTCGAATTATCGTCGATATGTCCTTTGTCTTTATAAATGGGTAATAGTCGAGTGATTCGGAAAAGGTAAGAACTACTCCTGTTAATAGAAATAAATTTATTATTTAAAACAATATATATTAAACCAAGAGAGAAAATTTGACCATTCCTGTGTAAAATGTGCAAGTTGCTGCCCTTTTATAACAAACAAAGATGTGAAAGGACATATTAACATGCAACTGGTTGGAAAATATCATGATTTGATACTGATGTGGGCTGGAAGAGACTACCCTGAGCTTGCCTCCTAGGCTGATGGTGTATATACATTATGCATTCAGTCCTCAAGAATCAGAATCAGAATCATTTTATTTGACATATAGATAACAAATTGTACAAGAATATATGCAACAAAATAGATAATATCATATTGTTTTGAAACAATCTACGCAGAGCAAAATATGTCAGGAGACCTCAGCTAAGGATATTTTATCCGCTCTCGCTGAGGCCACCTACAAAGGAGAGATGACTTTTTTTACAGCATTTACATTGCAGATCCAAAACACTATTGCTGAGGAAAAAAAATACAATATTGAGATTTTAACTTATTTCCAGTGGAACAATATCTTCATGATTGTTGCATACATAACAATTAGGTGTGGTACTCTCACATTGATATTTACTCACAAAATATAACTTACTGTATTTTGAAAAGCCAAGGCATGAATGTGTTAGAATTTTGTCTTTAATGCAGGGAGGGATATTTTGGAGTAAATGAGGAATGTAGTAGTGAATACAATTTTTCAATGTTGCTTTTTATAGGTGCAGGGGTAACAGGTCTTCCTCTAGAACGTGTAAAATGAGGGTGTGATACAAGAGAAAATTCAAGCATATTTTCAAAATAACTTGGAACTTCACATTTAGTGTAACGGTAATAAAACTTGAGTGCCTGTAACTTCAGAATATCATGTACTTTTAAAACATTCAGCTGCTTAAACAAGGGATCTGTATGGGCATTATACCCAGCATTACATATGAGACGTATCACTTTCTTTTGCAACATGAAAATTCGATCAAAAGAATAACCCCATAAAAGAATACAATAATTTAGATGTGATAGGAATAAGGAATTGTACATTAAAAGTAAAGTTCTTGTGGGAAGATACTTTCCAAGTTTTCGAAAATTCCAACCACTTTAGAAAGTTTGTTGCCAATTTTGGATTAATGGGAATTGCAATTCAAATTCTCATGTATACAAAAACCAAGGAAATCAAAATCCTCAACCCTGGAAATCGCACCATCATCAATTTTTAAGTCTAGCACAAAATTTATCTTTTCTGTGGGAAATGAAATAACATGTACTTTGTTTTGGCAATATTCAATGATAATTTGTTAGCAACTAGCCAGTTATGAACATTTCTTAATTCCACATTAATGGAACTTAACACATTTCCTTGAGTGCCAGACGTAACATTAGAAAAACACAAAGAATTTATCAAAGTTGTGTCATCTGCATATAAGATGGAATCAAACTGAGTGGAAGCTAAGTACATGTCATTTGTATAAATGATAAACAGGAGCGGGCCAAGAATGGACCCTTGGAGTACCCCTGTGGTTACAGGTAAAGTATCTGAACATAAACCATCAAAATAAACATACTATTTCCTACCAGATAGGTAGTCTTTAAACCATTCCAATAACACACCTCTTATGCCATAATACTGAAGTTTATGCAAAAGAATTTTATGGTCCAAGGTATCAAAAGCTTTTCTTAGGTCTAGATAAATACCTATGCGTAGCTTTTCATGATCAAGAATTTTCATAATTCGATCTGTGAACTCTAAGGCAGCGCTTTCAGTGGAGTGCAACTTTTAAAATCCACGTTGACGTTTGTAAAATAACATTTTTGACACAAAATATTCATTTAGTTGCTTGTATACCACTTTTTCAAAACTTTTGGATATGGCAGGCAATAGTGAGATTGGGCGATAGTTTTCAATAATAGTCTCATCGTCTTTTTTAAATAAAGGTACTACTTTCGCAATTTTTTAATTTATCAGGAAAAATGCCAGTTACCAAGGACTGATTAATAATCAAAGTTAGTGGCGCAGTAATGAATAGGTTGAGACCTTTCAATAATTTCATTGAAAAATTATCATGTCCTGTACTGGTCTTAGGTTTCAAATTTTGAATGATGCAAGCAATGCATGATGAGTCCACAGGCAAGAAAGAAAAAATATGTTCAATGCGTGTTTTTAGATATGATGTAAAAGATGGTCCATCTTTAACATTTATTTTGGCTGCAAGCTTAGGGCCAATATGTGAGAAAAAATGATTGAATCTGTTTGTAATTATTTCTTTATTACTAGTTTTGTTATTGTCGATTTGAAAAAAGGAAGATAGGACTTTTTTATTTTTGTTACTGTGAAGAAAAACTTTTATAGTATCCCAGGTTTTTTTAGTATCGTGTTTATATTTTTCAAACTCAGAATGATAATATCTGTGTTTCAGTTCATTTATATTTCTATTTAATAAGGAATTGTAAGTTGTCAAATTTTGTTTCAGGGTTTTATATTGGGGATCAATCTGAGAAGTACTTTTCAATTTTTTATAAAGCCCATCACGATATTTGATTGACTTCAAAATACCATTAGTAATCCATGAAGAATGCTTATGTTTGTATCTATCAAATTAAACAGTTTTAATTGGAAGATGTTTGTTTTTGGCATTAACAAGAATTTCCTCTAACTTGTCATAATTTTCATTTGGGTTACAATATAAGTCAGTATTTAGATTCAATATAATATTCGTACTGTTTATTTCATCGTAAAAACGTTGAAACGCATGAGGGTCTTTAGTTTCAATTTTTACAAATTTGGGGGGAATTTGAGCTTTAAGCTTTAAATCAATACAAGTAAAAATAGGTAAATGATCTGATAGGTCCGAAAGTAAAATCCCAGATACACATGAACGAACTGAACGTGACAATTTGCAGAAAACTTGATCTATGAGGGTGGCAGTTCTTTCTGTAAGTCTGGTTGGCAAGGTTATTTTAGGATCGAAACTGTTGCATAACATGATATCTAAATATTCAGCATATTTTTGTCTGGTATTTATCTTTAACAAGTTCAAATCAAAATCCCCAACAATGATTATGTCGAATGATTCACGTGATAAAGTTTCAATTATTGGGCTAAGTTCAGTTGTAAACCTGTCAATATCCTCATTTCTGTCTCTGGGTGGTCTATAAATACTACATAGTGTTATCCTTTTCTCTGTATCATTCATATATACATCAACAAAAAGTCCTTCCCAAACTTTGTTTGGAATATAAAAATTTCTAAGTGAGAAATTCAAGTATATAAGTAGACCACCATGAGAACTACAAGTAGCTCCAAGGGTAATCATGACATAATTATTTAGGTTAAAAAGTGAAACTTGAGTGAGTCTCCATCTAGCCAAGTTTCTTGTAGACAAATAGTATCAAATTCAAAGTCATTTTTTGCCAGATCATTTATCAGTCTGTTAAACTTGTCAAATTTTGCATTCAATCTTTGAATATTTAGATCTAGTACAGAAAAGGTGTCTTTTAATGGCTTGAGATATTCAGCTAAATATTTAGTTTCAATATACGGTGAGTCAGAGGCTATAGATATAGTATTTTCTAAGTCGTTTGTGTCATGTAGGAGCTCATTTAAGCAATTTGCAGAGATTCCCCCAAAATTTCTCAACACATCCTCATTTATGATTTCAGGTCTCATCATTTAATATACAATGTAACAATTATGATGAAATCTGAATTATAAGATACTGAAAGGAGTACCACAGCATGGAAGATATTTGTTGATAACATAAAGAGTGAGTTTAGCATGAATCTGAAAATTGTCAAACGGCAAAAATACATACAAGCTGAAAAGAAAGAAAAAGAAAAAAAACATGTAGAAAGTCAAGAGCAAACACATCTTTGCGACAAAAAAATCGGTGGTATAGAAAAGAAAAAGTCCTCTAAGGAGAGTTCACATTTGGCAGTTAATGACTATATTGTCAGTGTCTTTGGAATCGGATCACTATGCATTCAATTTTCAACTCTTTGTTAAAGACACAAAACACATCAACGTGAAAAATGATTCACCTCTAAACACATAAAGCAGGTTCACGTACATGTGGGACTGTAGGACAAGCCATACGGCTACTGTCACAGTTTATTATTTGATACTGCTTGTGAATTTTCAGATTTTATTCAATACATTGAACAAGGTTGAAGGTTATTTAGTGCATCAAGCATGTTATAACTTCTATGAATACTTAAACTATGTCATCGACACATTATTTAGGAAAACTAGACAGCTCGAAACAAAATCCGTAGCAATCCCTGGTTATGGAACGAATGTAAAACGATTTAAAAGACAAGTTCATGTTTTCTTTAAACCGATGACCTAGGCGAGCTGCCTAACTGATTTGAATTTTCAGCTCTACAGGAAAACTGCAAAAGTGGGATCCCAAAATACGGAAATTTTCTTATAGTGTAAGAAGTAGCTTCGCAAATTTGAAGTTGGAAGACACTGATGAGTTCTCGTGCATTTTGAAAAAATAAAGTCTAGCCACTCAAGTGCTGTATGTTTTTAAAACGATGAAAAGCCATTTGAAGAACAATGGCGCTGCTTTCTATGTACAGCTTTTTTACGCTGATTTTCTTCCATAAATTATGAACTCGGATTTTGACGACGAGGCAGATAAATGCTTTTCCTCACGGTGATGAATGTTAAGTTGGCTTTCACGGCTTGTTGCGGACTATAGATAAGGCAGACATCCTGTTCTCTCTCATTCAAAAACAACAAAATTCTAGGTAACCCTCTCTATAAAAGTGATATTGATTTTACGGGAGCATTCGACGCTATTAATTGTGATATTCTGTTCTAAAAAGCTAAGACAGTGTGGTGTTGCGGGGGGGGGGGTACTTAGCTGTTGTTAAAAAACATGGTTTTCAAAGCCAAATTAACAGTGAAATGACAAAGTCTCTAGAGCGAATCATTTGATACTATATGTGGTGCTCTGCAAGGGTTGTTGTGGGGTGTGGGGGGTGTGGGGTTAGCCCATAATTATTCACATAATTCATAACTGACCTGGGAAAACAGTTAGACAATGACTCGGGTATTTTTCTTGGTGATCTGCTTAGCGCTTTTCTATCATATATCATATGCTGCTAATCTAGCGTTTTCATCGGAGACACATCTGCTATGGACGCGACTGAACTGCCCATCTGCATATTGCAAGAAGTGGCACCTTATCACAAATTTGTCAAAAACAAACAAATAATGATTTTCAACAAACGCAACACTCGGAACTGGTTAGCATTTAATGACGAACCTGTAGAAATCGTTTGAACATTAACTTACAGTGTCATGGTAAAACCCTCGCCTGTTTTTGTTCTGAAAGTTTTCGACTCGAGATTCTACCTATTTTATGGTTTGATTGGGAACTTTGGACAAGGACTACGGAATTAGGTGTCGTTGAAAAGGTTTATTTAAATTAACTGAAAAGGTTTATTTGAGTTAACTGAAATACATGCTTGGCATGCGTGTATAAACACCAAGGCTCTTTCTTTATGTCGACACTGGGCTCCTTCCTTTACATTTACGGCGACTGGCTTAATACGGGTAACGTACTTTAAAATTGCCTGAAAATAATATGGTTAAGTGTGCATATTAAGCGGTGCTGAATTTGCAAAAAATGGGAGAAAAGAACTGGTGTACTGTTGTGTCCGAAATATTGTTGGGGTGGGTGGATATGTCTACATATTGGGATGATCAGCTTGTACTCGCTGTTTCTACACAATTTCAGACACGCTGATCGGGCAGGGTGTGTAGGCAATGAATGCCTAACTTGCCAAATTGTGCCCTGAATCTAGGTAAGGGACATGCAAATTATTAAAGTCGGGCGTTGCCCATTCTTAAATTGCGCAAGGACTTCAGTCACTCATACAATAATATTGCTCCCCGCATATGGGAAAAGAAACAATCGGACTGTATTGTTCTTCTGCTTGAATTAATGCCCTACGTTGTTACTTAACTTTCGCAGACCACGCACATAGACAAAACGCCATGTTTCGGCAGTTTCAAATGTATGGAAACATCAATGAAATCGTGTAAAGTGATGTTGTATTAAAATATTTGCGACCTTTTAGAGTAAATATACATGTGTTAATTAAATCCCTGGCTGTGGATAATTTAATCAAAGACACATGCCGCTGTGTACCTAATATCAGTAATTATGAAAGATTGTACTTAAATTTTTCTGTATGATATCATTGTCTCATATCACGTATCAAATTTTGCTACTTTATTTCTGTATTTCCGATACAAATAAGTTTGCCACGTTAATGATAAGCCCAAATGCACTTTTCTGTCTGTTCGTTCCATTTGGGAGCAGTTTGATTGTCTTGAGGAGTTTGACTCTATGTCGTCATAACCCGCACAGCTAGTCACGTTAAGCCGTAATAAAAATTCCCTTGCTTAAATGAACAGCTGTTTTGTCTGGCTTATGGTTTTGCATGGGGCAACTTTATCAATTCACATGCGTGGAATTCATATGACCATCCGAGTTCAGCCTTTATCATATATAACTTTATCTATTTATTATGCCCCCCCCCCCCCTTCGAAGAAGGCGGGGCATACAGCTTTGCTCATGTCGGTTGGTCGGTCGGCAGAGAGACTTAGGTTTCTGCACCATAATCCAAGAAGTTTTTTGAGATTGAACTTTGAAAGTGGCCAGGTATTTACTCCTACATAAGGGCTAGGTGAAGTATGAAGCTGGTTGACCTTGATCCTTTACTGTTGGTCACGGAGGTACTGTAGTAAGTTTTCGTTTCCGCACTATAGCTGTTTTTTTTATGGTAGGAAATTTATGTTACACATAATTGTTATCCTAATGCAGAGCTGAATCATGTTCGAAGATGGGTGAACTTGCCCTGAATTCTAAGGTCACAAGGTCACAAGGTCACTTTAATGAACTTAGTTTCTGCGTTATGACTCAGAATTTAAGTCATGCCTTCAATATTGCACATGGCAATAGTCTTCAATTAGAGCTTGGCGAGGTTAGATGGATGACCTTTACCAGATTCCCAAGGTCATTAGGTCGATTGGTTGGCAGTGAGATTGTGGCTTCCACCAGAAGTATTTGAAATAAGACTTTGATAGTGCCGGGGTATATACCCCTATAAAGGGAAAAGTCAAAGTGTGAAGGTGGTTGACCTTGATCCTATTCCCAAGGTCACGGGGGTACTGTAGTAAGTTGACGTTTCCGCACTGTGACTCAAAAACTTTTTTTATGATAAAACCTGTATGTTGCACAGAATTATAGTCCTAGTCCAGGCTAGATTATGCTGGAAGACGAGGGATCTTGATTTAAATTCAAAAGTCAGACGGTCACTTCAGTGAATTTAGTTTTTGCGTTGTGACTCAAGAGTTTCAATTATGACATCGATATTGCACATAGCAATGGTCCTCTGTTAGGGCTTGGGGAGCTTAGAAGATGGATGACCTTGATCAGATTGCCAAGGTCACCACCCCGATTCCTATTAGTGAACTTGGTTTCTGCATTTTAAGTAAAGAATTTTCTTGCCTGGGCATTCATGTTGCACAGGAATGTAGCCTTCTATAAGAGCTACAGCATATTTTGAAATAGGTGACCTTGGGTCAAATCCAAGGTCACAGAGCCACATTACTATATTTGTTTTCTGCTTACGAATCGTTAATTATTTTCAGCCAGAGGGTTTTTTTGTATGTGTTAATAGTCTTCTGTTAGGGTTGGATCAGTTTCAAAGAGGATCGACCTTGCCCTTATTTCCAAAGTCGCAAGGCCACTTTTGTACAATTTGGTTGTACATGTCCTTTCCAAGGTTTGAGTGCCCCATTTTGTACTTTCAGCAGGTAATGAGGTCGAACATAATGACAGGCTGGCAAACCCATATTTATTTATTTATTTATTTATTTATTTATTTATTTATTTATTTATTTATTTATTTATTTATTTATTTATTTATTTATTTATTTATTCATTCATTTATTTTCATTTATTTATTCATTTATTTATTTATTTATTTATTTATTTATTTATTTATGTATTTATTTATTTATTTATATATTTATTTATTTATTTATTTATTTATTCATGAATGAATGAAAGAATGAAAGAATGAATGAATCATTCATTCGTTCATTTATTTATTTATTTACGTATCTATTCACTTATTTGTTCTTTATTCTTTTATCATGTTTGCTTTGTTTATTGACTTATTTTTCGTGAATTCGGGTGATACTTTTAAGAAAGAAAATATATATATAACTGGTTTTTTTCTGAAAATTATGTGACCTCTATGGTTTAGATGCCAAAATCAAATGGCTAGCTGTATGCATACTGTCAGCACTGTGTGTCATGCGGAGAAAAATGTTTATATTCAATTATTGTCTTCAACAATTTTCCGTACATATCCAAGATATGCCTCTGTTGAAGTTTTCATTCATTAACATTGGATTATACAGATTGTCACTTACAAATGCAAAATCACAATTCAGGCTTTCCATCTATTTATTTATTATTTTTTAATTCTACGGACAGGTACACGACCCCACGAATCAAATGGTAAGGCTATAGGGACGACCAATATGAATGTTTTAAAGCGTTGTTGACACCCAACGCGTTCCATCATTTACTGCCAGGTATGCTGCTCACGGTATTGGGAAATGCGGCCTGTCCCCAAAGTGCCACACCGTCGCTCATGTAACGATATTCGCCCGCATGGGGGGGGGGGGGGGGCGTCTTGGGCCAAGTCAGCATTGTTTCTGCTGAAGCAACATGCAAGTGTTTGCAAGGCAATATGTCTTGTTTAAAGATAATGATGTATTCTTTTCACGAAAACCGGCTGTAAATACAGCAACTTAGTATTTGCATTTTCCAGTTAACTCATTCCTGTTTAATTCACTCTTTACACGGAAGGTTGGTTTACTGCACGCGCTTCCTTTTCGTAGTTGATGAATTCAAACTATTTCAACTTTTCAGCTGAAGAGAGACTTTCAGAGTTTAATATCAGCGTTGGAAATCAGTCCCTCCCAAAGGAACAAAAAATGTGCCGCTATTACCCAGACATGGTTCCAAGGGCTGGTAGTGAGAACATCAGCTGCGACACAAGAGTTGTCGGCAGATATGTCAGCGTAAGGAAGACTACGAGCACTGGTGGTGACTACTTGACAATCTGTGAAATTGAAATTGATGGATATCGACGTAAGCTGGTTTATTTAGACTTTTTGCTCCGAATTAGTCAGGGAAAATGTAAAGTAAAGTTTCCCCGAACTTCCATAGCTGATCATCTATACAATCAATAACGCAATAGCTGCGTTGAAAATAATAATAATAATAATAATAATAATAATAATAATAATAATAATAATAATAATAATAATAATAATAATAATAATAATAATAATAATAATAATAATAATGATAAACCCTTAAAAGCCGATGTTGCAAGTGTACAAATGCTATGTTTCCTCTATGTTTTGCAATTATGAACACACAGACTCCCTGTAACTTTGCTGATGCGCCGCAGATTTATTTGCTGCGCTGGTCGTCCTGATCCAGCGCAAGATAAAACCTAAACAGTTTAATGTTTTACTACTGTTTGGTTTCCAATAGAAAATGAAATGAACAAAGTAACCCTGGTCGCTATATCTTTATGTGACCATGAATCACTTTGAAGTTCGATGGACGTTGCACTTTTGGGTCCAGTAAACGGGTACGAAGTGTATGTTTGCTTCATGTAAAAGACGCCGAGTTATGTAATGATAATGATGCTTTCCTTCCAACAAAGATCATCTTACTATGTGAAATCATTTGGGGCGTGTCATTATTATCATAGATCATGTTATTCTGAAGCAGAGACCGCATTGCCTAGGAAACAAATCCAACAGACACGCCTTTCGTGCTCTGAAGTTGCTAGGACTTAATAGTAAAGCAGCGTGGTGCCATTTAAAATCACGGCGGGATCTGTACATACTTTCATTCCACAAAATGCTATTGTTACTGCTTTGCTATGCTTAACTAGTTGTTGACATGTCATGTTTCAGTATGTCAAGCAGGGCGTTTCAGCAATGACTGTGTCTCATGTAACTGCAAGGATGCCTGTTCTCTGGAAACCGGGAAATGTCCATCTACATGCTTGCCTGGCTGGTTTACTGATAATTGTCAACGAGGTAATATAATTTCATTGTTTGATGATGTGTCGGTGCAGGAAGATATGCTGAAGCTGCACCGCAATGTGTCCAAAGTTAACCTTAGAATTAAGGGGATATATTCAAGCTAGCCACAGTGATGATGGTCCTTAACATAGGTGGCTTTGATATCATTCTCATCTACACCGCACCATTTCAGGCTGTGTATGTGAGGTCAGCTGTGCACAGAACTGTCTCATTGGGATTTCAATAGACTTTTTATTGTCCGTTTTTGGGAGCAAAATCAATTGCCAATTTACCATTTTAATTGCTTCGAAATTGTATAAAAGCACTTCTGGGGACCCCAAACCTTGCTTTGCTCACTATGTAGTACTTGAGTATTTTTCTTCCATACAAATAATATATATATATATATATATATATATATATATATATATATATATATATTTATATATATATATTTTTTTTCTTGATCCTTTTCCCCAGACTGTAAGTTTGATCTTCAAACTTGTAGTAAATGCACATGAAGTTGAACTCGACAATTGTAGCATTAATGACCACAGGTTGCAGAGCTTACACGATCACGGTGATTACGAAATTATGGATAATGCCACTATTCCATGTCTATTGTTTGGCTACAATAACTGGATTTATTCTTATTGGAACAAACAGACCATTAGTGGAAAGCTATGAGCGGGATGAAGGTCATGCTTAGACAGTACATGATTTACCTTGACCTCGTTTCTGGGGTAACACTGCAACATACATGAATTTTACTTATCATTATAACTTGAGAATTAGTTGAACCTTGAAGTTGCACATGTTAGTGTTCTTCTATAATGGTAAGACTTACCAGCTACTCAGAACATGGGTGACCTTGATCCTTTCCCAAGTTCATGGAACTGCAAGCGTGATGAATGTCGAGATCAGCTGAGCATGGGCTGTTCACACAGCCCTCTTGTTTAGTCATATGATTGTTAAAGAACACGGCTTTGCCAACACAACATATATATATATATATATATATATATATATATATATGTATGTGTGTGTGTGTGTGTGTGTGTGTGTGTGTGTGTGTGTGTGTTATACTATATTATATTATGTATATACGTTTCAGGGATAAATATCTTGTCCCAAAGTTAAGAAAATAAAACAGATACTCTGCTTCCTTTACACATGGTGCTTTCAGCCATCACTCTTATAGCATTTAATTGTATGTCCTGAAATTCTTGTTGTTTCTGTAGGCCTATCAAGCACCAGCTTCCGCTGTGTTGACTAAAGTTCATAACCAGACCTCACGCAATGACGCAAAATGCAATAATATAATATGTGTATGTAATTGTGTTATTAAATAAATTCCTGTTGTTCCATATGTGCAACTAAATTCCAAACTGACCCCCCCCCCCAAAAAAAAAAAAAAAAAAATCAGTACACGAGTTTTTGATAGAAACAGGAATGAACAAATCTCCAGATGTATTTCCTTATTCTCTTTGCCTGCAGTTGGATAATGCACATATTTCATTGCTAAATTGCTAAGCGCGTTAAGCTGCAACCTTTGAACACACACAAGATCCATGATTTATTTTATACCACTAGGTTTTAACCCGAAATATAATTAAATCAGCTTTGTTACTTGTGGTGTTTTGGTAAAGTGGGTATTACTACATATCTGAATCAAACTACGTACGGTTGTTTGCAAATATCATCGTGAATGGTATAGTGGCAACAAGAAAGTCTTGTTTAACGAGAAACATATGCGGACATCCATGCCCTCAATATGTGTACAGGGAACAACATTTAAGAATAAAAATTTATTCCTTGCCCACCCAATACCTGAACATGTGACAGTACAAAAAACAAGGTTGCTTAATATGTCAACTGCAGTTAAAACATTTTGTCATATATGTGTGATGTATGCAGAGAAGTTCAGCGACGCGTAAAAAAGCTCCGTTTATATCAGTCTGTATGTAAGCTCAGACACTATCCATGGTTTTAAAATTTTGTTTGAATGATATACATAATATCACAATAAGTATCGATGAAGCTACCAGGCGGGTGCAATTGGAGAAAAAATATCTCTTTTCATTTGGACAGGCTTTCATACATGGGAGTTCTTGGCATTTCGTCTATGACAGTTAGATATGTTGAACTGTATAGAGCTTCTGCGTTGAGCTGGTCGTACATATATTCCCCAGTCTCCATACCACACCTGTTATTAGTGTCTGTAGATGAAAGATTAATTTCGTCATAAGTGTCCTTTCCTGTCTCTGCTTCTGAGTTGCTGTTTTGGCGTGCTGGTCCACATCTTTTCCCAGATAAGCTATAAACGAAAGCATAATGTCAAGATACTGATTTTTGGGAGATTGTTCCTGCTCTAAATGATAGTTTTGTGTGAGTGCGTGGGCGCGCGTGCATTGGTCTATGTGTGTGTTTTCAAATTATAATGTTAATGGAATGTACTAATAACATTGACTTACGATGGTGTAACACTGCATTTAAAGTAACACCCCATTAAAAAGTGTAAACTCCAAGGCCCGATCATTCTTAGGTTATTGTCAGAAAATTGACGAAATCGAAAGGTAACTATTACTAATTAATAATTTGAAAATGTAAAATTGGATCCTAAGTGTATATTTAATGTTGATAGACAAAATTTGTCATAATGACAGGGCTTCCTGCTATTTCAGCCATCATTACCCACAAAAGACCTGACCCGAGATAGAATTGACCCTCCGTGCGTTATTAGCTAGCTGAGCTTATCTCATGGTCCTCTGTCCGTCGTACTTCATCAACACTTCACATTTTCCACTTCTCAAAACCCGTCAGCCACATTCACTTCAGACTTGGTGGGGATATGCATTGGGTGGGTCTGTACCAAGTTTGTTGGAATGGTTACGCTCCGATGATTTTCGGATTTTTTATGATTTGTTTTTTCTTTGGGGGGGGGGGGGGGAGCAAATCTTTAAAGAAAATCTTCTTCTCCGAAACCGCTTACCCAATTTCTTTGATATCAAACAGGGACAATCCCGGGGACTCCTAGTTCTGATTTGTTTACCTGCTGGCGCTGCGATTTTTTTCCTATTTTTTATTTTTATTTTTTTTGGGGGGGGGGGGGGGGGGCGGGGGTCTCTCCTTTTTTTTTTCTATTTTTGACTTCTCTTCCAAAACTGTTATTCAGATTAAGCTGGAACATGATCGTTGTGGAAGGGACAAACAAAGCTGTTCACTAGGTGGCACTGCTGTGGATTCTTGATTTTTAACGATTTTTTCGACTTGCGTACTTATCGGTCAATGCAGCTTTCCTATTGACTACAGTGTAAGTTAATGGGCATTCTAATGCTAATTCACATTTTTGCAGTCTCCAAAACCGTCATCCAGATTGACTTCAAACTTGGTTGCATTGACCCTAGGTTGGGTTTCTATCAGGTTTGTTCAACTGGTCATGCTCCAGTGATTTTTTTTTGGGGGGGGGGGGGGGGGACAAATCTTACAAAATTTTCTCCACGACCGCTCACCCAGTTGCTTCGATATTACATTAGAACACTCCAAGGGATTCTTATTTCTCAAATTTGTTCACATTTTTTCCCCAACTTTTTAATGAATTTTTGTGTGTTTTCGTTACTTGTCACTTCTCTAAACCCGTCTCTCAGATTAGGTCCGTCAAGCAGATAAAGTTGAAACCTAGTGGACATGTTCCTTGTGAAAGGGTCAAGGAAAGATGTTCACTAGGTAGCACTGCTCTGGATGCCTGATTTCTTAAACTTTTCTTTTTTTAAATTCAGGTACTTATTGGTAAATACGCCTTTTCTATTGATTACTATATAATTCAATGGGCATTCTACTGCATTATAATGTTAATTCACATTTTGGACTTATCTGAAGAAACTGTATATTACATTTACTTCAAACTTGGTGGCAAGATACCTTTGGGTGAGTCTCAACCAAGTGTGTCCAAATAGTCACGCTCCAGTGATTTTTGGATTTTTTGAAGGTTTTTTTTTTTCTTTCTTTCTTTTTTTTTTTTACAAATCTTGAAAAAAAAGTTTTAATAGAAAAGTGTCACGTGGGGATTTTTATAATGGTTATAACTGAAATAGTTTTGGCCAGATTTGTGCAAAACGTGGCAGTGATGTACCTTATATAAATGGCTACATGCTTTGTTCAAATGGTCATTTTCCAGCGAAGTGTGGACCTTAATCTCATTATCAAGGTCACAGGAAAACTGACACAAAATTTACTGTTCACTTGGTAAGTTGAAGTCTGTTTTGGATTAGGACCTTGATGTTGCATATTTTATAATTTCTCTGTGAAGGCCATGCTCAGGCAGTGCATGGGTGACCTTGACTTCGTTTCTTGGGTTATAGTGCAGCATACATGAATTTTGCTGTTCACTGTAACTTGAGAACTACTCCAACTGGGACCTTGATGATGCACATGTAAGTGTTCTTCTATAAAGGTCCGACTTACTGAGTACATGGGTGACCTTGATGCAATTCCAAGTTCAAAGAGCTGCAAGTTGTGATGAATGTCTAGGTCAGCCGAGCATGGGCTGTTTCACACAGCCCTCTTGTTTTTATTTCTTTCATTTTTGGACTAATTTTTCTGAACACTACCATCTACATACAAGGACAGCTAATTTGAAAGTCAAACTATCAAAAAGTACATAAATTATCCTTGCAAACTTGCCAATGATATGAATTATTGAAAACTGTGACATGATCATAATGTTATTTTCACTCCGTTTCAGTGATATATTTAAATTCTAACTGGCTTTTGATAAAAAAGGGACTCTTGTCAGCCATTTTGTACATATACATTGATACCCGGCACCCAGTTTCGCTTAATGTTACCAGATATACTAACAAACCCCGGGAATGTCACTATGCGCGTATTAATATTGTACCTTTCAACTTGCTTAAGGTTCTGTGAATGTGCATGGATAAGAGTTTTGATTTCACGGAAAAGGAGACAAGCCAGTTTAGTTAAAAGTGGAAGTGTGTGCAATTTAAAGTGGTATTTGTTAAAACTCCCTTTCCCCGGCTGCGTCTATAAAATAGTAATAATATTTTTCTCTAGTTCTGTTCATAAGTCAAGAGCAGCTTGTCATATCATTCGAGTTCGATGAAGAAGAGGGCTGGGTAAGCAGCCTGTCCTCTGTTCACACTGATATCCCACGTATTTTGACCTTGCAGTTTCGTACAAAAATCTATTTGATTTTGGTCAGAATGGCAACAAATAATCACAAAACTATATAGAGTACGTCCGGCAGAATGTGCTTGGTAGAGCTGCATCCAATTATATACTCGCCAAGGTGGAAAAAAGTCTGCCTCATGGGTTTGTAGAAGAAGTCAAAATGTGAATACAATCGAAATCACCGTTGACGTACATTTTATTCAAAAGGAATATGAGCATTAGCGGACAAAGACCCAAATTTGAGAAAAAGTTAAAAATCATAGATTCAAAGCTTCACTACCTGGCATTGAGATTTGTTAACTCTTTCCACAACGCACATTTTCTCTTGTGTTTCAGCACAAGCTGCGTAACGGTTTTGGAGAAGTTGAAAATAGGAAAACAACATCAAAAACGTAAACTTTAGAGAAATACAGCGTCAAATTTTTACAAATTCAAATTTTGTGACCTCCTATCGTTTTGCTCTGTAATTTCAAAGGTATTGGCCAAGCGTTGACTCAGATATCTTCACAGATTTTGCCAAAATATAAACCAAAATATCATTAAATATCCCAAAATTTAATGAAGTTTTACCATTTGAAAAAAAAAAATAATAAAAAGAAAAAAAAATAAAAGAAAAAAATATTAGAGCCTTACCCAAACACGCATGCCTACAAAGGTGGAAGACAATTTCGCCTTAAGATTTGCAGAGGTAATAAATGTGAATTGCCGTTGCAATCCCGTTCACTTACATTGTAATAGAGGAATGTGTGTCCTGACCGACAACTACACGAACTGAAAAACCCGTTCAAAATCAGGGATCCATTCTTACATTGCCCAGTGACAAGCTCTGCTTTACACGTCTGTAATGTACATTTTCCGCCAAGTTCAGCACAATCAAATGATACTTTGGAAGAAACTAGTGCGACCGAGTAAGACACATCGCAGGATATCACGTGACTAATAAATAAGCTCACTATAGTCTGATCAGGTAGATTTAGGAAGAACCTATTCCTGTGATAAGGAGAGTATACCAACTTATGTTGTGATGCCCATAGGACAAGGTGCTCATGACTTGGTTGTGTATGAACATCCGACAGAAGTACTTGGTATAAGCATATGGTTAAAACCAAAATGTGCTGGTGACAGGCCCTCAACGATTTCATCATCAATACCTTGATCTATGGGGCATGACAGAGAGCACAATGGAGGTTTCTTTTCGCAACACGAGAAATGTCACTTCTACGGACAGATCCCTTGTAACTTGCTTTTGACCCTGTCATTATGGTCAATATTACCAAATAGTGCAGCAGACTGAAACGTCTTCTACTCAGGCTAAATATGTAACAGATCTAATGTACAAATATGTACAGTACTAATTTTTCTAGGGATAGGGTTTTGAGGGTATACGATCACTCCATGGTCATACGCGAAGGAATGTGCAAAGAGTATTTTAAAAGTATCGTAAACATTCATTGTCTAATTATTGCTGAATAACCCTTTAACTTGGGCATACCAAACTTAACAGAAGATGTCATCTCATGCAAAATCTTCCCCCCGCCGAGGCAAAAAAAAAAAAAAAAAGATATCAAGTGTGTGTGTGTGTGTGTGTGTGTGTGTACATAGAGTTCTTACTTGGTTGAGTGTCGTTTGTCGGAATCGTTGCGCCCGCTTCGCTTTCTTTTTACCAGAAAGATTACCAGAAAAACCACCAAAACAACAGCCGTCCCCGCAATAGAACTGCCAATAATCGGTCCAGTATAATTTCCCACGGAATTGACTTTAAATAGACAATTGGGTATGCTAATGAGTGATATACATAGTGAGCACATTTTTTGTCAAATAAATTAACATAAGACGTGCACGTATCCTTCAGGTTTTGATTTTTTTCAAAGACGTAAATACACCATGTTTTTTTGTTGTTGTTGTTATTGGTTTTTTGTTTTTGTTTTGTTTTTGTTTTGTTTTTGTTTTTGTTTTTTTCATTTACAGTGTCCACATTGCAAAGTTTCTGTCGTATCAATGCGTAGACAAGGTACTTCTAGAAATTGATAATAGACAAAAGGCATGGAAAGTTGTGCGGGACCACAGATGACGAACGGTTACAAATAACACCATGAGATGGTTTACCGATTGTGGTTTTAGCCATAACAGTTATACATGGAGTTCCTTTACTTATGTTCCTCGTTCAGCCCATATTTTGAAAACCAGTATAAATACAAATGGCAGACACCTTTTAGTGACAAATATTCATAAAATGGACGGCTTCAACGAACCTCTAATCACGTATTTGCAAAATATAGATGCTCGGTTTTATACTTTTGGCATGGATTTGTGTTTACCTTACAATACAAGCATTGGGGTTAGAATTTAATCAAGTTCAACTGACTTTACCCAATGCCTTGAAAAGTATGAATATGTGATTTTCTAATTATATTTTATTTCATATGATAATCTATGAATAGTGATGCCCCCCCAAAAAAAAAAAATCAAAAAATCCGTGTTTAAGTCATATGCATAAAGAATTCAAAGACTTCACCTGTCTTGCACATTGAGTTTCTCGATGTCCCAGCAGAAACCGTAAGGCTATCTGCAGACATATTTCCATCATTGAAAACGCTCACAATGACGCTATAATCAGAAATACGCGGGTTCTTGAGTTCCAAATTCACAACCTTGTGTTGTGGCTTTGTGCTGACAACAATTGCGTTCTGTCGTGATTCTGTAGGAAAGTACAAAACTTCAATTCTACTGTAGCTGTTACATCCATGGCTTTTCATGTCCAACTCCTAAAACAAATCAAACGGCACAGTTATCCAATCGCTACTATGTCATAATTCGGTTGTGTTTATATGTACGAAACGATTACATTTTTCATTCAGGGTTTAATGGGGAATCGGGAAGAGAAAGAATTAGTTTCGATCATAAACATGGAGATGTATGTCGAATACTTGTAAGAAAAGTTGCATTATTTTCGGGAAATAAAATTCATTGTGATGGTGTCAACAAAGGGCTACATTATAATGTATGACATAAAGGTAATGCACTTAAAAAGCAGAATGTATGCAACACTAAATAGCAAAATTCCCTATAAGCAGTAAGATCCTAGATAAAGAGAGGACTGATAATCAGCAAACGTATAAACCTTATTATTTCAACTAGTTTTTCACTATTTCCTGCATAGACAAGATAGAGGTCTAAATTTGGACTGGCTCATCATTTGAACATTGTGATATTTGATCTTCTACGCGTGTTTCTTATATTTATGCTACAAAAATTTGATGTTTGGCATCTGGAAATATTTTCCCTGAACACCGGCCCACCAGCCTGACTTGTTTGCATTTTATAGTGTGCGGCAATCTCAACGTGTGTTGGTCATCATTTTCTCACACAGTGCATGAACTTTCGGAACTATGAGCGAATCAATTCAGGTTAAGTGTGCGATTCATAATCTGTGTCTTGATTGTAACACAGCGGGGAACTTATCTTAACAAAACATCAGATGGCAGCCTTACGCAGATATGGATTCGGGTGACACACTGACTTTTTTACTACAAACACACTTGCCTTCCTGAAATATACTTGGTACAGTTGTATGTACCACTGAGAACTATTTTAAGGCATTCTTATATACCACGGCTTTTAACTTGTTTTATATGTATAACAGCCAATGGCAATATCTAATAATTAATTTGAATTTTATGGCACAATCTCGTAGTGCCGTGATACTGTGTTAATTAACTGCTGGATGCTGTTAATGCCTTTTTATCACATCTTTTTATCTAGAGTGTAACTACCTACTAGAAACTCTATCTTGCATATTGCCTCTATTCGCAGTCTATCAAATTTAAGTGACTTTCGTTCACTCACATTGGCGTGAGTTGAAATGACACTCATCATCGTTCACATCACTATCATCACAGAAAGCAAGGTTTCAAGTGCTACCTACTCCTCTGGATGCTTACTCTTTGGTTTAAGATAATTTGGGTATTATACTCAAGTTTAACTCCATTAACTGCAAACGTACTGATGTTTTACTCCGAGCAACACCAGGCTACCTTCCCAGACTGTCCAACGATCGGCGAAACACTGCACCTCTCTTCGCTATTCAATTCGGCGAGTCTTCTAATGTCATCCTCATTCTCTTGTCATGTGGGACATTTTTAGTAACCGCGGACCTGTGTGTAGCAACCAGTAGGTTCTGGCTTGTGATATTTATAATAAATTGTATTACATGCCCACGCTGACACACATACCTCTCCCCTCCCCCTAATATTTCACAGGAAGACTGGTTTGGACTTTGTGCACAGTCTCTTTCTTCTCGGACTCATTTTTGATGCATGTGATTATTTCGTCCAACCCAGCAGATCCAGCGCATAATATATAACTTAAAGACACTCCTAAGGCTTTTTGTTCCAGACACTCTGGCTTTATAATTGGTTGTGGCTAGTTTATAAACAGTAAAGGACTGAAAATTGGACAAATACAGGGTAAGATGGGCTTTTTACCCATCTTGATGATTTTTTTTTTACTGTATTTGAACTTAAAAAGAGCATTCTGACAGCAACAGAAACATGGTTCACTGATTCCACTCATACAGAAACAGTACAGACATATGTACTTGGATACGCCTTCCGTGGAACTGACAAGCCTTCGTATTTCCAGAGAGCTGAAGGTGTCTACTTTAGATATGGCATCTCCTATCAAAAAATGCCGATTTTCCCCACCTCCTTTCAACTGATGACGCGTAGAATTCTAATGCTTCCAAACAACCGTTGAACGGCTACTGTGTTAACTTTGTACAGGCATTTTCATTCGTACGCATTTTTATTGAAAATTTTGAAGACAATTCGATCACTGTAGATCATCCTAAATACTGCAGTACCCTAATTGGACATTTCAATATTGCATTTAGACATTCAGATAACTCAGCCTCCATGGTTTTAAAGTTTTGTGATATTATTTCTGCCTATGGCTTGTCACAATTCATGGGTTTAAATATTATTACTTTAGAAACAAAATCAATGCGTCACTCAACAGTTGGTGTAAGATGACTGGAAATAAGAGCACCAGCTCTGAAAATTCTTGTTGCAGGAAAAGGACAATAGTGCAGCGGCATATTCTAAAAACTTATAACAGTTGTGTATTTTAAGATAAAAGAATCAAAATGCCCATATATGAAGACAAATAAAATAAATAATTTTGGATATGGAGACATTCGCCTTTTTTTTTTTTTTTTTTTTTTGCAATGTGCATGCACGTGGCAACAAATTATCTACTACAACAAATCAATGTGGCCATTAAATATACTTTTTGCCGTGGTGCATTCCCCCTAATCCAAGACAGGAAAGTGACCTGCATGACAGACTTCTGCGGACCCAACCACGCCAGAAGGTCACGAACATCGAGTAACGATACAGCTTGGTAGCTATGTAGGCTCGTGATTCTTTACAAACATTGTGATTCATATAACTTCCCATGGTTCAACATCAAATGAGGCACAAATTGCCACATCTGCCAGACTGAATCTTGCCCACGTGTGCAGAACGTTGTGTTCGTCACTTTCCAAGAGTGAGTTTGCAGTTGCGAAGCAAAAGTTTTATTGCGTTTTCACTCTGAATATACATTGAATCTTGTGTTCAGGGAATTGTATTCTAAATTGTTCTTCTTTAGAGGTCATTTTGTTGGATTACGTTTTAGGTTGGTCCATCCATGGCAAAGGTGTCCGCCTCCTCAAATCTGATAGTGTGTGCATTGGTGAAGTAAATACGCAATTCATTTTATTTTCCCACTGCATATCCCTAGTCAGTGTCCAGAGAATGTGGTCTTGATGCGCAGTACGCGATGAGCACTTTCAACAGATAAGTTGAAGTTAGTTTAGAACACTGCTTTGTAGAGGTTTCCATCTGTTTTACTAATAAATTATTGATTCAATATCTCTGCATGACTGCATTTTGGTTTCGATATGATATTTTGTGCATATCTGACAGTGAAGAGACGCTGTCTACTAGCCTTTCTCTGCCGTAGGATTTCTAATTTTTTGTAACCTCTGGTTTGTCAAAAGGCAAATTGTCAGTGTGAGATTTCCTGCTTGGTTGCTGTGTAAAATTCGATTTCACTCGGGCTTTAACGTTGGTTAACAACAAGCTGACTCACCACATTATCTTTTGTTGGTTTTGTATGAGCTAGTTAATTTTAGTATCAAAATTGCGTGGTTAATTATATAACAGGGCTATTGGCTCCTCTTTTTTTTTTTCAATTCGGTGTACTACAATTCCTTCAAAACCTACATGTGCACAACGTCAAGAATTTGTTTCTGGACTCCTGCTGCATTCACACACTCGTTAAAGAGAGCTGAAGGATGTTTTTTTAAGCGCAGTCTCGGTATCTCCCTTGACAGAGTTCTCAGCCTCCCATCAGAATGGGAGTACATGTTTGTCAATGTTTTGACTCGGGTTCCTCCTGTACGTTGCATGTGGTTATCAATACTTTAAATGCCACCTCTAATGATATAATTGATAAGGTCCACATTCACAGTAAAACTGGTTTTGCTACATATGCCAAAAAATGTGCCCTTGATAGATATGTGTTTGCTTGTTCTATTCCCAACTGCTACATTGGTAATGTTCCGTAATAATGTACCTCGTTTTAGACAACCTCCACATTTTTTAAAATCTTATTTCTGCCATTTAAATAAATAAGAGTCAATATATAAGAGTGTGAGTGCAAAAGAAATGCTTTCCATCACAGCACTGTTTATGAAATTCTTATTCCCATTTTTCCTTATAGTTAATACATTGAATTCATGTCATTTAGTATTTGGGTGGCTCTTATAGTAGCACCTGCTTGTGGCATTTTTGGGAGTCTCCCGACCAATGAACATATTTTGAAACGATTGTCTTTTATAATTATTGTATGGTCAAATAAAGGATTCTTGAGTCAGAGTCTGGGTTTGAGTCTGAGTTTGATATTAAAAGGTCACTTATTCGTCCTCACACTGCCGCACCTTTTAACAGATTGGATACTGAGGCACACGTGCAGGAAGAATATAAGTAGTCAAAGCTAAAGCTGTAGAGAACATTTGAAGGATTCAAATGAGAAAATGGGCTGTACACTATGCTTATTTTCAAAGTCCCTGTTATCACATCAACATCAATACGTCTACTATTTCCCGATACTGCTCGCATAGTAGACTTGATCAGGCAGTCAATGGATATTGCACGAAAAATAGTGTTTCATCTCATCTAAGGGTTGATACCCATCAATAAATTCATCCGCCACCTTTTGCCATTGCCAAACACATCCAATAGAGGTAGCAAGAGCAATTTGGCAAAGACCAGATTGTCGGCATGTTTGGTGGGCTTTATATTAAAATGGCACCACTTAAAACCTCTTGGTGACTGCTTGTGTGGCAGTGGGTGGGCTCAAGCTTTGTTTCAGGCCGAAATTTCATCCACTGGGTTAAAGCAGTGAGCCACTGTCCTTGATTTGGGGCTTTGTGTGCTATATGTTTTATTCTAAAGCACATTTTGTGTTTCGATACCTTGGCGAAGCTAGTCCCGTGGTACTTTGCAAAGAACCATACACATTATAAACGATTGTTGCTTTTGCACATGTGGGACGTGTAATCTCTCAATCAAACACCAACAAACTGCAGGAGAGTTTATATCAGGGCATTTCACCGCACAGAAAAAGAATCATGTGTTCCCTGCTATGGCCATAGATTGGGCACGTGAGCACAATAATGCTTGCATAATGGGTGATGGTGGTGCAGTCGGGCTCACTTGTAGACTTGCCAAGAGAGTGTACACTGCATTCTTTAGTGCAAAGGTCCCACTTGGCACCACATGTGTCCCTTGGTGGTAAAATGAACAAAAAATCAAAGAGTCTCCTTTTTTTCTGTGCTCTGACTAAATCTAATTAGCATATATTTCGCCAAATAGCACCTGAAATAAATATATATATATCTTATTAACAAAAACAAAAATAAAACAAACAAAAAAAAAACAAAAATAAAAAAACAAACAAACCAAAAACACACACAAAAAAAAAAAAAAAAAAAAAAGAAAAGAAAAGAAAAGAAAAGAAAGAAAAAAAAAAACAAAAGGAAAATCGTGAGTGGTTGCAACTGGCTAATTTGAGGGTCAGAAATCCATTTTAGGGATTATTTTGACAACTAGTGGCCATTTTGACCTGCAAAACCAATCAGCCGCTGGATATTTTCTTCTCCTCAGACCCAACTATCACTTTAGATACGGATGAGCTATCAATGTGTATAAAGCTACTACTACTTTTCGGGTTGGGGACTCAGCACTGTCATTGCACGATTGGTGATAGAATTCCATTGCTAGTACTCACAATCCTCTAGTTAGCACAGATTATGCTAATTTAGCACCTTAAACAAAGTAGTGCATACGTTATAAGCTTTGATACAGAAGGGAATGTGTGAATTGTCGCAAATGGCTCAATTGAGGCTCAGAAATCCATTGCGGGTGATTTTGACAATTAACAGCCTTTTTGATCTTTAAAAACCAAAATGACCGCTGTATATTTTTCTTCCTTCTGATATCGTGCTCCACTAATAACAATAATAATGTGCTTTATTTCTTTAACTCTCTCACCGCGGGAGGCGATTGCAGTCGAATTGTCGGCAGGCCGCGGGAAGTGACTCCATTCGAATTTCAGGGCAAATTCAAAGAAATTTTGATATTTTATCGAATTTTCCAGAACATACATAAGTTCACTTTAGTTTGCGATTGTTGATATGATTATTGCAAAGCAGTGCTTATGTCGTGTTTTGTTGCTGGTACTATTCGCTTCATTCCCGGCTTTATTAGTGCAAAGCGAAAGAAAATCTGCACTATACTCATGTAGAACCTGCAGGATGGCATGCATTTCCTGGGATGTATGATTTCCTTTAAACTTATTTCTGACAGTGCAAATGCAGTAGGGCGTGATTTCTGGCTTAAAAGTCCGAGAAAAACTAGAGGAAATAAATGTATGAACACTGATCACAGGTTACACCCTACCCTTCACATCATCATAAATACACAGTACTACCTTTCTCTGCCAGCTGTAAACAGAACCGTGCAACTCAAGAGGAATTTCTTAAGTTTCAAAATAACAAAAGAAAATACAGTTCATGCTATGTTACCTTAATGCAAATGTCATTTTGCAATTAGTGTAACGTTTGCATAGAGAAAAGACATCCTGTTGACTATTGGGTCCTTGATATGCAAAATGATATGATTGACATACCTATATCATAATATAATATCATTAGATAACTTGATTGTTTACAATGTTTGATGCCAAAACTTAGATATACAAAGGACTGGCATTGTCACTTGCAGTTCATCAACTTCCCCGCGTGCTCTTTTTCCTCATGTATTTGAGATGTAGAACGGGGTAAAAGGTGTAAAACACGCGGCATTTAGGGCACCTCATAAAAAGGAATTATAAAAGTAGGAAGAAGCTTTAAATTTTGCGATCTGAAGAAGTAAACATGTGACAGTACCTCCCAACTGACAATGATCCGCACCGTACGACCTTTATCGTCACAATCCACCCAAGATCTTTGTATCAATGGTGTGGCTGGAGCTATACACAACGACAAAAAACGGCGACAGTTTAGGCGACAGAAGTAAGGTGTTTCCACATAATTTGGTGTGTCATGTCACTAATAATGCTCAGGGTTTTTTTTTCTTTTAAAACATCGAATAGACAAATCTTTAGTTTGCACTCAAACATATATGATAAGCAGTAATACCACACATTTTACCGACTATGATCTTCCACACTGCCACTGAAGAGTTTATGTCAACATTATAAAAGGTGTATTTTACACGGCGCTGTATTTCACTTTTAAATTGTGTTACCTTGTTATTTTTATTGTGAAATTAGCACCTTTCCTCACCAGCAGGGAATAAAACTTCCTGTGTATCCACAAATATGTACTCTCCGCCAATACATTTTCCCGACGGATATTCACGTGAAGAAACGTGATTTCAACATTATTCCATTTGCACAGATATATAATCCAATCAAAAAGCAATTCGGAGAAACCAAACTTGGCAAATTCTGTTTCGGGATCAAGATGAGAAATTGAAAGTGTGGTATATCAATGGCCATACAGTATCTATAAACCGAAAAAGGTTCTTGAGATACCACATATGTGTTGTGTGAATGTATTTTCAGACAAAATCAGTTATTTAAAATCAAAGCCAAAAATGATAATTTAAGTTGTGGTGTTGCTGACACAAAGTTCATGCTGGCAGGATCATTACATGGGTTATCTAATATTATTGCGAGACACTTCCTTCTCATTGGGAAACATTTACAGGACTTAAAGTGATATATTTGTGCGACAATTAAATTTCTTTTTGCCACCATCGGCCAAACACTAATAAAAAGGACAAATTATGAAGCTTCGATGAACACTGTACGTTCAAAACAAAACGGTGCTCACTAGTACTTTCCCTCTGGTTGCTCTAAGTGATATTAAAAAGCAAACACAATTTGAAACCACAGCAAGCACGACTATGACAGTATGACACTTGCAATATCCTCCCATTTGAAATTACGCTCATGCTTAGAACTATTTCTTCGAATACTTTGCTTTACAGTGCATAAAGACAGAAACCTGTAATTGCTGTTTGCATCTTCAAGGTCTTTTCATAGAAGCAAAGAGGCAGTTTACTCGTTTCCACGCTGACGAGAGCTGCTTATAAATCAATGGAAGAGTAAATCATTTTGTACCTTACGGGAATCAGAGATAGCACGTCCAAATATCGCTTAAAATGTTTGCACTGTTTGCGCCAGGGCCAGACATTTTAGTTGTGTCAATGCTTATAATGTGTATCCGTAACAGGTTTTGCTGAAGTTCCTGAATTAAGAACCTATTGTGGTATGGCGATAATTCAGGCAAAGTTGCTCAGAACAACTCAAAGTTGCCTTGTTGAATTAACAATGAATATGAATGAGAGATGTCAGCTGTGGTCGAGCCATCTGATATATGTTCGTGATTATGAAAGAGATTTACAATTTGTGTTGATTCTTTTACAATACATCCCTCACATTTCTCAAGGTAAGAGAATTTGTATAAATCAATGCTTCCTCGGGACGTTTAATTTGTTTTTGGTACTGTCTCTGTAGTGAGCGTTCAAGGCCACTCAATCAAAAAAGAAAACCAAAATAACCTCAATTTGTACTTGATTTTAAGAATTCGACACTAACTATGGGCCTTTGATTCACCAGTACAGACACATAAGCCAGTATGTCACTTCCACCTTTGAAAGTTCATCTGAATCAAAATTAATGACCCCAACGGAAACCCCATCGATACTTTCCTAGCAGGGTTTAAAAGTAACCATGGGTCCACGATTCACTGTTACTGAAATATAAACAAACATGTAAGATTTTTCTAACAGTCGACTGTAACGAGAAAGAAAGTACGCACACACACAGATTTTTTTTTATAATTTTGAAAAAAATCGTGCGCCCCCCCCCCCCAAAAGACAGTAGCAGCCAGCACCATTATTGTCCCCAACGCAGGCAGAGATGGAGTCTAGGGATAGTCGCGCCAAGATTGAAGAGCGTCCAGCGCGCAGTTAGGGAGCTAAAGTGGAAAATGCAATCTACTAAAAAAAAAAAAAAAAAAAAAAAAAAAAAAAAAAAAATCCAAAAGTAGAAACGAAAAAGGTATCGTCAGTTAGTGACGCAATTAAGGTCTAGGAGTATATAATATTCTTGCGTAATTTTGAACAAGTTGGTCAAACGACAATGTAGAAAGAAACTTTTAAAGTGTCCTTAAATGGGTGAAGAAAAAAAAAAGAAAATAAAGTAAAGTCACTGCAGCGTGAACATTTGAGCAAATTAAGTGGATAACCACTCAAGGTAAAGCTTGACCGAGCGCGAAATGAATCTGGCGGAAGGTTTTGGAAGAAAAGTTTGCAGCACAAATTACCGTGGCTATGCCAGTAACTAAAATTACAATCAAGAAAAATGCACTGATTAACCAACACAGAACACAATTTAAAAAAAAAAAATAAAAATCAGGAACGTAGAGTACCACCATCCGGTGAACAATTCTATACTTCCGCAAAGTACATATTCACAAAGATTCTCAACCATCTCAGTTACAGTTATGAAGAATAAAAAATAGCGATAACCCGCAACATATCACAATCATATAGAGAATATCGGTGCGCCACTTGTCGAGCAAACTCATACATAGGGGTCCTCAAAATTGTCCCTAAGTACACCCTCCACAAAGTGTGAAGTGGATTCATCTGACGGTTTTAGATTAGTTAAACATTACGAATCAGCAGAGAAATGCATGAGCAATTACTTACAATATATGAACAGCTTATTGACAACCAAGACCTATAATCAATAAAGTGATACATGAAACATGTTTTTATATGGAAAGGTGGTAACAATCATAAAACAATGTTTTGTGCCAATGGAAAAATCAGAAGATGCAGGATGGTTATTTGATCCAAGATACGCAGCATCAATATAATTGATACTCTCAAAATATAATTAAAAAAAAAAAAAAAAAAATCATTTCCAAAATTCGTCCCGTCGACGTCCTCAAGAATTAATGAAGGTCATCCATGTTACGTTATATCTAACTTCCACATCATACAGATTTGCAGTAGATCTGGTATCATTCACCGTATTTTTTATTAAGATATTGAATGAAGGTTTCCTTTTTCAGTGCTGTATGCCCATGAGAAATAAGTGAAGGTCGCGGAATCATTGGGGCATAGTGACCAAACGGTAGATCACTAAGTGCAGTTTTATGTACAATGTACCCAAGAGCAATCTTGATCTAGAGGCTTAATCCTATTAGTCATTAACATCCAAGCCACAACCTGCTATTACAAAATCATCGCTTCCAACTTTCCAGGCCAAGTGACATACGAAAATAGTTCAAGGTCATTGGTATTGAAATAACGTATTAACCTTGGACAGGATCTACATGTATATATCCCATGAATTTTGCATGTCTTACCCAATCAATTTTCGAGATATGGAATTTTTTATCTTCAAGACATTTTAACTAAAAGGATGTTCCAATGGTATTTTATATAACAGAGATTACTGCATCATCGACAATCCCAATTAATATCACGAGGGTCCATGAAAAATGAAGCATGCTGGACTGATCACAAGATTTCCACTCCTTGACCACATATTACAAATATTTTAGGTGGCGCCATCACATTTAAGTCCACATATAGTACACTTTATTTATCCTAAAAGTTATATGGGCCCTCAAAAAGTGTTGGATGCAGAGCATTCGCCACATTTTTACATTGTGACCCCTACATTCTATCTGCCGATTCAACTCAGACTCAGTCTAAAACATTGTTTTGTTTAAAATGTGCACCCCGCTTCTAGCTTTCCATGCATGGTCTTTTGTTCAAATCATTTTTTAAGTTGTTAAAGGAGGAACAATGGAATTGGACAAGAAACACAGTAACAATTCCATATTCATTTGGTCACAGTGACCCAAAAAGGTTGGTCACAAGGAGAGTTTTATGCACAGAAATTGGATATAGGTCATCTATCTTTAGAGATAATCTAGCGCTCTCATGGGTCTATCAGGAGGACCAATATGACTCTGTGAATGCTCTGAGAGACCCCACTCTAAATTTGCACTAATTTTGGGAACCCAGATCTTCACTGAACTGATTTGGAATGTTAACTTAGAACTTACTCATATGTCATTCTCATTCCTACGTTCTTCTTTCTTGCATGGCTTTTTCTCATTAGCTTTATGGTTTAGGCCTTTCATGAGACGTTTACATCCTATGTATATCCCTGTCTTGGGGTTTCTGGTCAGAGTTGGATTTAGGCAAGATACATACACTATGTAGTTTGTGCTTCGAGCATTTGAACAATATAGCAATGTAATAACCATTTGTGGAGTTTATGTTTAATTAATTGACATTACACAACGAGAAGACCACCACAAAGCATTAAAAGATAAAAAAAACCCTGTAAATCAGGTGGCTTGGGAATGCCTCACTTTACTGCACAAAAGGATGTGTTTTAATGTGCGTGGGTAAAGGATTACATACGAACTTGAGGGCAACATAAAAAATACTGCTCACAAACAGATACGTGTGCCTAGTAATGGTGATATAATTTGGGCGTGTAATATAAAAACGGAAGGTTTGAAAGACCTGCTGGTACATGTACATAAAAAGTACGTTCTGGGCAGATGAGTTTAAAAGTTGGTCAAAATATAACTCTCATGTTCTAGAAAAGGCAATAATAATAATAATAATAATAATAATAATAATAATAATAATAATAATAATAGTAATAATAATAATAATAATGATAATAATAATAATAATAATAATAATAATAATAATAATAATAATAATAATAATAATAATAATAATAATAATAATAATAAATTGAAATAAAGAACAACTATTATTATCGTACAATAAACATATAAAGGTCAATAAAAGTATTATTTTTACCAAGGTTGGTACACAAAAGGTACAAAGAATGTTAAAGATTTAATAACATCAGACGGGATATTCTATAATTATGGTGATTCCAAGTAGAAGAACGGGCTGAATGCAGATTTTTTTTAGTAGTGTCAGTTATTCGAAAACACTGGAATGAAAGATAACAATAAAAAAAAAAAAAAAAAAATTATGGGGTACTAAAAGGATAAAGACCAATTACAATAAGAAAAACTGGAAAAGGTACACAAAGTTGCTAAGCTTACCTAAAATAGACTTATTGAACCATACATAATTCAATATACTCAATTTTCAAATATAAAAAAGAATGTACAGAAGGACGCAGGGGAGTGGGAAAACATCTCTGTAACATGTATAAGGCAACAGTATTATCTCATCTAAGCAGTTTTTGATTCTAATTTATGTACAGATATGTGTATAGTAACGATAGATTAAATAATGAAATCTAATAGACAGTAATCTATGTTACATTTGTGGAAAAAAACATCACCTACTTATTCTGGACGTGTGAAATAATACAGAATTTAGGGACTCAAGTACTGACAAAATGCAAGATGAAAGACGCTTCAGTTATTCATCTTTCAATGCAAGAAGTACTATTTGGTTTCATTATGTGGGTATCTTTTATAACATTTTATTCATATGTGGTAAAAAGTATGTCTATATATGTAAATACGACCTATCTTTACCTAATAATAAAGCTTTTCTCAAAGAACTGATTAAAATAAAAATTGAAACGCAATCAGATATTGCTTGATCGATGCCCTCCCCCCCCCCCCCCCCCCCCCGACTCTGTGACCCCGGAATTTCGGTCAATGTGACCTTTTTTTAAACTGGTCTGAGACATTATGCTGGATTAAAACCATATACAATAAGAAGGTCAAAAATTTTCAACTAATCGCGTGAAAACCGAATTCACAAAAATGGCCTTGAGGTTAAAGTTAGGGTCAACCGTCTTCAAACTTATCTGGGACCTTCTTCAGGACTAAAATCTTGAGCAATATGAAAGACCTATGTTTACACCTTTTAAAGTTCTCACGTGAAAACCGATTTCACAAAAGCAGCTCTGTAACTTTGGGAATTGGGTCAAGGTCCCCAGCTTCAAAATCTTTCGAGACTTTATTCAGGACTGAAAGCCCTAAGCTTATATGGAATGAAAACTCGCCTTCTGCACACACACACACACACACACACACACACACACACACACACACACACACACACACACGGACAAAGTTATCGCTATATGCCCCTACTGGGGGGGGGGGGCACAGTCATAAAAGACAACATTGCTAAAAAATGCGATAAAATATATAAATACAACAAGAAATGGAGCATTCTGGTCGTGCAAGAGGATAATTTGTTTATTGTTAATTTGGCCACTGTGGTGATCAAGAACACATTATGCTGCAAATCCACACTTTATGCTATATTTTTAAATTGCCAGCAATTTCTCTCAATTTGTAGCTTGTGTATGGACCATAAAAATAAAACAAAACAAAAAATGCCCTTTAAAAAAGGACAATAAACCTGTGTAATACGAAGGTTGTAGCTGAAGAAATGCACAACTTGCAAAACACAAAATTTAGCAAAGTGACTTTGTGAGAAAGACAACTGGGTCAAGTGCATGATTGTATCTTCGAGTTTAACCGAGCGCTTATATATACCCATGGACCATAAAGCTGTACAATATGAGAGTTTTAAGGCAAGAATTACTGTAGTCTGCGTACAAAAACCAAATCCAGCTAAGGTGGCAATGTGCCGCAGAGAAAAAAAGCCATGTCTCAGAACTCAACGTCGGCCGTATTAAGGGATATATACCTGTGCACTACCAAAGTCGCAGCTTAAAGAGTTCTTGAGTTATTGGTTATTGTGGTGAAGCTGCAGTGCGAAGGAACGGGGCAGCTTTGTGACCTTTGGAATTGGGTGAAGCTAGCCAATCTTCAAACTAAACTAAATCTTTATACAGGAACACAAACCTGTGCAATACAAATTGTATTGAATAAACATATGCATTCTATAAAAAACAAATTAGCTGTGAACTTGGAAATTGGAACAAAGTCATCCATCTTCACACTTAATTAAGCCTAGAGAGGACCATGAACATTTGTAATATGAGAAAGATGCATTGCAAAGATTACTGCAGTTGGGGAAATGAAACCGAATTCGGTTAGGCTGGCCCTGTGACCTCAGATGGGAAGTCATAGTCGCCCACCTTGTAATTTACCGTAGCCTCTATACAAGAATGTTTACCTCCAAAACATGAGAGTTGAAATCTAAAAACCGATTGGGCTATTCTGCAGATATTGCACTCTACCAAAAGACTGGCGGAAAATGTGCTTAGCTGAATGCCCAACCTTCTGGGAACGGGGTATAGCAAATTAAGCTCATGAGGTTAATGGGCGTGTGCCCATGAAAATTGGCCAATGGGCTTGGAGCAGAAGCCTTTGTACATGTCTACTAGTATATTGCCCGGCTTTCTCCAAAATAGAAGGGGGAAACATGATGATGATGATGATGATGATGATGCTGATGATGATGATGCTGATGATGATGATGATGATGATGATGATGATGATGATGATGATGATGATGATGATGATGATGATGATGATGATGATGATGATGATGATGATGATAAAATATATTGAAGCGCCACCTGCTGAACAAATTGTGGTCTTGAAATACTAAAAGTGCACGCATGGAATATTCACTGAATTGGCCAAGGTGCCTTTTTTTTTCTTCAGAAATGAGTAACACCAAATTCACTAAACCACGACAAATCACTAAAGGGTGACTATTTGAATGCTTTCCATTAATGGCCATTCAAGATAGATACCAACAAAGTTTTCAGATAATGCAGCAATCGGTTAAAATATGAAGACGTAGGAAATGACAATTATGAATGACCGGCGGGTAGACAGACATACTGCAGAAGATTCGATCATAGTTGCAGGTGACTCCCAAATATGTTAAGGTCAAAATTGATACATAATATAATATACATATATATATATTACCTTCACATTGCGTTTTTGTCTCAGATGAAACCTTAGTAGGTGTTACACCATATCGGACTCCTTTGTACACTGCTTGTGGTATTACTCTAAACAAGTATATCCTGTTAGGTAATAAACCAGAAACTATGTATTTCAAAATGGATCCGGTCCCTGTGTCTGATTTGTCAACACTTCGGTTTGTCCATGTGCTATCTTCTTGAAGACGATACTGAATAACAAAGGAACTTGCTGGCAGCAGGCTGTTACCTGGGTTTCCAGTTGGTTTCCAGACAATAGATATTGATCTGGACGACAGTGGTCTGGGTGTCAGAATAGCCATTGTTTGCAATTCTGTAATAAACGTGGTTAAATACATCTTACAAAACAAGCACGTCAATACTATATAGTATATACTATATACTACATACACAGGCGAGCTTTGGTGACATTTTCGAGCATTTTTTTTCATATAAAACATTGTTATAAATTAAAAAAAGCAACAGCGCCCAAATATCTAGATCGTATAAGATTCCACCATCAACCATTTCATGAATTTCAATTTTATCCTTTTCTCTACCATTCACGATTAGATATGGCTTGAAACGTATATAATTATAATCATTGTATAAAGTGTACAGTTGCTGTTATTACGTTCAACCCGTGCTCCCCTTTCACGTTTTAAACAATATAAACATATATATTTTGCACATTACATGCGAATTAACTTGGGTTTTCAGAAGCAGAATCTTTCCAACACCATCATTACATCTGTGGCTATTATCAAGCCATGTTCATTTCATTTTATTTCCACTATTTCAGTTTCTCGAATGTAGTACTTTTGTAGACACCTGCACCCATCCTCTGTCCCTGTTATTAAATGTCATCAGAGTTGGAAATTGCATTCACGGTGGGGGGGGGGGGGTCCTTAAAGGCTTATTTTCCCTGACGCAAAATCAGACGCCCAGGTTGTATAGGCTTTGAAGCGAAATGAGTGAACAACCGCCAAACAACACGTCGATTGCAGCAATATATTGGGTCATTGTGCATACACATGGGTTCCATAATCTATTGAGATCAGGGTTCTTTTTTAAAGAAACGTGTGTCTAGTCGACTATTTGCAAATTTAGGCCTTATTGAAATTTGTACTACTTTACGATGAGCATAAAAAATGCGAAAACGAAAAATACTTAAGGTTATCAATATATTCACTATAATGTATTTGCAAACAAAATCAATACGAAACTCACCTTTGTTGGCAGTCTTCGAGTCAAATAAGTGACAAAATAGCTTATTTCTGTTCTACTCCATCACTCTCCGCTTATATAGTAGTTGTCTTAAATTCAAGATATTCAGACTCACCCTTTTCACATCCTGTTCCAACATAGTTGTTTTTACACCCACTTTTGCAGAATCCATTTGTCTTATTGCATCCTTCTTCTGAATCCTTGCACATGCAAGGATTGGCACAATTCAGGCCCCACTTTTTGTTTTCGCAAGCTGCAAAAAAGGTATGTTATGCGCAAACATGTTTTTTTTTTTCTTTTTATTTATTCATTGATTATTGTTTTCAACATGTTGGCACGACATATAAAGTTTCTCTTGTGGAAATGACGACGACGACGACAATATCAACTGCAAGGGCAATATATAATACTGCCTTCAAAATATTTGATCTTTCGGTAATCCAGCATTTAACTCAATTCTGGCAGTCTTGCTTTAAAAAAAAGCTCACTTCTCTTATTATACCCCTCGTGGAAATGTTTTACACGGGAGCGTCTCAAACAAAAACAACGCTTTGGTTCGTGTTTCCTGAAAGACATAACATGACGCTTATAGTTCTAAATGGCGACATGATAGGGAAGCTTTTGTCGTTCTCATCTGATGATTTATTTGATATTATAGTTTAAATATATTTATTCGGCAATTGCACTGTATTATATTCAACAAGAGTTATATAATACGGGATGAGGAGGAGGAAGCCTTTATACTGATGTTCGTGTACAAAAAGAAAAGAAAAGAAACACACACACACACACACACACACACACACACACACACACCAGGGCCGTAGCGAGCCTCCTAAAATAGAGGAGGCAAAGGGTACTGGTGGGGATGGGTGGGTTTGGAAGGGGGCATGCCCCCCCCTCCCAAGATTGAAAACTTTTGAAAAATGGCACATAAAATGGTGTAATTTAGTGGGTTTTGATGGGAATAAAAGACTTTATACATATATAAATTCTCAAAATTTTACTTACATGTGACTATTTTTGATCATTTTATATGAATTGAATTTGGTCCTACAACAACTAGGGCAGAGATACAAGTAATCAGTGAAAAAATTATGCCTTCTGTGATGCTCTTATCTTCTATCACTATGAGTGACTCAAAGTCTTAGTTACAATAGGGTCTTTTTGTTTTTGTTGTGTATAATAACTTAAACTTAACAAGTCTTGTTGAGGCTAAATAAACTCTTTCTATGTTAGTCCTAACATCATCAGCCAAAATTCAGAGGAGGCAAGCGCCTCCTCTGCCTCAGCCTGGCTACGGCACTGCACACACACACACACACACACACACACACACACACACACATACACACACAAAACAAAACGCGCCTCAAAACAAACAGGGTCAGGACGATTTGCCTACCAACGACAAGGTGGGTAATAGGACTGTATATTTGATTTATGCTGGGAAATATGAGCAGTGTTGGTTGAACCGTCTGATATATGATCACAAATATAAAACAGACGTATGGTTTGTGTTAAAAATGGTTTAGAGCACATGCCTAACAATTATCAGATTGGGAGACATTGTATAAATCAGTCTTTCCTGATGATGTGACAGTTGTTCCTGATATTGGTTCCGCAGCTCGCACGAGGAACCCAATACATCTTTTTCCTAACTTGACACTTCAGTGATCTCAAAGGTAGAATTCAAATTTCTATTGTTTTGGTGATATATGTTGTGCCCTTGGAAGGCTTTCTGCAAATATTAGTGACCTTGAATTACAGCACATATCACATTGTATAGAAATACAACAAGGATGTTAGTAGACTTCTCTATGATGAGTTCCAGAACCCTACCCCCCACCCCCACCCCCCACCCCCACCCCCCCCAAAAAAAAACAAAAAAAAAACCCCAAAAAGTCTGCTTTACTCTATTGAGGTATGTACAACGTTTTAGTACTCGGTCTTTCTTTATCGATAGAATTCACAAGATTCCAAGACAGAGTTGTCACAACCTGCTAATTGCTAGTTTGGGGCTGCTGCCTTTTAACAATGAGGTTTCAAAGATTGATCAAAAAGCATGAAATGAATAGCCACACTATTAACAGGAGGGTTGCTAAAAACCTGTGCCCAGCACATTTAGACTGTAGTGACCTTTAGACTAATATCAAGATGGCCTTTCTTTCAAACCGTTATCATTTTTGCAGCATCAGTCTCCACTTATTTGTTTCAGAAAACGTTCTTTTTGAACGGAAAAGTACGTCCTGCCAACATTACCAAGACATAATTAAATATGTCAAGTTGATCTTTTAAGGCGCTCAAGCTCTAAATTCACAGCCCCAAAAGAAACCCTATAAGTGCATTCGTATTAATGGGCCCAGGATCCTCCATTAGAAAGTTTATAAGACACATTTTCTCTTTGACCTTTAAGGTCATTCAATCCCGGGACGAAAGTAAAAAAAAAACACCCACTTCGTACTTTCTTCTCTGTATATGATAGTAACTATCGGCCTTTGATCCACCATTTCAGTGATATAAGCCGATAGGTCAGTTTCACCTTTCAACGCTGCTCTCGGTCAAAGTTAATGACATCAAAAGAAACCTCAGTTGTACTTTCCTAGCCGCGTTTAATAATAACCATGCGGCCAGGATCAATTATTACTCAGATATAAACAAATATGTCGAATTTGCTACAATGTCAAATGTAATGCGCTAACATGTGTATACACCTATACCGTTTCTTTTTTTATTTTTTACAATGCGCATAAAGCTAAAAACAACAACATAAACAAAAACCAAACCGAAAAAAAACAAACAAGACAAAACCACCCCCCCCCAAAAAAAAAAAACAACAAAAACAAAAACAAAACAAAAAAAACAAAAACAAAACAAAAAAAAAAACAAAAACAAACACAAAAACAAAAACAAAAAACACACAAAAAAAAGCGTCAAGCAACCAGTTTAGGCGCCAAAGTGAAACAAGAGGGCTGCGTGAACAGCCCATGGTTAGCTGACCTAGACATTCATCACACTTGCAGCTCTGTGAACTTGGGATAGGATCAAGGTCACCATATTCTGAGTAAGTCTGACCTTTCTGGAAGAACACTAATATGTGCAACATCAAGATCCCAGTTCAATTAGTTCTCAAGTTAAAGTGAGGAGTAAAATTCTTGTATGTTGCATTGTGACCCCAGAAATGAGGTCAAGGTCACTCATGTACTCTCTAAACATGACCTTCATGGAGAAACATTAATATGTGCAACATCAAGGTCCTAATTCAAAACAAATTTCAGTTATCAAGTGAACAGTGAATTTCGTGTCAGTTGTCCTGTGACCTTGGGAATTAGGTCAAGGTCCAAACATCCCTGGAGCATGACCATGAGCACAAAATAGGTAGAAACCTATAAAAGGTGCATCCCTACCAAGTTTAGCAGAAATCTGGCCAAAAATATTTAAGCTATAACCACTGCAAGAGGTTCCCATGTTAAACATTCCTATTAGAACTTTTTAGATCAGCTGATGATACAGCTGAGCTTTTAGGAGGGTGAGGCATCCGTTGTCCGCTTGTCTGCCGTCCTTCCACAATTCACATTTTCGACTTCTTCTCCAAAATCACTGGCCAGATCCACTTCAAACTTGACGGGAATGTGCCTTGGGTAAGTCTCTTTCAGGTTGATTCAGACTGTAACGGTCCAGTGAATTTTAGATTTTAAATGATTTTTTTTTTTTTTTAATTTTTATTTTTGGGGAATTCTTAAAAAGTCTTCTTCTCCGAAACCGCTTGGCCAATAAATTTTAAATTGTAAAGAGACACTTCTGCGGATCCCCCAGACCTATAGTTGTTCATCAGATGGCGCTGCTATTTTTTTCTATTTTCTATGAACTTTTTTTTTGTTTTTGATATTTTTGACTTCTCTTCCAAAACCATCTCTCAGATTGGCCTGAAACGTGGTGGATATGTTCTTTGTGAAAGGGTCACACAGGGTTGTTCACCAGGTGATGTTGTTGTAGATCCCTGATTTTTAACGAGTTTTTCAATTCGCGCACCTGTTCGTTTATGCATACAATCTTATTCTTACATATTTACTATGTAAGTAGAGGGGAATTGCAGTGGTAGTTTACATTTTCGACTTCATCTAAAAACCGTTAGCCGGGTTCACTTCACTTTTTTGTGGGGATGTGTCTTGGAGTAGTCTCTACCAAGTTTATTCAACTGGTCACCATCCAGTGATTTGGGTTTTTTTAAGGATATTTTCCTATTGACTTCACATGGCTATTGATTACCATGCAGGTCAATAGGGATTGCAAAGTCTTAACGGTTTGCAATGCTAATTGACAATTTTTTCATTTCTGTGAAAACATCAGCTTGATTCACTTCAAACTTCGTGGGGGTGTTTCTTGGGTGGGTATCTACCGAGTTTGCTCAAATGGTCACAGTCAAATGATTTTTTTTGGACCTTTTTATGATTTGTTTTGTTCGTTCTTTTGGCCAAATCTTTAAAAGTCTTTATCCTTGTATGTGCTCATCCAATTGCTTTGAAATTACATTGGGACACTTCTGGGTATAAGCGTGCTACTTGTACAGTAGGTGAGTGACCTTGACGTGATTTTCAAGGTCACATGGCGAGGTGCATGAAATTAACTGTTTACATGGTAACTTGAGAACTATAAAGGCTAGGACATTCGTATTGCACACGCTAGTTGTCCTTAATGACGGCCACACTTAGACAGGAGGTGACCTCACCTAAGGTCATAGCGCCACTTGCTCAAATTTTACTCTTCACCTCACAACTTGAGACCTACTTGAACTTGGACTTTGATGTTGAACATGATGGTTGTCATGAGCGGAGGCCAGACTGAGACAGTACATGCGTGACGTTAACCTCATTCCGAAGGTCACTGGGACCCAAACACTTCCGTATTTTTTTTTTACCTTCCACATTGTAACTTGAGAACTCAGGAAGGTAGGACTTTGATGATGAACTTGTTGGTGGTGCTCTATTTAGGAAAGATTGGGACCGTACATTAGTAAAGTTGACCCCATTCTCAAGGTCACAGGGCCACTAACATGAGTTTTACTTGTCGCATAATAACCTGAGAACTATTTGTACAGTGACTTTGATATTGCACATGGGAATGGCCCTCTAGGAAACTTAAATTCAGAATAGGTCATTGACCTTGACCTCATTTCCAAGGTTATAAGGCGATTTAGTCAGCTAAGCGCAGGGCTGTCACAGTACTCTTGATAACAGATTTTTGAAAAAAAAAATCATAAAAATCCAAAATCACTGGAGCGTGACCATTTGAAGAAACTTTGTAGAAACCCAACCAAGGTACATTGCCAGTAAATTGAAATGAATTGAATCTGACTGACAGTCTCTTCAGAGAAGTCCAAAATGTGAACTACCATTAACAGGCATGAGAATGCCCATGGATTTGCATAGTAAGCAAAATTAGAGGTGTATTTACCGAAAAGTGCACGAATTGAAACAAAGTCGGTAAAAATCAGGAAACTATAGAAGTGCTTCCTAGTGAAATCTTTGCTTGACCCTTTCACAAGGAACAAAGTTTCAACTTTATCTGAGTTACGGATCTGAAGAAGAAGTCCTCGGTAACGAAAACACACACAGAAATTCTTTGAAAAATCAAGAATACTCGCAGCACCACCTGGTGGACAAATTAAGAACCAGGAGTCCCTAGGAGTGTTCTGGTATGTTATCAAAGCAATTGGGTGAGAGGTTGTGGAGAAGAAGACTTTTTTTAAGATTTGTAGAAAAAAAAAATCATTTAAATTCAAAGATCACTGGAGCATGACCGTTTGAACAAACCTGGTAGAAACAAACCCAATGTGCATTGCGAGTAAGATTGAAATTAATCTGGATTACGGTTTTGGAGAAGACGTCAAAAATGTGAATTACCCTCAGAATGCCTATTGACTTACATAGTAATTAATAGAAAAGCTGCGTTGACCGACAGGTATCCAAATAAAAAAAATAAAAAAAAAAAATCAGTAGACAACAGCAGGGCCACCTAGAGAACAACTTTGTATGACCCATTCACGTGGAATATATCCACCCAGTTTCAGCTTAATCTGAGTGACGATTCTGTGAGTCAAAAAAAGCAAAAACAAACACAGACGCACATGCACACAATAAACGAATTTACAAGAAAAAATTGCAAGCCCACCTGGTGAACAAATGCAGAACTAGGAGTCACCGGAAGTGGCCCTGTGCGATATCAAAGCAATTGGGCAAGCAATTCCGGGGAAGATTTTTTTAAGATTTGCCCCCTCCCCCCAACCCCCCCCCCCCAAAAAAAAGTCATTAAAAAAATCTTCAAATCAATTAAGCATGACCATTTGAACAAACGTGGTAGAAACCTACCCAAATCACACCCCCGTCAATTTTGAGGTGAATCTGACGGACGGTTTTGGAGAAGAAGTCGAAAATGTGAATTGTGGATGACAGACGTCTCTGATATGATTCGAGGTATCAACACTCATCTTCCAATACCAAAGTGAAGAAACAAATGGACGAACGGACGAAGGACGCACGACGGATGGCTAGTCATAACATAAGCTCAGTTGAGCTAAAAAGCTAAACAAAAAATAAATTGCCAAAATAGGAATCACATAATGTAGCCCCATTTGGTGATGAATTTTGCTCTTGGGGTACCCACTATTCTTTCGCAATTTTATTTTAGACTTGCCTGTTTTGCTACTTAATTTTAACTTTGGTATCATTTCATTTTAATATGTACGTTTCAGACATTTTTACGCTGGCTTTTTTCTATTAGGTTAAGCCACCGGAACTATCGGTTGCAAGTAGCGGCCTACGACAGTTACAACCTTGCCTGTACTTGATATCTGGCTAAGTATTTTCATTGCATTCTCTTGACTTAAATACAAATGACTTTTATTCTTTTCTGACTTGCTCTGTAAATTTTGCTGTTAATATCCGAAGATTATTAGAAAGTTTGCCTATAATAACTTTACAGTTTTTAGACTTGTCTGTTTCGCTATTTAACTTTATGTTTTAGCATCATTCTGTTTTATTTTTCACTTTCAGACATTTTAGGCTTACATGCTTTTTGGTCAGACTTTCCGCCCCCCCCCCCCCCCCGGACTATCGGTAGCACGCAGCGGCCTACGACAAGTTACATGTTTGCCTAATTGTACTGAAAATCTTGTTAGATAAATTATCTTGATAACATGCTTTGGGCAAAAATGCTAATGACTTTCATTGTTTTTTGACATGCCTAAATGCACATCTACTCAAAATTGACAGTATTTTCTCAAATGTCACAAACCTGACACATTACGTTGAGACATTGACTCAGGGTTAGGCGGGAATTAGAGGTTAATTGTTTGGAGACTTTCAAAGTGAGGATTAGATGTCATCATGGAGTGTATTTTACATAGCTGGTGCAGGATGTCCATTTTTCCAGACCTTGTTACGATTTCCCTTAGTTTGTACAGGTGGTCTAGCTACAACTGTTTATTTTACAATCACTGGGACTGAATATAATGTCCCAGTTTGTTTCCACTTCAGTAGTACACTGGCGGGTGGTTTGACTAGGATAAGCTATCCAGTTAGAAAGGGTACATATTGGTCCAGGGGTCAATCAAATTGTTCTTGTCTGAACCTGTACTATACAAATTTAGTAAGAATGGTTTGTTTGATAGGCATTCTTCTTTCATAATGAAGCTCTGCATTTATAAGCAAAACTTCACGTATTTATCTAATTCATCATTTGCCACGATCATATTCATTCGTTATATTGTGGGTTGTCTTTGCTAAATATTTAGCTTAGACAAGGAGCTGCAACTCAGAGAGACATGTACGGGTAATAGGCTCCAAAACATGTTCTGCGTAATTACCCCCTGAAGACCCTTTATTTTATTTGGGCTAATACAGCCTGTGCCAAAATTGTACAGAGGAACGTGTGCAATATGGGCAATACATACGTATGTATATAGGTTAGACAGGACAGGTTAGCTTATGGAGAGTAAAGAGTTCGGACTACGGAATAGGGTAATGAGTACTAGGAAGTGGCTCTGGAAAAAAATAGAAATGCAATAAATGAGCAATCACTTACAACATATGAACATCTTGACTGATAACCAAGACGCATACTAAATAAAGTAATGCATGAAATATTTTATAGGCAGAATGGTGGTAAGAATAATATAATAATGCTTTTGTGCCAGCAATAAAATATCAAATTAATATAATTGGCACTCTTAAAATATAATACACAATAAACTATTTGGCTGTAAGAACAACCCGTCCTCAGCTGACCTTGATATACTGTATGTGTGGTCAAAAATCTTAAATTTGCGACCTACGTTTACACATTTTCTGTAAAGGTGCATTCTCATCAAGTTTAAAGTTGATCTGGTCCTTTCGGAAAATCCACAAACCCTATTTTTAGCTTTATATGTGCTCTGGTGACATCTGTGCGAGGACCATCACCAAAAAAATCATTTCCTGAAAAACATCCCTTTGATGCCCTTGATAAATAATCGAGGTCATCCATATTACGCAATATCAAATTTAAACATGACACACATTTGTGCTACATTGGCTACCATTCTAAATACATTATTCTTTATCGAGATATTGAATTAAATTTTCCTTCCTGTAATGCTTTATAAACTTGACAAATAGGTCAAGGTCACATAATAATAGGAACATGGTGACCGAGTAGTAGGTTACCAAGTAGAGTCTAAGTACAGTTTAATGTAGCAAAGTGCAATCTAGATCGAGAGGCTCAATCCTATTTGCCACTAACGTCCACGCTACAACCTGCTATAACAATATTGCCTCTTTCAACTTTCCAGTCGTACTGAAATACAAAAACAGTACTAGAACACTGGAATTAAATAACGTTTTAACCGTGGACATGATGTATATAGCCCATAAATTTGGCATGTCTAATTCCATTATTTTTCAATACATACAATTTTATATCTTGCAAGACATTTAAACTAATAAGTAGTGCCAACAGTATCATATGCCACCCAGATTTTGACCTCATCCACAATCCTAATACGTGTCATGAGGATCCATGAAAAATTAAGGATGCTGGACAGGTTACAAGATTATCACATTTGGACCCATATATAACATAATATTTTAGTTGGCGCCATCAACATTGAACTGCCCGTAGATTCCCATACTATTTTAATTGATAAAATTTATACGGGCTTAACTTAAAATCTGTGGACTGCAGAGCATTCCAAAGCTATCATACATTGAGACTCCTATATTCCATCTGGCCATTTGAACTTGACCTTCAACTCGGACTAAAACATTGGTTTACTCAAGATGAGCATCCCGCTCATAGCTTTCCACCAATGGTCTGTTTGTTCCAATAAGAATAAATCCAGTTATTGTAGCCAAACAATAGACATGGAATAGTGGCATTATCCATAATTACGTGATCACCGTGATCGTGTAAGCTCTGCGACCTGTGGTCATTAATGCTACAATTGTCGAGTTCAACTTCATGTGCATTTACTACAAGTTTGAAGATCAAACTTACAGTCTGGGGAAAAGGATCAAGAAAAAAAAAAAAAAAAAAAAAAAAAAAAAAAAAAAAATATATATATATATATATATATATATATATATATATATATATATTATTTGTATGGAAGAAAAATACTCAAGTACTACATAGTGAGCAAAGCAAGGTTTGGGGTCCCCAGAAGTGCTTTTATACAATTTCGAAGCAATTAAAATGGTAAATTGGCAATTGATTTTGCTCCCAAAAACGGACAATAAAAAGTCTATTGAAATCCCAATGAGACAGTTCTGTGCACAGCTGACCTCACATACACAGCCTGAAATGGTGCGGTGTAGATGAGAATGATATCAAAGCCACCTATGTTAAGGACCATCATCACTGTGGCTAGCTTGAATATATCCCCTTAATTCTAAGGTTAACTTTGGACACATTGCGGTGCAGCTTCAGCATATCTTCCTGCACCGACACATCATCAAACAATGAAATTATATTACCTCGTTGACAATTATCAGTAAACCAGCCAGGCAAGCATGTAGATGGACATTTCCCGGTTTCCAGAGAACAGGCATCCTTGCAGTTACATGAGACACAGTCATTGCTGAAACGCCCTGCTTGACATACTGAAACAGGACATGTCAACAACTAGTTAAGCATAGCAAAGCAGTAACAACAGCATTTTGTGGAATGAAAGTATGTACAGATCCCGCCGTGATTTTAAATGGCACCACGCTGCTTTCCTATTAAGTCCCAGCAACTTCAGAGCACGAAAGGCGTGTCTGTTGGATTTGTTTCCTAAGCAAAGCGGTCTCTGCTTCAGAATAACATGATCTATGATAATAATGACACGCCCCAAATGATTTCACATAGTAAGATGACCTTTGTTGGAAGGAAAGCATCATTATCATTACATAACTCGGCGTCTTTTACATGAAGCAAACATACACTTCGTACCCGTTTACTGGACCCAAAAGTGCAACGTCCATCGAACTTCAAAGTGATTCATGGTCACATAAAGATATAGCGACCAGGGTTACTTTGTTCATTTCATTTTCTATTGGAAACCAAACAGTAGTAAAACATTAAACTGTTTAGGTTTTATCTTGCGCTGGATCAGGACGACCAGCGCAGCAAATAAATCTGCGGCGCATCAGCAAAGTTACAGGGAGTCTGTGTGTTCATAATTGCAAAACATAGAGGAAACATAGCATTTGTACACTTGCAACATCGGCTTTTAAGGGTTTATTATTATTATTATTATTATTATTATTATTATTATTATTATTATTATTATTATTATTATTATTATTATTATTATTATTATTATTATTATTATTATTTTCAACGCAGCTATTGCGTTATTGATTGTATAGATGATCAGCTATGGAAGTTCGGGGAAACTTTACTTTACATTTTCCCTGACTAATTCGGAGCAAAAAGTCTAAATAAACCAGCTTACGTCGATATCCATCAATTTCAATTTCACAGATTGTCAAGTAGTCACCACCAGTGCTCGTAGTCTTCCTTACGCTGACATATCTGCCGACAACTCTTGTGTCGCAGCTGATGTTCTTACTACCAGCCCTTGGAACCATGTCTGGGTAATAGCGGCACAATTTTTGTTCCTTTGGGAGGGACTGATTTCCAACGCTGATATTAAACTCTGAAAGTCTCTCTTCAGCTGAAAAGTTGAAATAGTTTGAATTCATCAACTACGAAAAGGAAGCGCGTGCAGTAAACCAACCTTCCGTGTAAAGAGTGAATTAAACAGGAATGAGTTAACTGGAAAATGCAAATACTAAGTTGCTGTATTTACAGCCGGTTTTCGTGAAAAGAATACATCATTATCTTTAAACAAGACATATTGCCTTGCAAACACTTGCATGTTGCTTCAGCAGAAACAATGCTGACTTGGCCCAAGACGCCCCCCCCCCCTCCCCCACATGCGGGCGAATATCGTTACATGAGCGACGGTGTGGCACTTTGGGGACAGGCCGCATTTCCCAATACCGTGAGCAGCATACCTGGCAGTAAATGATGGAACGCGTTGGGTGTCAACAACGCTTTAAAACATTCATATTGGTCGGCCCTATAGCCTTACCATTTGATTCGTGGGGTTGTGTACCTGTCCGTAGAATTAAAAAATAATAAATAAATAGATGGAAAGCCTGAATTGTGATTTTGCATTTGTAAGTGACAATCTGTATAATCCAATGTTAATGAATGAAAACTTCAACAGATGCATATCTTGGATATGTACGGAAAATTGTTGAAGACAATAATTGAATATAAACATTTTTCTCCGCATGACACACAGTGCTGACAGTATGCATACAGCTAGCCATTTGATTTTGGCATCTAAACCATAGAGGTCACATAATTTTCAGAAAAAAAACAGTTATATATATATTTTCTTTCTGAAAAGTATCACCCGAATTCACGAAAAATAAGTCAATAAACAAAGCAAACATGATAAAAGAATAAAGAACAAATAAGTGAATAGATACGTAAATAAATAAATAAATGAACGAATGAATGATTCATTCATTCTTTCTTTCATTCATTCATTCATGAGTAAATAAATAAATAAATAAATACATAAATAAATACATAAATAAATAAATAAATAAATAAATGAAAATAAATGAATGAATAAATAAATAAATAGATAAATAAATAAATAAATAAATAAATAAATAAATAAATAAATAAATAAATAAATAAATACATACATACATACATAAATAAATAAATAAATAAATAAATAAATAAATAAATAAATAAATAAATAAATAAATAAATAAAAGCCTGTCATTATGTTCGACCTCATTACCTGCTGAAAGTACAAAATGGGGCACTCAAACCTTGGAAAGGACATGTACAACCAAATTGTACAAAAGTGGCCTTGCGACTTTGGAAATAAGGGCAAGGTTAACAGAAGACTATTAACACATACAAAAAAACCCTCTGGCTGAAAATAATCAACGATTCGTAAGCAGAAAACAAATATAGTAATGTGGCTCTGTGACCTTGGATTTGACTCAAGGTCACCTATTTCAAAATATGCTGTAGCTCTTATAGAAGGCTACATTCCTGTGCAACATGAATGCCCAGGCAAGAAAATTCTTTACTTAAAATGCAGAAACCAAGTTCACTAATAGGAATCGAGGTGGTGACCTTGGCAATCTGATCAAGGTCATCCATCTTCTAAGCTCCCCAAGCCCTAACAGAGGACCATTGCTATGTGCAATATCGAGGTCATAATTGAAACTCTTGAGTCACAACGCAAAAACTAAATTCACTGAAGTGACCGTCTGACTTTTGAATTTAAATCAAGATCCCTCGTCTTCCACCATAATCTAGCCTGGACTAGGACTATAATTCTGTGCAACATACAGGTTTTATCATAAAAAAAGTTTTTGAGTCACAGTACGGAAACGTCAACTTACTACAGTACCCCCGTGACCTTGGGAATAGGATCAAGGTCAACCACCTTCACACTTCGACTTTTCCCTTTATAGGGGTATATACCCCGGCACTATCAAAGTCTTATTTCAAATACTTCTGGTGGAAGCCACAATCTCACTGCCAACCAATCGACCTAATGACCTTGGGAATCTGGTAAAGGTCATCCATCTAACCTCGCAAAGCTCTAAGTGAAGACTATTGCCATGTGCAATATTGAAGGCATGACTTAAATTCTGAGTCATAACGCAGAAACTAAGTTCATTAAAGTGACCTTGTGACCTTGTGACCTTAGAATTCAGGGCAAGTTCACCCATCTTCGAACATGATTCAGCTCTGCATTAGGATAACAATTATGTGTAACATAAATTTCCTACCATAAAAAAAACAGCTATAGTGCGGAAACGAAAACTTACTACAGTACCTCCGTGACCAACAGCAAAGGATCAAGGTCAACCAGCTTCATACTTCACCTAGCCCTTATGTAGGAGTAAATACCTGGCCACTTTCAAAGTTCAATCTCAAAAAACTTCTTGGATTATGGTGCAGAAACCTAAGTCTCTCTGCCGACCGACCAACCGACATGAGCAAAGCTGTATGCCCCGCCTTCTTCGAAGGGGGGGGGGGGGAGCATAATAAATAGATAAAGTTATATATGATAAAGGCTGAACTCGGATGGTCATATGAATTCCACGCATGTGAATTGATAAAGTTGCCCCATGCAAAACCATAAGCCAGACAAAACAGCTGTTCATTTAAGCAAGGGAATTTTTATTACGGCTTAACGTGACTAGCTGTGCGGGTTATGACGACATAGAGTCAAACTCCTCAAGACAATCAAACTACTCCCAAATGGAACGAACAGACAGAAAAGTGCATTTGGGCTTATCATTAACGTGGCAAACTTATTTGTATCGGAAATACAGAAATAAAGTAAAAAAATTTGATACGTGATATGAGACAATGATATCATACAGAAAAATTTAAATACAATCTTTCATAATTACTGATATTAGGTACACAGCGGCATGTGGCTTTGATTAAATTATCCACAGCCAGGGATTTAATTAACACATGTATATTTACTCTAAAAGGTCGCAAATATTTTAATACAACATCACTTAACATGATTTCATTGATGTTTCCATACATTTGAAACTGCCGAAACATGGCGTTTTGTCTATGTGCGTGGTCTGCGAAAGTTAAGTAACAACGTAGGGTATTAATTCAAGCAGAAGAACAATACAGTCCGATTGTTTCTTTTCCCATATGCGGGGAGCAATATTATTGTATGAGTGACTGAAGTCCTTGCGCAATTTAAGAATGGGCAACGCCCGACTTTAATAATTTGCATGTCCCTTACCTAGATTCAGGGCACAATTTGGCAAGTTAGGCATTCATTGCCTACACACCCTGCCCGATCAGCGTGTCTGAAATTGTGTAGAAACAGCGAGTACAAGCTGATCATCCCAATATGTAGAAATATCCACCCACCCCAACAATAATTCGGACACAACAGTACACCAGTTCTTTTCTCCCATTTTTTGCAAATTCAGCACCGCTTAATATGCACACTTAACCATATTATTTCCAGGCAATTTTAAAGTACGTTACCCGTATTAAGCCAGTCGCCGTAAATGTAAAGGAAGGAGCCCAGTGTCAACATAAAGAAAGAGCCTTGGTGTTTATACACGCATGCCAAGCATGTATTTCAGTTAACTCAAATAAACCTTTTCAGTTAACTTAAATAACCCTTTTCAACGACACCTAATTCCGTAGTCCTTGTCCAAAGTTCCCAATCAAACCATAAAATAGGAAGAATTTCGAGTCGAAAACTTTCAGAACAAAAACAGGCGAGGGCTTTACCATGACACTGTAAGTTAATGTTCAAACGATTTCTACAGGTTCGTCATTAAATGCTAACCAGTTCCGAGTGTTGCGTTTGTTGAAAATCATTATTTGTTTGTTTTTGACAAATTTGTGATAAGGTGCCACTTCTTGCAATATGCAGATGGGCAGTTCAGTCGCCTCCATAGCAGATGTGTCTCCGATGAAAACGCTAGATTAGCAGCATATGATATATGATAGAAAAGCGCTAAGCAGATCACCAAGAAAAATACCCGACTCATTGTCTAACTGTTTTCCCAGGTCAGTTATGAATTATGTGAATAATTATGGCCTAACCCCACACCCCCCACACCCCACAACAACCTTTGCAGAGCACCACATATAGTATCAAATGATTCGCTCTAGATACTTTGTCATTTCACTGTTAATTTGGCTTTGAAAACCATGTTTCTTAACAACAGCTAAGTACCCCCCCCCCCGCAACACCACACTGTCTTAGCTTTTTAGAACAGAATATCACAATTAATAATAAATAAATAAATAAATAAATAAATAAATAAATAAATAAATACATACATACATACATAAATAAATAAATAAATAAATAAATAAATAAATAAATAAATAAATAAATAAAAGCCTGTCATTATGTTCGACCTCATTACCTGCTGAAAGTACAAAATGGGGCACTCAAACCTTGGAAAGGACATGTACAACCAAATTGTACAAAAGTGGCCTTGCGACTTTGGAAATAAGGGCAAGGTTAACAGAAGACTATTAACACATACAAAAAAACCCTCTGGCTGAAAATAATCAACGATTCGTAAGCAGAAAACAAATATAGTAATGTGGCTCTGTGACCTTGGATTTGACTCAAGGTCACCTATTTCAAAATATGCTGTAGCTCTTATAGAAGGCTACATTCCTGTGCAACATGAATGCCCAGGCAAGAAAATTCTTTACTTAAAATGCAGAAACCAAGTTCACTAATAGGAATCGAGGTGGTGACCTTGGCAATCTGATCAAGGTCATCCATCTTCTAAGCTCCCCAAGCCCTAACAGAGGACCATTGCTATGTGCAATATCGAGGTCATAATTGAAACTCTTGAGTCACAACGCAAAAACTAAATTCACTGAAGTGACCGTCTGACTTTTGAATTTAAATCAAGATCCCTCGTCTTCCACCATAATCTAGCCTGGACTAGGACTATAATTCTGTGCAACATACAGGTTTTATCATAAAAAAAGTTTTTGAGTCACAGTACGGAAACGTCAACTTACTACAGTACCCCCGTGACCTTGGGAATAGGATCAAGGTCAACCACCTTCACACTTCGACTTTTCCCTTTATAGGGGTATATACCCCGGCACTATCAAAGTCTTATTTCAAATACTTCTGGTGGAAGCCACAATCTCACTGCCAACCAATCGACCTAATGACCTTGGGAATCTGGTAAAGGTCATCCATCTAACCTCGCAAAGCTCTAAGTGAAGACTATTGCCATGTGCAATATTGAAGGCATGACTTAAATTCTGAGTCATAACGCAGAAACTAAGTTCATTAAAGTGACCTTGTGACCTTGTGACCTTAGAATTCAGGGCAAGTTCACCCATCTTCGAACATGATTCAGCTCTGCATTAGGATAACAATTATGTGTAACATAAATTTCCTACCATAAAAAAAACAGCTATAGTGCGGAAACGAAAACTTACTACAGTACCTCCGTGACCAACAGCAAAGGATCAAGGTCAACCAGCTTCATACTTCACCTAGCCCTTATGTAGGAGTAAATACCTGGCCACTTTCAAAGTTCAATCTCAAAAAACTTCTTGGATTATGGTGCAGAAACCTAAGTCTCTCTGCCGACCGACCAACCGACATGAGCAAAGCTGTATGCCCCGCCTTCTTCGAAGGGGGGGGGGGGGGGGGAGCATAATAAATAGATAAAGTTATATATGATAAAGGCTGAACTCGGATGGTCATATGAATTCCACGCATGTGAATTGATAAAGTTGCCCCATGCAAAACCATAAGCCAGACAAAACAGCTGTTCATTTAAGCAAGGGAATTTTTATTACGGCTTAACGTGACTAGCTGTGCGGGTTATGACGACATAGAGTCAAACTCCTCAAGACAATCAAACTACTCCCAAATGGAACGAACAGACAGAAAAGTGCATTTGGGCTTATCATTAACGTGGCAAACTTATTTGTATCGGAAATACAGAAATAAAGTAAAAAAATTTGATACGTGATATGAGACAATGATATCATACAGAAAAATTTAAATACAATCTTTCATAATTACTGATATTAGGTACACAGCGGCATGTGGCTTTGATTAAATTATCCACAGCCAGGGATTTAATTAACACATGTATATTTACTCTAAAAGGTCGCAAATATTTTAATACAACATCACTTAACATGATTTCATTGATGTTTCCATACATTTGAAACTGCCGAAACATGGCGTTTTGTCTATGTGCGTGGTCTGCGAAAGTTAAGTAACAACGTAGGGTATTAATTCAAGCAGAAGAACAATACAGTCCGATTGTTTCTTTTCCCATATGCGGGGAGCAATATTATTGTATGAGTGACTGAAGTCCTTGCGCAATTTAAGAATGGGCAACGCCCGACTTTAATAATTTGCATGTCCCTTACCTAGATTCAGGGCACAATTTGGCAAGTTAGGCATTCATTGCCTACACACCCTGCCCGATCAGCGTGTCTGAAATTGTGTAGAAACAGCGAGTACAAGCTGATCATCCCAATATGTAGAAATATCCACCCACCCCAACAATAATTCGGACACAACAGTACACCAGTTCTTTTCTCCCATTTTTTGCAAATTCAGCACCGCTTAATATGCACACTTAACCATATTATTTCCAGGCAATTTTAAAGTACGTTACCCGTATTAAGCCAGTCGCCGTAAATGTAAAGGAAGGAGCCCAGTGTCAACATAAAGAAAGAGCCTTGGTGTTTATACACGCATGCCAAGCATGTATTTCAGTTAACTCAAATAAACCTTTTCAGTTAACTTAAATAACCCTTTTCAACGACACCTAATTCCGTAGTCCTTGTCCAAAGTTCCCAATCAAACCATAAAATAGGAAGAATTTCGAGTCGAAAACTTTCAGAACAAAAACAGGCGAGGGCTTTACCATGACACTGTAAGTTAATGTTCAAACGATTTCTACAGGTTCGTCATTAAATGCTAACCAGTTCCGAGTGTTGCGTTTGTTGAAAATCATTATTTGTTTGTTTTTGACAAATTTGTGATAAGGTGCCACTTCTTGCAATATGCAGATGGGCAGTTCAGTCGCCTCCATAGCAGATGTGTCTCCGATGAAAACGCTAGATTAGCAGCATATGATATATGATAGAAAAGCGCTAAGCAGATCACCAAGAAAAATACCCGACTCATTGTCTAACTGTTTTCCCAGGTCAGTTATGAATTATGTGAATAATTATGGCCTAACCCCACACCCCCCACACCCCACAACAACCTTTGCAGAGCACCACATATAGTATCAAATGATTCGCTCTAGATACTTTGTCATTTCACTGTTAATTTGGCTTTGAAAACCATGTTTCTTAACAACAGCTAAGTACCCCCCCCCCCCGCAACACCACACTGTCTTAGCTTTTTAGAACAGAATATCACAATTAATAGCGTCGAATGCTTCCGTAAAATCAATATCACTTTTATAGAGAGGGTTACCTAGAATTTTGTTGTTTTTGAATGAGAGAGAACAGGATCTCTGCCTTATCTATAGTCCGCAACAAGCCGTGAAAGCCAACTTAACATTCATCACCGTGAGGAAAAGCATTTATCTGCCTCGTTGTCAAAATCCGAGTTCATAATTTATGGAAGAAAATCAGCGTAAAAAAGCTGTACATAGAAAGCAGCGCCATTGTTCTTCAAATGGCTTTTCATCGTTTTAAAAACATACAGCACTTGAGTGGCTAGACTTTATTTTTTCAAAATGCACGAGAACTCATCAGTGTCTTCCAACTTCAAATTTGCGAAGCTACTTCTTACACTATAAGAAAATTTCCGTATTTTGGGATCCCACTTTTGCAGTTTTCCTGTAGAGCTGAAAATTCAAATCAGTTAGGCAGCTCGCCTAGGTCATCGGTTTAAAGAAAACATGAACTTGTCTTTTAAATCGTTTTACATTCGTTCTATAACCAGGGATTGCTACGGATTTTGTTTCGAGCTGTCTAGTTTTCCCAAATAATGTGTCGATGACATAGTTTAAGTATTCACAGAAGTTATAACATGCTTGATGCACTAAATAACCTTCAACCTTGTTCAATGTATTGAATAAAATCTGAAAATTCACAAGCAGTATCAAATAATAAACTATGACAGTAGCCGTATGGCTTGTCCCAGTCCCACATGTACGTGAACCTGCTTTATGTGTTTAGGGGTGAATCATTTTTCACGTTGATGTGTTTTGTGTCTTTAACAAAGAGTTGAAAATTGAATGCATAGTGATCCGATTCCAAAGACACTGACAATATAGTCATTAACTGCCAAATGTGAACTCTCCTTAGAGGACTTTTTTCTTTTCTATACCACCGATTTTTTTGTCGCAAAGATGTGTTTGCTCTTGACTTTCTACATGTTTTTTTTCTTTTTCTTTCTTTTCAGCTTGTATGTATTTTTGCCGTTTGACAATTCTCAGATTCATGCTAAACTCACTCTTTATGTTATCAACAAATATCTTCCATGCTGTGGTACTCCTTTCAGTATCTTATAATTCAGATTTCATCATAATTGTTACATTGTATATTAAACGATGAGACGTCAAATCATAAATGAGGATGTGTTGAGAAATTTTGGGGGAATCTCTGCAAATTGCTTAAATGAGCTCCTACATGACACAAACGACTTAGAAAATACTATATATATAGCCTCTGACTCACCGTATATTGAAACTAAATATTTAGCTGAATATCTCAAGCCATTAAAAGACACCTTTTCTGTACTAGATCTAAATATTCAAAGTTTGAATGCAAAATTTGACAAGTTTCACAGACTGATAAATGATCTGGCAAAAAATGACTTTGAATTTGATACTATTTGTCTACAAGAAACTTGGCTAGATGGAGACTCACTCAAGTTTCACTTTTTAACCTAAATAATTATGTCATGATTACCCTTGGAGCTACTTGTAGTTCTCATGGTGGTCTACTTATATACTTGAATTTCTCACTTAGCAATTTTTATATTGCAAACAAAGTTTGGGAAGGACTTTTTGTTGATGTATATATGAATGATACAGAGAAAAGGATAACACTATGTAGTATTTATAGACCACCCAAAGACAGAAATGAGGATATTGACAGGTTTACAACTGAACTTAGCCCAATTATTGAAACTTTATCACGTGAATCATTCGAAATAATCATTGTTGGGGATTTTGATTTGGACTTGTTAAAGATAAATACCAGACAAAAATATGCTGAATATTTAGATATCATGTTATGCAACAGTTTCGATCCTAAAATAACCTTGCCAACCAGACTTACAGAAAGAACTGCCACCCTCATAGATCAGGTTTTCTGCAAATTGTCACGTTCAGTTCGTTCATGTGTATCTGGGATTTTACTTTCGGACCTATCAGATCATTTACCTATTTTTACTTGTATTGATTTAAAGCTGAAAGCTCAAATTCCCCCCAAATTTGTAAAAATTGAAACTAAAGACCCTCATGCCTTTCAACGTTTTAACGATGAAATAAACAGTACCAATATTATATTGAATCTAAATACTGACTTATATTGTAACCCAAATGAAAATTATGACAAATTAGAGGAAATTCTTGTTAATGCCAAAAACAAACATCTTCCAATTAAAACTGTTTAATTTGATAGATACAAACATAAGCATTCTTCATGGATTACTAATGGTATTTTGAAGTCAATCAAATATCGTGATGGGCTTTATAAAAAATTGAAAAGTACTTCTAAGATTGATCCCCTATATAAAACCCTGAAACAAAATTTGACAACTTACAATTCATTATTAAATAGAAATATAAATGAACTGAAACACAGATATTAGCATTCTGAGTTTGAAAAATATAAACACGATACTAAAAAAATCTGGGATACTATAAAAGTTTTTCTTCACAGTAGCAAAAATAAAAAAGTCCTATCTTCCTTTTTTCAAATCGACAATAACAAAACTAGTAATAAAGAAATAATTACAAACAGATTCAATCATTTTTTCTCACATATTGGCCCTAAGCTTGCAGCCAAAATAAATGTTAAGGATGGACCATCTTTTACATCATATCTTAAAACACGCATTGAACATATTTTTTTCTTTCTTGCCTGTGGACTCATCATGCATTGCTAGCATCATTCAAAATTTGAAACCTAAGACCAGTACAGGACATGATAATTTTACAATGAAATTATTGAAAGGTCTCAACCTATTCATTACTGCACCACTAACTTTGATTATTAATCAGTCCTTGGTAACTGGCATTTTTCCTGATAAATTAAAAAATTGCGAAAGTAGTACCTTCATTTAAAAAAGACGATGAGACTATTATTGAAAACTATCGCCCAATCTCACTATTGCCTGCCATATCCAAAATTTTTGAAAAAGTGGTATACAAGCAACTAAATGGATATTTTGTGTCAAACATGTTATTTTACAAACGTCAACGTGGATTTTAAAAGTTGCACTCCACTGAAAGCGCTGCCTTAGAGTTCACAGATCGAATTATGAAAATTCTTGATCATGAAAAGCTACGCATAGCTATTTATCTAGACCTAAGAAAAGCTTTTGATACCTTGGACCATAAAATTCTTTTGCATAAACTTCAGTATTATGGCATAACAGGTGTGTCATTGGAATGGTTTAAAGACTACCTATCTGGTAGGAAATAGTATGTTTATTTTGATGGTTTATGTTCAGATACTTTACCTGTAACCACAGGGGTACTCCAAGGGTCCATTCTTGGCCCGCTCCTGTTTATCATTTATACAAATGACATGTACTTAGCTTCCACTCAGTTTGATTCCATCTTATATGCAGATGACACAACTTTGATAAATTCTTTGTGTTTTTCTAATGTTACGTCTGGCACTCAAGGAAATGTGTCAAGTTCCATTAATGTGGAATTAAGAAATGTTCATAACTGGCTAGTTGCTAACAAATTATCATTGAATATTGCCAAAACAAAGTACATGTTATTTCATTTCCCACAGAAAAAAAATAAATTTTGTGCTAGACTTAAAAATTGATGATGTTGCGATTTCCAGGGTTGAGGATTTTGATTTCCTTGGTTTATGTATACATGAAAATTTGAATTGCAATTCCCATTAATCCAAAATTGGCAACAAACTTTCTAAAGTGGTTGGAATTTTCAAAAAACTTGGAAAGTATCTTCCCACAAGAACTTTACTTTTAATGTACAATTCCCTATTCCTATCACATCTAAATTATTGTATTCTTTTATGGGGTTATTCTTTTGATCGAATTTTCATGTTGCAAAAGAAAGTGATACGTCTCATATGTAATGCTGGGTATAATGCCCATACAGATCCCTTGTTTAAGCAGCTGAATGTTTTAAAAGTACATGATCTTCTGAAGTTACAGGCACTCAAGTTTTATTACCGTTACACTAAATGTGAAGTTCCAAGTTATTTTGAAAATATGTTTGAATTTACTCTTGTATCACACCCTCATTTTACACGTTCTAGAGGAAGACCTGTTACCCCTGCACCTATAAAAAGCAACATTGAAAAATTGTATTCGCTACTACATTCCTCATTTACTCCAAAATATCCCTCCCTGCATTAAAGACAAAATTCTAACACATTCATGCCTTGGCTTTTCAAAATACAGTAAGTCATATTTTGTGAGTAAATATCAATGTGAGTGTACCATACCTAATTGTTATGTATGCAACAATCATGAAGATATTGTTCCACTGGAAATAAGTTAAAATCTCAATACTGTATTTTCCTTCCTCAGCAATAGTGTTTTGGATCTGCAATGTAAATGCTGTAAAAAAAGTCGTCTCTCCTTTGTAGGTGGCCTCAGCGAGAGCAGATAAAATATCCTTAGCTGAGGTCTCCTGACATATTTTGCTCTGCGTAGATTGTTTCAAAACAATATGATATTATCTATTTTGTTGCATATATTCTTGTACAATTTGTCATCTATATGTCAAATAAAATGATTCTGATTCTGATTCTTGAGGACTGAATGCATAATGTATATGCACCATCAGCCTAGGAGGCAAGCTCAGGGTAGTCTCTTCCAGCCCACATCAGTATCAAATCATGATATTTTCCAACCAGTTGCATGTTAATATGTCCTTTCACATCTTTGTTTGTTATAAAAGGGCAGCAACTTGCACATTTTACACAGGAATGGTCAAATTTTCTCTCTTGGTTTAATATATGTTGTTTTAAATAATAAATTTATTTTTATTAACAGGAGTAGTTCTTACCTTTTCCGAATCACTCCGTATATCACCCATTTATAAAGACAAAGGACATATCGACGATAATTCGAGCTATAAGCTTATATGTGTCCTTTCACACATTACGGTATTAAAATTGTGGATAAGTATTTGTTAGTCTGAATAGTTAAATTTTTTAATCAGCAATAAAGATCAGTATGGTTTTCTTTAATACCATTCCACCCAAAACTATTGTACTTTAAACAGTGGACGCTTGGCTTTGTTCATTTGACGATTGACCATTGTTGTATTTTTTATACCTTCAAAACGGCTTTTGAAACTACCGATCATTCACTTCTGCAATATAAATTAAAATTGTATCATTTTTGGGGTCGAACATGCTTGATTTAAATTTGGTTTGGAAAATCAATCAGAAGGGGGGGGGTTGTTTTTTGTTTGTTTGTTTGTTTGTTTGTTTTTTCTGGTTGTTTTGTTTTTTGTTTTTGTTTTTTTTAATTTTTCATGGGCTATTATTGCAGATAAATAATCATTCCACAAGGTTCATCTCTTGGTTCGATGTTGTTTCCTGTGCAGAATTATAATTCAGTTTCCGCTCAGTATTAAAGCATATTAAATGTCAACTACTTTCTGGCGGTGCAGCTGTGTACTCTTCAGAGCCGTTCATCGGTAATGCTGAGTCTCATCTCCAGTCAGATCTCTCTTAGGCCTCAGAAAAATAGCATACTTACTTTCAAAAGTCAGAGACTGGTTTTACGAATATCAGGCACCCCATATATATCGGTAAAGTACTCACTCCCATGGCTTTAGACAATGAAGCCTTAGCAGTTGAAACCCCTTTCAAACTTCTTAATGTTATTGTACTGATTGATTGATTCATTGACTGATTACCGAACACTTGGGACGACACGTAGTAAAAGTCGTTATAGGCCTATCCACCTAGGACCTTACATTCATATATATATATATATATATATATATATATATATATATATATATATATATATATATATATATATATATATATATATATATATATATATATATATATATATGTATATATGCAAGCTAAACCATGAAATTATTCGTGTACTTGTAACTGTGTTTATTTCATTGATACATGTTTTTATATATACAGGACTTTTTTGTCCTCTTAGTGTAATTAGTAGTCAGTTATTATCTATGCTGTCTAAAGAAGCAGGTGTGCTTCAGACATGTATTCTGTGGCTACTTTTGTTTTTAATTTATATTTATTACATATCTCAAGGCATTCACTTGTGATATTAAACAGTCTTCTGATGATACCAGCATTTTGGAGATAACCCATGAGATCCACAACTTTCTGCAGATAGAGTTAGCACCGTTCTTCACAAAATCTCTGTTTGGGGCAAGCAGTGGAAAGTAACTGTTAATGCCACAAAATCCTCAGCTCTTATTGTTTTTTCTAAGCGAAACAAGTGCGACCACCCCCTCTCCCACTTGATGATTCCACCGTACCTGAAGGCACAAGTCACACTCATCTGGGCATAACCCTCTTCGATAGTCTTTAATGGGATGGCCCTACTAACAGTATTATCGAAAACGCAAGAAAGCATTTGACTTTACCTCATAGGCTTCAATGCATGTTATTTCGCCACACCTGAATCAGAATGTCTACAGGCATGATATGGCCTATTTTAAAATAAGGATGCGTACAACTGTACATACCCTTGCGGACTTGTTCGAGTCTGTTCAATAGGAAGCGGCTTGCATTCGTTTGAGTGTCATGAAAAAACAAAAAAACAACCCACAAAAAAACAAAAAACACACACAAAAAAAACAAAAATCAAACAAAAACAAAAACAAAAAAAAAAAAAAAAAAAAAAAAAAAAGACCAACACCACATCATCTATTTTAATGCATGCAATGCATGTTATTTCGCCATACCTGAATCAGAATGTCTACAGGCATGATATGGCCTATTTTAAAATAAGGATGCGTACAACTGTACATACCCTTGCGGACTTGTTCGAGTCTGTTCAATAGGAAGCGGCTTGCATTCGTTTGAGTGTCATGAAAAAACAAAAAAAAAAAACCCACAAAAAAAACAAAAAACACACACAAAAAACAAACAAACAAACAAAAACAAAAACCAAAAAAAAAAAAAAAAAAAAAAAAAGAAAAAAAAAAAAAAAAAATAAGACCAACACCACATCATCTATTTTTCAGTGAGTTAGGCTGGACAACCCTAACTGATCGACGGAAGTGCTTTCAGTTAATCCTATTTTATAAAAAGGTTAATGGACTGACCCCAGCCAACCTTCCCGACCTGGCCCTGAATAATCCGTGCATGTTACTGTCCATGTGAGAAATCGCCGTGGAAATTGCATGGCAATATGTTCTGTATATTTGTTCACAAGGGCTGGGCTTCTCTTGCCTTCATTCCCATCTCCACAGTGTTAATATTATCCCATCATCAATATGTAAATATTTGAATTCCAATAAAAGCACCTATCTTTATTTTCCAGTATGTCCTCTTTATTCCATTCCCAGTAAATCTCTGCTGAAGCCTGTTTGTTGTATGTTGGCCCCGAGAGTGGATCCTGAATGCTAACCTTGTAGTCCATTTGCAAGCGATATATTCATTATTTACTTTATTCATGGAAATGAAAATCTCTCTGACACCCTAAATATTGAAAATTTGATGCTGTTCAAAAATTCATCCCTGAGACCCGGCGTTTTGTATTCTGACTTGAGCAATTGCTTCTGATAGCAATGATTTCGAAATTAGACCTACCCTGCCCCCGTCCGGTCTGGAACTCCTCTCCTACTGCCACGATTAGTAGAGTAGACAGGGAATGTAACTCCTAATATATTATTTAGTCGATTTGAAGTTGTCTCACGTGAATTGTCAGTCAACTTTAAGCACGACTATCGATGTTTTTCCTTGTAGATCTACCATCATGTGGTTGGTCACATTTGCTGATAAAAATATTTAATTTACTGTGTGTACTTGATTGACTGTGCCTGGGTACCACTTTGTTTAATTTTGGTAACATAAATATGTTTAAAATCAAATAACGGCTAAGAGACATAGATATCTAACCGCCAGACTGGTGAGAACTCAATAGCTTTAGATTGTCCATCTGACATTCTCATTTGAGTGTTACAGAAGAGTCCAGAGGCAAAATGAGTATGCACTGCCAGGACAAGATCCTGAACAACTGAATTCATTGGCCTGTGACAGCCCCTTCAGGTAAGAAGAGCAAATAAATTCTTAAAGCGTTAAATGACTTCCGGCGATTGAGTTTGACTATAGGCTGTCCCCATAAGGCAGATAATTTGTCATTGAATACTGTGACATCTCAACATAAACACGACAAAGAGATTTCCCCTCTGCTCAGGGATTGTCATATAAAAATGACTCGTTCTTGAAACCATTGCACCATATACGCAGGTGTGCCTCTTATCCAGGTGTCCCCATTGACCGGTTTCGCTGTATCTGAGTTTGGTGTCTCGTTTTAATGCATCTACACACTGTGTATGGTTGTGCCACTTGATTTGAAATTTGTATCTGTTTTGATAATATTCAATTTGTAAGTAGGGTCCAAGGACGAAGAATTTCTAGCTGAGTTGGTTACCAGGGTAAATATCTTTTAATAATTATATAAATTTTGTTAGTGCACGGGTATTCTGGCTGCCAGCAAGGTAACATGTATTTTCAGAGACAGTTGCTCAGTGCTGTCAGTTTGATCGGCAGTTAGAACTTACACATAGATCCAAGTATTTGGAGCTAGGTGAGAAAAGCTGCTGACCAGGGAGGTCAACTCTGAAACTGTACAGTATATTTTCTGAAAACGTAATATAGATGGGAGTTTTAAAGAGGGCTAGGCTCACAGTGTGCATACCACCGGGATACCTTTTATTTTGGCGAACATCATCTTATCTGTCCGGGTAAAAACTATTAAAGATATACTTTAATTACAGTTAAAAACCGAGGTATTTCCAATCAAACACAGAAAAAATGCAATAAGCGTGTTTGGTCTGTCAAGGGGGCATCATTTTGATTAGTAAAAAGCACAGAATGTGGATGTGTGTCAAGTGCAGAGCTTTGGAAAAAAATAAAATGAACTTGTCTTTTGATTTGACCTTGTTGCTATTTAAAAAATCCGGTTTGTAGTAATCTTATTTCAAGAATGTAACCCACAAAAACATGATTAAAATTATGTAGGGCACATAGTTTTTTCATAATTTTTAGTCAATGTCTATGTCATTTGACATTTGAATGAACAGTCATATCGACTGCAACTGGAAAGTGCTTTGAGCCTGCAGAACACCTATCAATAACATATATCCCCCCATGCCTTCAAGTATGGTCGTTCACCTTGTATGCTTTTCTTTCACTCGGTTAAATTGTTGCATAAGTTTTATTTGCTTCCTTATCTAAAAATATTGAAGTAGAGTAGTCTTTCAATTTTGTCTAGTTGCCAAGTACGTGCTTAATGTTACAAAGCCCAAATCATGTCGAATACAACCGACTTGCATCGAACTGGATGATTATATAAATTGTACAACGAATTAAAAGATTATATATATATATATATATATATATATATATATATATATATATATATATATATATATATATATATATCAATAACACTGGTATGCAGAAACAGGGTTTGGAAAATATTTTACACATAAGTTACTTTTGACGAGTTCTTTCATTCCACAGTCATACCCCACGTCTTCAGTAAACGCAATTCATGAAATCAATATTCTTCCATTACAAATATTAGCTTGGTTTAACAAACAAATGTGTGTGTGTGTGTGTGTGTGTGTCTGTGTCTGTGTGTGTGTGTGAGAGAGAGAGAGAGAGAGAGAGAGAGAGAGAGAGAGAGAGAGAGAGAGAGAGAGAGAGAGAGAGAGAGAGAGAGAGAGAGAGCGACCATTCCTATAAATTTGAAATAAGTTTGAATGCGTCTCTTTATAATGGATATCAACCGCAACTATGTTGAAAACAATAATTCTATAGCTAGAGTGTGGCTCGGGCTTTAGATTATTGTTTCTGTGAAAACCATGCATATATTTGAAAACTATATCTCTGTTCACGTCGCAATTGGTTGCCTTTTTAAAGACAGGCAACTTTGTTGCTGAATACTGTGACCGTGCCACCAAAAAAAAAAAAAAGAAATAAATAAAATAATAATAAAATAAAAAATACAAAAAAAATACAAAAAAATACAAAAGACAATCAACCTTACATATACAATATTCTGCATCTTATGTAATGACCTGTGTGTACATTGTTTCAATCATTATGTTATTGTATAAAATGTTTAGTTTCCACATGTATCCTGTATTTTAGGCACTTAGGATACATTTGCTTTCCTTATAACCATATAACCATTATTAAAACTGGTCTCTCGTGAATCATATTCTTTGCTCCTAGCGTACTGCATGTTTAGTTGATAATGTTGACTGGCATTAATGAACACACCAAAAATTTAATCCATTGTATTCTGAACCCCTGGGGTACACTGGAAATTTACTATATTATATATTTATTTATATTATTTTAGTTTATTATTTACTTTTGAATTTAAATGATGATTATTATTATTATCATCGTCATCATCATCATCATCATCATCATCATCACCATCACCATCATCATCATCATCATCATCATCATCATCATCATCATCATCATCATCATCTTTATTATTGTTATTATCATCATTATTATCATTATTATTATTATCATTATTGCTATTATTTTTTTCCGTTTTGAGTCTTCATATAGAAGTATAATAAATTGATTGATAACTAATGTTCCTTGCAATTGTCACATTTTCGAACCTTAATTTCTTATATGGGAGTAGATCCACCTTTTTTGATATACGTGTAACCTGTTGTTTGGAGAAATGTTTTTTGATAGAAATGTAACGTGTTATTGCAGAAGAAAGATGCTCAGTGCTGTATTAAACGATTCCTGTATCTATGTATAATAATCTTAGAACAGTCATTTGATATAAAGATTATATTTTGGAGTCCTAGGTCAGCATATGCCAGCTTTCTCAAACAAAAAAGGGAACTCGGGCTTTTATTGCCAGCATATGGCACTGACCTCAATCTAACTACCAATAATTTCAAAGATCTGAACAGGGTTTTGCTTTAAAAATTAAAAGAAAAACACGGTGCCGTGGCATATTAATCATAGATATGCGAAATACTTAACAAAAAACAAAAAAAAAACATAAACAAAACAAAAAAAAAAAAAAAACACAGTAATATACCTCAGCAAAACTGAATGAAATGGTGTTTTTTATAAATACTTCTGAGATGACAAGTTATTTTTATAACTACATTAAGCCATACTAAATGTAGACCGTGTGTGTAGGCAACAAAAATAATGCTTACATTTGTGCTTCATATTGTTTTGTAGTTATACAGGAAAACTGCACTAGGATTGCCTGGAAAAGCAGACCAAGCTCCATGTTAATTCCACCAATTAATTGAGTGGCAGAGATAATATGGAGCTTAGTGTACTTTGCAGGCAGGCAGTTGGTGTGTTTGCTGATACCATTATCGCCTCCATAGTGGATGCTTTTGTTAAAAAGGCAGCCAAATTTATTGTTATACAGGCACCTGCGACCTTGCTTTTGAAAGTCGTTTCTAGGTATACATAAAGGCAAGAATTATCGGTTCGAGCCCCCTCGATTATGCCAATTGGCATCAATTCTCCATGCTGCTAAAGAGGGACTTCTCGGCGTGAAGACGTCAGCTGATTTAGACATTTAAAAGATATTTCAGAGTTCGGTTAGGGTTTTTTATATTCTCCACGTAGGGGAATTTATAGTTAGTAGTCAGTCTCTGGTCTTCAAGCCATTGTTTTCAGTTAAGGTCGTATAAAAAACGAATAAGTTTGTGATTGATTCAAGACCCCTAACTAGGCTTTGATAAGTATTACCGTGGACCAATAATATCTAGTTTATTGCTCCATGGTATTACGAAGTGCTGTTCACCCTGATATATGAGCATTTGTGTTCGCCCTTACTTTCCTGTAGTTTTTTCTCTCTCTCTTGTACTTTGTCAGGACATTTTTATAGGGATCTGGGGAACTGCTTAATTCCTGACCAGATGATATGAGAGACGGTCCTTTCTTATATTTTTTCCTCTTCGTACATGGGAAAAGATTAAGTGAGGTTCGGGAAGCACACAAATTTGTATGGATGAGACATTGTAATTTTGTCTGCAGGCAGGCAATGTTAAGAATTATTATCTGGAGAATTAGTCGAGGTTCATTTTTCTAAGAGAAAAAGTGCAAGTATTTTGTGAAAGTTTGACATATTGTCTCTGTTCATATATCAAACTTTTACAAAATACTGTCTGTAGAAGTACAATGCGTCGACTAAAGTAAAGTTTAAAGAAAGGGACAAGCACAGTTCATGAATCATAAAATATAGGGACGACTGTATTCGCAATTGTATTTCTGCGTAGACAGTGAAGACACGGAACATGTTCTCTAAGCTTTGGAGTCAATTGGGGGATATCTAAGTTTAAGACCTTGATGTTGGAATCGTTGGTTAGCATGTCAGGAAGAACAAAAACAAAAAAACAAAAAAACCAAAAAAAAACGAGGGTCTGGAAATAAATTGTAACATGTTTTTATTGACGGTGTATGAGATAGAGATAGATAGGGAGAGGGATTGATAGATAGATAGAGAGAGATAGAGAGAGAGAGAGAGAGAGTTGACACTTTTTTCTGAAAGATTTTGTGTAAAACTAGGTAAAATGTGTTAGAAATGGAACTACAGGTAAATTGCAACGTTATCTCGATCGTAAAGTCCGATAGTTTAACCAGCTACGAGAAGGGGCAAGTTTCTTGCAGGAAATACCTAGCTGTTTTACAAATGTTTAATGGTCAAATATCTGTGTTTAAGCGTGAATCTGTCTGATGTAAGCCAGCTAAGTGGCCATCAGGTGTTTACGACATTGTGTCAACGCTTTCAAGATTCTCGCCAGTGTTATTGAGATTTACGCTGAGGTTGAGAGAATGCGGGTTGACGTTGTCTAAGTTACGTGGTTTAAAATGTATGAATGTTTTAGTACAATTGTGCGTCCTTTTTTACATGATATCGTTGGAATATAATTTTGGTCTGGCAGACACATTTACCAGGCTCTTTATGATTCACAATTATATTTGTTCTTTTACAATGTAAATCGGGTAGTTATGTTGTGTACTACAGAAGGATCAAGGAACGGGTTCTTTGCTGGTTGGACGTGATGATTCTTTTCAGGTTGAAAATGCATTCCTCCATATTTCAAATTGTTAGGTTGACCAACGGTTGTAAACTAAGATACATGTGACGTAAGCTTACTACATTATGATATATCCATTTCTGATGTTTGGATAGTTAGAAAGCGTCCGGATATTTGAACTGCACCCTCACGAAATTGAAATGCCGGACAATACGAGACTTTGTTTGATGATCAGTAACCCCAACGATTCATATCAAGGGACACTGTGTAGTTGAAAGGACGCTTCAAGTTATATCAGTTTTATATTTGAAGCGACAGATAAACCATTTCACTTCTTTTGGTTGTCAACGAAAAGGCTTAAAGAACGGTTCAAAATTTAATCATTTTAATTAGTACTCTTAGTACGCGGGGGGGGGGGTCAAACGGAGCTGTACACTTCTACTGTTAATGGAAAATAATGCTCATTTGTCACCCATAGTTTATTGTGTCTTTATATTTTGACAACAACGCTTCTGCAAGTAAAGCATGATTGTCTTAATTCACATATTTACCCTACATTATAGTTAGTTGTAAATAGACAGTTTTTGAATGTCAGTTTAGCTCTGTCCAGGTATATGCTGCATGGTCTTCAGCTCAAATCCATTCATTTGGGTGCATTAGATTAGACAAAAAAAATATTTGGGGGACAATCGAACAGCTCCCGAAAGTGCACTTTTACCTCCACACCAACCAGTAGGACACAAAACAGGGCTATTATATGTGTTTAGTCACGCTAAAAGATTAGCTTTATTGTTGTTGTAGGCGTTTTGTGCCCTTTGTACGGGGACACCGGCACTAGCGAGCAATTTGTCCATGCTGACTTTTTTTTTTTTTAATTCAGCTTTGTATCTAGGGAACGTAGATGGTCAGCTGTAGTGTCTCAAATATTTCCGAGATCCCCCATTTCCAAGACGCAAAGTAACAGATATGATGCGGAACAAAACTATTTTGTGTTTTATGGAGTTAAACATCAGTTCCTCAGGGTCAAAGGACGGGTCTAAATTTCCGCAATCAAATAACACCAGCATTGCAGTACCAGTGTGGCAATTGGCATCAAAATGGGTCTTTGTAATTAGAAAAATACCAAATGCCAGGCGTAAACGTTTTCATTGGAGCAATCATGCTGGGTTTCTTTTGAAACTAGTGTAGGGAGAGTTGACTGCCAAACATAAATATTTCAAACTTGCATCGTTTTACCCATTTATATAAATAATGAATTACCTGAGCCCATTACCCATTTAGCCCAACCACCGGTTGACACAGCTCCTCAGTTGTGCCTTGGAACACTTGATGAAATACATCCTAAATCAAAGGGCAACCATACTTTTGTAATGTAAAGGTAAGGGAAGTTGAAGATCTACAGATATATCAAGGAATTTCTCGCCCTACTGACCATTAAAAGATGTGATGAAAACCTAACTTTCACAACAATGCCCATCATTATCGTCACATGCCAATCCCGCTTCAAACTTCATTGCTCTAAAATTAGTCCAGTTCATGCAATCACTTGTTTTGATTCAGATTCAGGTTTTTTTAATGTCCAGCTGAAGAATCTAAACTTTTTTTTCTGTGGACACACATTTTATGCCGACTTTTGCTCTAAAATAGGGGAGACGTTATTCCAGTTGTGACACCCTGGGTTAATACCTTATTTCCCCCTCAATATTGGTTTTTCGTAATTTAAGTACGAGTTTTAGGCGCCCCTGAACAATGGGTCTGTGAAGGTATATGACTTGCTCTTTGTGTATGGAGGGTGGGGGTCGTGACCTTATGTGCTCTTCTTTATTTCGTGGTGACGCTTTTTGCAGGATTGTGTATTCTAGGGGTTTGTCGTGCGAAAGACGCACAATGTTACACTGGCACGGTGATACAGGGGAACCTATAGGCCCATGTTTTCAAAATGGACTGAGGCTGCACAGCTTTTGCAAGAAGGCCTACTTGTGTTACTGATGTCTCCATCATTCTGGGTGAAATTGGGATATATGTGTCTAAAAGATTACCCCACTACCAGATTGGTCTACCAGCGGTATACTGTGGGCAACATTTGGCAAATTTGGGGTGAGCTGTACTACTACCCCATAGACTTTGCCAGTGAAGCCATGTCCCCATACCTCACAGCAAGCAACATAGGGATAGAAAAATTAAACTGTTGTAATCTAACACGGTCAGGACCATCTAAATGCCACTCACACCATTGATAAATATTTGGATTTGGGACCTGGGGCCTCCCATGTAGATGAAGCAGCCCAAACTGTGCAGGTAGTCTCATGACCAAAACTACGTGTGGGCCAATGATTTGCTTTGCACATGGGAAAAAGATGGTCATTCAGATATATGTACAACAATGGCAGGCATAGGTGGCGTGATAACAGCTGCAACATTCGGAATTTGCTCAGCTTTGAGCTTTATCAAGGGATGGTGCCATGGAATGAGCCAGCTGAATACCCTTTGAAGAAGGCAATGCCTATGTATGGAAACACTAACGGCATTTTTTTTTCTTTTGAACTTTACAACAAGACCCATTTTCCAAGAGCCATGGCTAAACGGACAGAATCACAAGTCTCCTCTTGCCAGCAGGGAGATTAGGCAGAGGAAAAACAGTGAGACCAGGGCCATATTTCCAGATTCTCCCCATATGATCAGATGGGCTCTAAAAAATGTGCATGTCCAGTTCATATGTGTAGATATTGCTGGGAACAGTTGCAACACCAGCGTGAAACTGGACCAAAGGAAAGTAAAACTCGACTTCCTTAAACTGGAACAAGGGGGTTAGATATTGCTGATTCCAAAATGTGAAAAGATAGCTAGCCAGTTACAGGTATCAAGAGATTCCTCATCTCTAAAGTGTACAGTTGATGGGAAGAAAGAGTTCAGATATAATGTTTTCAGGCACGGATATTGACAAACACCTGTCAACTGGAGTTTCTGGATTTAGCCTATATCGAATAACAAATTGCAAATAATTTAAAACTAACCTGTTGAATATTTTGTACATAAATGATAATTACATATATTCTATGCTAGTGGTTATAGTTTCCTGTCCCAGTTCCCCATATAATTTGTTGTGCCAGGCATTGCCATAGTAACTATTCAGGCAACCACCAGAAAAAAATCCGTCAATTTCATGTGTATGAGATAAAGAAGATTTTGCTTGTCTCCAGAGTTTCATGTTCAAAGTGATATTGTAAAGTTTTCATGAAATTGTGTAGCTTCCCTGTTTCAACAAACGGACAGCTTGCGTGAACCTGTATGAGTAGACATTGACTGGCACTTGAAAATTTGTAAGGTATACCTGCGCGATTCGTGTTTATAAATTGTCTAGCTCTGACCATTGTAGCATTAAGTCCATGTAATGTGTATTGGGGAAGGGGGGGGGGGGTGATTGGACCAAGTTCAGGCCCAACAGCCCTACTTCTCGCACTCAGCCGACATCACATGCAGCCAAGGCCAAAATGTTCACACATAAATTTTCTAAAATCAGGTACGATTGCAAGAAAAAAAAAGCAAACAAAAAAAAAAAAAAAAACAAAAAAAAAAACAAAACAAAAACAAACAATTATTCTCACATGTTTTTAATGATAAACGGGAAACCCTTCTAATAATGGGTTTATTTCAATCAGTTTTAATATCTTTGACTAAAACTGGGCTGAAACTTGGAAATCAAATTAAGATCTCTATCAGCAAATATCTCTAGATTTTCTAAGCCGTCCCAACAAGCATAACTTGCTGGCCAAAGCTATCTCACAAGAAATGGAAAGTATACTGATCGACGCTTTTAAATTAAAACCAATAACACTGGCATTTGTCCATTGGCTTTTAACATGAATATTGCTAGGCAATATCAGCATTGCAGAGGTGATTCCATGCTTCAAGTAGTTCAGGAAAAGATCACACATATTTATTAATTTCAACCGAAGAACGACAACAAAGAGTTTCAAGAGTAACCAAACAAACTGACACCAAATCGCTTTTTCGTTTAACCTTCACAGGACATATACAGGATATAACTTTTAATTCATGAATCAAAAGCTATGTCCTATATGTTCCACGGAACTAGTCATGGAGTAAGAAAATAAGACGCTAATGAAATTTGACGTTGAACTGACTGTGAACAAATACAACTCTCCTTTTACTCCTGACTGAAGTTGCACCCATATGTGCACACCCAGATAAAAAATGATGAACCAAATCGACAAAATTGAAATCTGAAAAATGATTTTGACAACAACAACAACAGCAATAACAACTACAACAAAAAAAAAAAAAAAAAAAAAAAAAACAAAGAACAAAAATAAAAACAAAAGATTAAAAAAACAAAAACAAAAACAAAAAACTTTTGGCCTTGAAAATTAATGGACTCTCCTTAATTTTACCAAGAAAGTTAATTTTCCCAAATAGCTTGATAATTTGGAAAAGTGGTTACTACTGGTAGACAATAATAGATAGAACCTGAAGAGTGGATAATTTGCAAAAAAAAAAAAAAAAAAAAAAAAAAGAAAAAAAACTAATATTGAAACTATAACGAAAAGTCAAGATAGGGGCTCCGATGGCTAAATAAAAAATTCACTTAAATGCGAAATCCTGCTGTTAGACTTGATATATAACAAAGATTTTTTTTAAAATAACATCTACTAAATTAGCCCAAGCTGCTTGTTTCATTTATTTTTCCTTATAGGATTCCCTGGTCATGATATTGAAAATATAATCGGCCCTACGTTTTGTACTTTTTCTCTAAATTTTGGTCAGTATGCAAAAATGGGTTGTTTTTTTTTCAATATACTTTAGAGAAAACTGTTGACAACTTTACCATTGATTTTTTTTTTCAATTTGGACCAAACAATGATACATGGCAATATAAATAAATCAATATATATATATATATATATATATATATATATGTATATATATATATATATATATATATATATATATATATATATATATATATATATATATATATATATATATATATATATATATATATATATATATATATATTTAAAACTATGCTTGCCCCGAGGGCTGATCAGTCAATGTGATCTCAAGATCCTCAGATATGTGCAATTCTGTATGCATTTCATCGTTCCATAATTGTGGAAAGTATCGCTGAATGAAACGCTTTACAGCCATTCAAATCTTGGCAGAGGAGCCTCCAGGTGGCCATTTTGCCTTGGTTTGAAAATGTCAACAAATTTTACTGCTGACTTGAGACAGGCAGCCACTCATAAACTATGATTATGCATTGTTTGAAAATAAGGTTCCATTTCACTGCTGTCAGCCATTTCTAAACTTTCAGCAACAGTTATTATCAAAAAGTAGCGTGGATATTTTAATTTACATTGTAAGCATCTATAAGGAACATAGCATAAAAATGGACCACCTAAGAGCTCCACAACAGGCATTTTCTAAAAGTAGGCAAAATTTTACATCGGGTAGGTTATATTGTAGCTATAAGGCAGGCGGGTACACCAAATATATATTTTAGCCTCAAATGCCACAGGCCTACAGAGGACAGCTGAATCTGGAGGACTAAGACTTTTAGATTGGAGGACGGCATTTACCAGGTTGAGTATACACGCATATATTCCTTTCAGTGGGAAGGCTTTCCCAGCAGTAATGCAATGCTTGTAACATTGCAACATCACACCTCACAATCAACAGTAGATTGGTGTTGGCCAAACTGAGGTGGTCAGTTTTATGCTATGAGCAAAAATAGATACCTATGTCTCTTCAATATAGGTTTATTGTTTTAAATTACAGAAAAGTATCTTTCAGGTTCCTTGAGGCATCAAACCTATCCTACAAATAAAGCTGTGTCTGTAGATTAATGTCATATGCATCTGTTTGCATTATACAAGTCTTTTTGGCACATGCACAAAGACCAAAATCACCATTTCCGATTTCAATATTGTTAAATGTTCAGTTACTACAAGTCACCTCATTTTTCAAAATATTTTGTCTTTAGTTACGCAGAGTGGGCAACTGAATATATAGAATAAGTATATATAGAATAAGTATATATATATATATATATATATATATATATATATATAGGGCTGATATAGTGTCACAACCAGATGGTGCATGCGCAGCTGGTAGAATCCGACAAAGAACAGATAGTAACTTTCTGCACATTTCATGTACTGGAATAAATCTGCGTTGGTCTGTGATGGCTCCGGTTGTTTTTATTTGGATCCAAAATTCCTCAGTGTTATTCAGTTGTGGGAAATAGTGGACTGCCAGAACAAGTCCGTCAGTATCTGTTGATCTAATTCTAATTCTGCCTTTCACATCATTGGCTGCAAAATCCCTGTCTGCAAAACCAACATGCAGAAGCATTCTTGTATCTGCTTCCTCGTGACTGTTGGCCATATTTGAACCATTTGAAATCCATTGGATGTCACAAGGCCTACATGTTCTAGGTCAGGGAGGCACCCAGACATGTACAGTGATTGGACAGTGTTTGCAGGTAATTTGTGCTGCAGATGTTCACTCAAGTAGTTGCCAAGGAATTAGAACACGTTTTGCTTATTTTCTGTAACATTGAGGAAATATTTCCACACTTGAACAGGTCTCCCCTCAATGACTTGGTAGGTCTTTGAAACTGGACCTGTTGCTGCAGCACGCCTTGCCCTATCACTAGCTTTCACAGAAGTATCATCATATTTATCAAAGACTTCAATCAAGGCGTCACAAAACCTAAATCCTGAGAGAAGATACTACATGTACTCTTGGACAAGATGGCTAAAATTATGATACTTGTATGCATTCAGGGCCTAAATAACTCCCATTGCATGTCGGATGTAGATGCTGGAATATTTGTCAAAGGAGGAAGATCAGTGTGTTTACAAACGAAATCACCCAGTTTTGATCCAAGGTCAGCTTTGCCAGTCTTCCGCATTGTGCCATCATCGTGGAAAAACGATGATGGCACAGGACCAACAGGATGACGTAGTACTGACTTTACAGTCACATCTTCTCTACATTCAGCCAGAGCTAGAGAACGACGAAAGACAACTTTTGGACTTATGTTAACATTAACAGTAGCTCCTTTACCTTTCAAGTTTGTCTAAACATGCATATCAGTAAATGTTAAAACACCTGATATACATCTTGCCTTTTATCTTCCAATTTTAGTTTTTTAATGTGCACTTTTAAGAATAAAGTGCACAAGATCTCCCAGTCCTTTGCCCTGAATATTGCAGCTAAATTTACATGAAACATTTAATACCTGTAAATCACACTAATTATAGCCTGTTCATACATAATTTTCAAAACGCTTTGTTGAAACTTTACAACTCCCATGGATGTTTGCAATGTTCTGAGCTTTGCTGTTTTTGTTTTGTTTTGTTTGTTTGTTTCTTTGTTTGTTTGTTTTCTTTGTTTTTTTTCTGTTTTTTTTTTCTTTTTTTTTTTTTTTTGGTTTTTGCAATACGGCACAAGGTACTACTTCGTAGCATGATCGAAAACCGAAGTATATAGTAGGATGTCATTCCCTGAGAACAAACGATCGGAGTTAACCCTTTTCCATTCCACATTTGAGAGTTATAGTCCCAGTCAACAGCTTTCCTCGGCGTGTTCTAGGCTCGGTTGGCGCCCAAAGTGCACCGGGGAAAGTTGTCGTGTAACCATTAATGGTAGATATAGCATGTTTTTATTCCGCGGAATTGTTTTACGCAATTTAAATATGAAATCATTAATTCATTTGAGCCCGAAAATATTGAGGCTGGTAGTGAAAGAGTAACCGTTAATACATTTTATCATCAAGTATAGACAACCTATCATTAAGGTCACAAAAAATATTTATGTAAGATGCAGTATTTCTCCCGACCAACTATATTGGTCTGGGCAGTATTTGATGACTTTGGACAAACATAGTCGAAAGAAAACAACTATATTACAGATTTAACGCTTCATACGCATCATTATTAAGTGAACTGTAATTCACCTGTTACATTTCATATTTTAACCTTTTTATTTTAAATGGCATACAATTGTGTGACAGGAGCATTCACTTGCCAATTTCCAATTGTGAAAAAAGCAATGTCGTTTTTATGTTGGTCAGTCCCCGTGAGCACTAAAAGTTGCCTTTGCCATCAGGTCAAAACTTGAAGTGAAACTGAAAGTGAAACTGACTACAGTGGATTAACCTAGGTTCAACCAAAATGGTTATATTATGAATATTATTTCTCTCTCCTCCAACAAGAGGGTGTTAGTAGTCACATTCCTGGAAATGATGTTAGACTTGATCGTGTGTTTTCCAAGAAAAATTAGGAATAATTACCCGGGAAGTTGCAATGTCGTAACTGCGCATCATGTACTCATGGTTGTGACATAGCCAATGGTCTTACCTATTAGTAATAATGCGCTTTATCTAAGTATATCCATATTTTTAAATCTAAGAAAAATACAATAATTATCTCTCAAAGGTGTTTAAAATTGAATGTTCAATGTTAAAAAAGAATATCGTGTATTAAAGACATAACTTTCAATTTAAATTATATTCCGTCAATTTTCAACTTTCTATATATGCTTGATAAGTATGCGCTCAGTGTCATGAAGACCTGAAATTAGAGTTAAATGAATAATATATTTGAAAAATGCACAAAATTTGCAACAATTTCTATAATTTTATTGAAAAAAGACATAATAATGTTGCTTTAGGGAGAGGAGTAACTACGAGAAAATATAGAAATCGAACAAACAAAGATTTGCAAAAGAATGAAGTATGTTACAGCTATAAGGCAGACGGGTAGACCAAACTCCTTAAATAAGGCCTGTTTCTCAGATTTGCCGCAGGCCTTCTGGCATTCCTTTGTTTGTCTCTTGAAAACGGGCCTGCTGTGCACCTCCCTACTATTGACCTGTAACAGCCCATTCTCTTCCCTTTGTGGCAGTTATACCATTTACAGGACGTGTTGTTTGTGTGACTGCCCAAAGGTCATCTTTTCTATCCTGCCCACTTTATATAACAATCCATGTGACACTTATACATAGAACACCATATGTTATGTTAACGGAGTTTTTTTTTTTTTTTTTTTTTCATTTTCCCAGGAGTACATATTCAGATAATGCTACTTTATATACTCCTCTACAAATTTCTTATGAACCAAATTCTACTGCAACACGCCATATCAAGAAAGACCTAGAGAAAATTGTTGACGCATCAGCAAGTTGTCATGTCACACCCGGGAAGCTTAGTGTCTATTATTTTTCATGCTCCAGAAACACAAGTAAATATCCCCTAATTAAAAATGAACACCACAAGAATGTAATATGTTGACGAGTATATTTTTGGAGGTATAACTCTTGAGCTGAACGGAACCTACTTTGGAACCAAAAACGTACATCAACAGTTTCCCGAACCATAGGCAACTAAATCAGAAGAAATATAGAAAATCTCCCTCAAAATATGGTATTGAAAATTAAAAATTCCATAGTGTACCCGCATCACAGGTACTTCCATGACCCCCGTCACAAGTCAAATAGGTTTTATAAACTACAGAAAAAAAGTTGTTAGAATGGTTACAAAGAGTCTTCCTAATGCATATGCAGAACTCATTTTAAAATAACTGAAAAGTGATAAACTAGTTTACCTTTGCCCATATGAAACACTGAATTTTTATTGAAAAAATACCTTGCCTTCAGATTATACACATACAGGTACAGTTGATCTAGCTGCAACTGTTTATTTTACAATCACTGGGGCAATGAATGCAATGCCGCGGTTTGTTTCTACCTCAGTTATACACTGGCAGGTGGTTTAACTAGGATAAGCTATCCTGCAAGTAGGGGTACATAATGGTCTTGATATTCTACATGCATTCCTGTTGATTGGAATGGAAGTCAATGTTGTATTGAAAGAGGAAACTCGCATTTTCCACTTCTCAAAACCATCCACCAGGCCCACTAGCATCTTAGTGGCGATGCATCGGAGGGGGGGGGGGGGGGGGGCTTCTACCACATTTGTTCTACTGGTCGTGTTCCAGTGATGTTGTTGTTGTTGTTGTTTTCTCGTTTTCGGCAATCCTTTGAAATTGAATAGGGGCACTTCTGGGCAACTCCAAACCTTAATTTGTTCAACAGTGGTTTGTTTATCTAATTAATTATTCTATCAATTTATATATATATATATATATATATATATATATATATATATATATATATATATATATATATTGATTGATTGATTGATTTTGTTTAACCAATATTTGTGTGTTTTACTCTTCACGATATGTGCGTCAGAACCGTCTCACATATTGTTCTAAGACTGGTTGGAGATGTAGTTTTTTGTGGGAGGACTACAGGAAATTGTTCAGCTGGCGATGATACTCCTCGAATTGTAACAAACCTTTGAAAAAAGTTTAGGGACATGACGGGCAATGCACGCATTCTTATTGATTATGCTGGAAGTGGTGTTTTTAAAGCTGGAAACAACAAGATGTATTGCTGTTTACAGGATGCAGTCCCTTTTATCGCTCATTAACAGTTAGATGGTATTTAATTCATGACCGAAGCATCGGCTAACAGGGCTATTAGCCGCACGGGATTGGATCCATAGGGCGTTCCGACGAGCGCACTGACACACACCTGAACAACGGGTTATATATATATATATATATATACATATATATATATATATATATATATATATATATATATATATATATATATATATATATATATATATATATATATATATATATATATATATATTACAAGGTATAAAGTATTGGGACCCTTAGATTAGCTTGCCCTTTAGAAATGAATGCTGAAAACTTGATTCTCCAAACGTTCAGTGAAATCCATCCTCTTATTCTTGTCTCATTGAGTTTGCCCTCCCCCTTGTGGTGGAAAGAAATAAACGTTTACTCAATGCACTATGTGTAAAATATACTTTTGCGTCGATATCTGTGACGAACATGCCATTGATCCAGCTGCCTGTCCTTTTCTGCGTTCTTTTTTGCTTTTGTTTTTAGTTTTTAGTTTTTGTTTTTGTTATTTTTGTTATTTTGTTTTGTTTTGTTTTGTTTGTTTGTTTGTTTGTTTTTCTATTCTGTATCGTTTTTGTATGTTTTCTTTTTTTTTGGGGGGGGGGGCGTCTATAAACTTTTTTTTCTTTCCGCCTCAAAAGAAGCTACACACAATGAGACAAGACGTATAAGGACGTATTTTGCCTCAATCCTTCATACCTTGTATCTTCCATACATACTGTGAATACATTTATTTTCAAGGGCATTTAATGTCGCGGTTTTTGGAATTTTGGACCTTTCACTGAGCCTTTAGCTTCCAATCAAAGCCATGTATTTCTTTTCACTGTGTTCTTAATTTCACTCTTTTAAAGCGTCAGCAAAAACAAGCGAAAATAAGAATACAGTAAAATTAAATGAATTCACAGTAGCCATTTTTCAGGTGTGTGACAGTGCACTCGTCGTAGCGCCCTCTGGCTCCAAGCACCTGTACCGATAAGTATTTCCTTTTGTCCAGCATATGGATATAATAGGCCTACTACTATTCTTATCAGCATAAGCTGTATCATGCACATACCATGGAATTGATAAAGACTAAATCTGGATTCCCCCCCCCCCCCCCCGCAGCCGAGTAGACTTTTCATATTCTACGGCTGTCCAGCTTTTCTGCCTTTAAACAGTTGTCCTCCAAGATGATTACTATATGAGTGAATGGAAATTCACTAAGAAAACACCATTATGTGGCGTATGGCATGTGTGGGCGGTGGCAGGCGGGGGATGGCCGCGGTGGGAGGTGCTTGCCGACGATGGGCGGTGTTCGGCGGCAATCGTCCCCCAAATTTTAAACTTTGCAGGAATGGCCAGAGAACGAAAACCATTACCGCCTATCGTTCCCTTATTCGTCCATCGCTACTAAGAAACCAATGGAGTGCCGGGAGTGTTTATAAATTTGTTTCAGACATAGGCTAGGTGAATGAATGTATGAACATGATGGCAAAATGGGGATGAAAATAAAAGTTAATATCTGAGACAAGGAATACTGAGATATCTCAGTATTCCTTGTCTCAGTTAATATTTATGCATAATGTATATTTATGGGCATGTATACATATAAACACACACGCATACATTATGTTCAAAGCTATATATATATGTAATTATACAGAATAATAATATAATATATATGGTTACATATGTACATGCAACTTTCGAAACATGAGCCACCTCTCGGGTCACACGGTCGTACAAAATATATGAAGGTGACGCTGTCACGCTCACATGAAAGTCTCAAGCAAGTCTTTGCCCGTAACTCGGCTTCTGGGAGTACTGCTGTTTTGTGTGTATGTGTGTGTGTCTGTGTGTGTGTGTGTTTGTTTTTTTTTTTTTTTGAAACCTTGTTGATACATTTAACGCAACCAATTAATAGCTGCCAAAGTTGGGCAAATGATGTATTAAAAATCATCCTTGTAAAACGTCCATATTTAATGAAAGTTGCTTCATGCTCCATACAATAGTAAAATACCAAACAAATAACTGATTACTCTGTGTATTACATGCCCATTTTTTTCTTCTTTTTTTTTTGCGTTGAAGCTGACCTGGGAGGCAGAAGACTCTGTGTATCCCATGCCCCAAGGAACCTTAGCTAGTGGTAGCCTCATTAGATGATCTCAGGACCTGTCACCTCTTCTCTGTGTAGGCTGCATGGGCCTGCTACTGTGCCATGCTTGGGAGGCAGCAGAGTCTGCGGACTCCACACCCAAAAAAGGCCTTATCCCGTGGTAGCCCATTAGCTAATCATGTGATTATGATACCACCTGGCTGAACCAGTTTTTTTTTTTTAACTAACACTTTCAAACAGAAAGCCGTATGAAGCTTCAACTCATAAGAACTATTTCATGTACTGGTCAGGAATGTCAAGAGTTAATGAAGTAAGTGAATAAGAAATTAAAAAAAAATAAATAAATAAACATACCCACACATTTTTTGGCTGAATAGCACAGATATAATTCAAACCGTTGACTATGATCAACAAGGGCATCCTAGAACTTATCCGCCTTTTTCATATCAAGTTTTGTTTTATGATGCCATTCTAAGAAATGTGGTAGTATTTTGTGTTTTATTTCTAGGTTCATTCAAATTTTAGTGTGTTTTCAAGGTTATATTTCAAAAATTACCAGACCACATAGGCTTTGTTATTCAAATACATGAAAAGCTATGCGCAACAAGGACATCTTTCTTACATGTGGTCATTTTTTAACATTTAAGTATTTTTGATTTTGTCCTTTTGCTAACAATGATGGGTAATTTGCGTTTAATTTCTAAGGTCATTTCATCTGTAGTGTGTTTTGAAGGTTTTACGCATATATGAAAGGTAAAGAATGTTCACGATATAAATTTAGGAACTAGATGAATTTTCTGTGAAAATTAAAAGTTAGTGAAAACGTGTGACTGTTGACAATGGGGGCAATACAAATATATTCAATTAATCTAATGCCTTGACTATTGATTGATTAAATGCCTATAATTCATTCTGATAATAGTACATGGTCTAAAAATATAACATGCCTAATTTACTCCAATAATGGTCTGATATATCCCCGGTAATATTTTACACAGGTACTTTCCAATAAATTTCACACACACACACACACGCACACACACACACACACACACACATACACACACTCTCTCTCTCTCTCACACAAACACACACAACGTTCCAAGTGCTAAGTCAGGGTCATTTGCTTGTAGAATCCCTGCACAAACCTATTTGGCCACAAGAATCTTTGAATTAGTACATACAGAGCACTATTATTAGGACTGAATGCAGTATATACATATACACGCACATATTGAGTGTGAATGAATGGATGCCTTGCATATATGTGTGTGTGTGCCTGTGTGTGTAAATGTCCAATGTATATGTCATTTTGTATATGTATGAGCACTTTGTACATAAAGACCAATATTCAGGTCCACGTATATGCATATATATATATATATATATATATATATATATATATATATATATATATATATATATATATATATATATATATATACACATATATATATATACATATATATATACATATATATATATGTATATATATATATATATATATATATACATATATATATAATATATATATATATATATTATATATATATATATATATATATATATATATATATATATATATATATATATATATATATATATATATATATATATATATATATATATATATATATATATATATATATATATATACATATATGTATATATGTAAGTATTTATATATACTATGGACTTTTATTTTCCTCCCCTTTTACTAACCAGTTCTTGCATATATTCACTTAGCTTACATATGAATCAAATCGATGCTCTTTGGGGCTGACCTTGAGTTTCCCAGCGGCAGTAGGCGGCCATGAGCAGTGTTTGGCGGCGAGGAAGAAGATTACTGTCCAGGCTGTAAGCTTTGGCAGCGTTCTGCGGCAGTGGGCAGCGATGGCCGCCGACCATCGCCCACCGCCGCCAATATGAGCCAATGCAGTCGAATTGCGCTGATAGTGATTGCAATGGAAAGCCACATTTATACATGCTCTCCGAAAGCCTCATCCCAAACACAGAGTGGGACCTATCACGGGCTGCCGATATTAAGGTCAGCTGAGCGGGGTTACTTCAGACGTACAATCATCTTGTTTTAATCATCTTGTTTTCAGTAAAAAAATCTAGAAATGTCTATCACCAATGCTAATTTTTAGCTCAGCAGACTTGTCAGTCAGCTGAGCTTATCTTATGGTCCTCCGTCCGTCGTCTGTCGTTCGTCAACAATTCACATTTTCGAGTTCTTCTCCGAAACCGTCAGCCAGATCCACTTCAAACTTATTAGGAATGTGCCTTGGGTGCATATCTACCAAGTTTGTTCAAATGGTCATGGTCCAATGATTTTTGGAGTTTTAATGAAATTTTTTGTTCTTTTTTTGGACAAATCTGAAAAAAATCGTCTTCTCTAAAACCGGTCACCCAATTGCTTTGATATCACACAGGAACACTTCCTGCGACTCTTAGTTCTTAATTTGTTCACCAGGTGGCGCTGCAATTTTTCTATTTTTTTAAATAGATTTTTGCGTGTTATAGCAATTTTAGACTTCTAATCCAGAACCTTCACTCAGATTAAGCTGAAAACATGGTGGATATGATCTATGTAGCAGGGTCAAACAAAGTTGTTCACTATGTGGGAATGCTGCGGATTCCTGGTTTTTTAATATATATTTTTTTCTAAATTCGGGCACTTATCGGTCGATGCAGCTTTCCTATTGATTACTATGTTAGTCAATGAGCATTCTAATGCATAGTCACATTTTTGACTTCTTCTCCAAAACCGTCTGTCAGATTAACTTCAAACTTAGGTAGGTAGGTTACTACCAGGTTTGTTCAAATGGTCATGCTCGAGTCATTTTTTTATTTTTAATGATTTTTTGTTCTTATTTTGGACAAATCTTATAAAAATCTTTTTTCTCCAAAACCACTTACCCAATTGCTTTGATATCACAAGACACCTAGGGACTCCTTGTTCTCAATTTGTTCACCAGGTGGCGCTGCAATTTTTTTCTAACTTTTTATTAATTTTTCTGTGTTATAACTATTTTCGACTTCTTCTCCAGAACCGTCACTCAGATTAAGCTGAAACATGGTGGATATGTTCCCTGTGGAAGGGTCAGCGTTGTTCGCTATGTGGAAATGCTGCGGATTACTGATTTTTAACGATTTTTAAAATTCTTGTACTCATCAGTAAATGCAGCTTTCCTATTGATTACTATGGAAGTCAATGAGCATTCTCATGCTAATTCACATTTTCGACTTCTTCTCCAAAACCGTCATCCAGATTGACTTCAAACTTGGTGGGAATGTACCTTGGGTGGGTGTCTACCAGGTTTGTTCCAAAGGTCATGTTCCAATGAATTTTGGATTTCTTTATGTTTTTTTTTTTTTTTTCAAAAATCTTGACAAAAGATTTAATAGGAAAGTATAACATGGGAATTTCTTGTAATGGTTACAACTTTAATAATTTTGGTCAGATTTACTTCAACCTTGGTGGGGATGTGCCTTGTGTGGATCTGTACCAAGTTTATTCAAATAGTCACGCTCTATTGATTTTTGGATGTTTTTTATGATTTTTTTTTTGTTTTTCTTTGAGGCAAACCTTAAAAACTCTTCTCCTCTGAAAGAGGTTGCCCAAATTGCTTAAATATCGTACACAGACACTCCCTGGGACACTTAGTTCCCAATTTGTTCACCAGGTGGCGCTACGTTTTTTTTTTTTTTTTTTTTTTTTGCTTTTTTTTTAATGATTTTTTTGGTATGGTTTTGATATCTTTTACTTGTTCTCAGAACCGTCACTCAGATTCAGCTGAAATGTGATAGATATGTTCTTGTGGAAGAGTCAAACAAAGTTGTTTACAAGATGGCACTGCTTTGGATTCCTGATTTTTAAGGATTTTCACTTCGGGTACTTATCAGTCAAAGCAGCTTTCCTATTGATTACAATGCAAGTCAATGGGCATTCTAATGCTAATTCACAGGACAACTGACACGAAATTTGCTGTTTACTTGATAACTTGAGATCTGTTTTGAGTTAGTACCGTGATGCTGCACATGTTAATGTTTCTGTATGAAGGTCATGCTTAGACAGTACATGATTTACCTTGACCTCGTTTCTGGGGTCACACTTCAACATACATGAATTTTACTTATCATTATAACTTGAGAATTAGTTGAACCTTGAAGTTGCACATGTTAGTGTTCTTCTATAATGGTAAGACTTACCAGCTACTCAGAACATGGGTGACCTTGATCCTTTCCCAAGTTCATGGAACTGCAAGCGTGATGAATGTCGAGATCAGCTGAGCATGGGCTGTTCACACAGCCCTCTTGTTTAGTCATATGATTGTTAAAGAACACGGCTTTGCCAACACAACATACATATATATATGTGTGTGTGTGTGTGTGTGTGTGTGTGTGTGTGTGTGTGTGTTATACTATATTATATTATGTATATACGTTTCAGGGATAAATATCTTGTCCCAAAGTTAAGAAAATAAAACAGATACTCTGCTTCCTTTACACATGGTGCTTTCAGCCATCACTCTTATAGCATTTAATTGTATGTCCTGAAATTCTTGTTGTTTCTGTAGGCCTATCAAGCACCAGCTTCCGCTGTGTTGACTAAAGTTCATAACCAGACCTCACGCAATGACGCAAAATGCAATAATATAATATGTGTATGTAATTGTGTTATTAAATAAATTCCTGTTGTTCCATATGTGCAACTAAATTCCAAACTGACCCCCCCCCCAAAAAAAAAATCAGTACACGAGTTTTTGATAGAAACAGGAATGAACAAATCTCCATATGTATTTCCTTATTCTCTTTGCCTGCAGTTGGATAATGCACATATTTTATTGCTAAATTGCTAAGCGCGTTAAGCTGCAACCTTTGGACACACACAAGATCCATGATTTATTTTATACCACTAGGTTTTAACCCTAAATACAATTAAATCAGCTTTGTTACTTGTGGTGTTTTTGGTAAAGTGGGTATTACTACATATCTGAATCAAACTACGTACGGTTGTTTGCAAATATCATCGTGAATGGTATAGTGGCAACAAGAAAGTCTCGTTTAACGAGAAACATATGCGGATATCCATGCCCTCAATATGTGTACAGGGAACAACATTTAAGAATAAAAATGTATTCCTTGCCCACCCAATACCTGAACATGTGACAGTACAAAAAACAAGGTTGCTTAATATGTCAACTGTAGTTAAAACATTTTGTCATATATGTGTGATGTATGCAGATAAGTTCAGCGACGCGTAAAAAAGCTCCGTTTATATCAGTCTGTATGTAAGCTCAGACACTATCCATGGTTTTAAAATTTTGTTTGAATGATATACATAATATCACAATAAGTATCGATGAAGCTACCAGGCGGGTGCAATTGGAGAGAAAATATCTCTTTTCATTTGGACAGGCTTTCACACATGGGAGTTCTTGGCATTTCGTCTATGACATGTAGATATGTTGAACTGTATAGAGCTTCTGCGTTGAGCTGGTCGCACATATATTCCCCAGTCTCCATACCACACCTCTTATTAGTGTCTGTAGATGAAAGATTAATTTCGTCATAAGTGTCCTTTCCTGTCTCTGCTTTTGAGTTGCTGTTTTGGCGTGCTTGTCCACATCTTTTCCCAGATAAGCTATAAACGAAAGCATAATGTCAAGATACTGATTTTTGGGAGATTGTTCCTGCTCTAAATGATAGTTTTGTGTGAGTGCGTGGGCGCGCGTGCATTGGTCTATGTGTGTGTTTACAAATTATAATGTTAATGGAATGCACTAATAACATTGACTTACGATGGTGTAACACTGCATTTAAAGTTACACCCCATTAAAAAGTGTAAACTCCAAGGCCCGATCATTCTTAGGTTATTGTCAGAAAATTGACGAAATCGAAAGGTAACTATTACTAATTAATAATTTGAAAATGTAAAATTGGATCCTAAGTGTATATTTAATGTTAATAGACAAAATTTGTCATAATGACAGGGCTTCCTGCTATTTCAGCCATCATTACCCACAAAAGACCTGACCCGAGATAGAATTGACCCTCCGTGCGTTATTAGCTAGCTGAGATTATCTCATGGTCCTCTGTCCGTCGTACTTCATCAACACTTCACATTTTCCATTTCTCAAAACCCGTCAGCCACATTCACTTCAGACTTGGTGGGGATATGCATTGGGTGGGTCTGTACCAAGTTTGTTGAAATGGTTACGCTCCGATGATTTTCGGATTTTTTATGATTTGTTTTTTCTTGGGGGGGGGGGGGGGGGCAAATCTTTAAAGAAAATCTTCTTCTCCGAAACCGCTCACCCAATTTCTTTGATATCAAACAGGGACAATCCCGGGGACTCCTAGTTCTGATTTGTTTACCTGCTGGCGCTGCGATTTTTTTTCTATTTTTTATTATTTTTTTTTTTGGGGGGGGGGGGGTGGGGGGTCTCTCTTTTTTTTTCTATTTTTGACTTCTCTTCCAAAACTGTAATTCAGATTAAGCTGGAACATGATCGTTGTGGAAGGGACAAACAAAGCTGTTCACTAGGTGGCACTGCTGTGGATTCTTGATTTTTAACGATTTTTTCGACTTGCGTACTTATCGGTCAATGCAGCTTTCCTTTGACTACAGTGTAAGTTAATGGGCATTCTAATGCTAATTCACATTTTTGCAGTCTCCAAAACCGTCATCCAGATTGACTTCAAACTCGGTTGCGTTGACCCTAGGTTGGGTTTCTATCAGGTTTGTTCAACTGGTCATGCTCCAGTGATTTTTTTTTGGGGGGGGGGGACAAATCTTACAAAATCTTCTCCACGACCGCTCACCCAGTTGCTTCGATATTACATTAGCACACTCCAAGGGATTCTTATTTCTCAAATTTGTTCACATTTTTCCCCCAATTTTTTAATGAATTTTTGTGTGTTTTCGTTACTTGTCACTTCTCTAAAACCGTCTCTCAGATTAGGTCCGTCAAGAAGATAAAGTTGAAACCTTGTGGACATGTTCCTTGTAAAAGGGTCAAGGAAAGATGTTCACTAGGTAGCACTGCTCTGGATGCCTGATTTCTTAAACTTTTCTTTTTTTTAAATTCAGGTACTTATTGGTAAATACGCCTTTTCTATTGATTACTATATAATTCAATGGGCATTCTAATGCATTATAATGTTAATTCACATTTTGGACTTATCTGAAGATACTGTATATTACATTTACTTCAAACTTGGTGGCAAGATACCTTTGGGTGAGTCTCAACCAAGTGTGTCCAAATAGTCACGCTCCAGTGATTTTTGGATTTTTTGAAGTTTTTTTTTTTTTTTTTTTTTTTTTTTTTTACAAATCTTGAAAAAAAAAAGTTTTAATAGAAAAGTGTCACGTGGGGATTTTTATAATGGTTATAACTTAAATAGTTTTGGCCAGATTTGTGCAAAACGTGGCAGTGATGTACCTTATATAAATGGCTACATGCTTTGTTCAAATGGTCATGTTCCAGCGAAGTGTGGACCTTAATCTCATTATCAAGGTCACAGGAAAACTGACACAAAATTTACTGTTCACTTGGTAAGTTGAAGTCTGTTTTGGATTAGGACCTTGATGTTGCATATTTTATTATTTCACTGTGAAGGCCATGCTCAGGAAATGCATGGGTGACCTTGACTTCGTTTCTTGGGTTATAGTGCAACATACATGAATTTTGCTCTTCACTGTAACTTGAGAACTACTCCAACTGGGACCTTGATAATGCACATGTAAGTGTTCTTCTATAAAGGTCAGACTTACTGAGTACATGGGTGACCTTGATGCAATTTCAAGTTAAAAGAGCTGCAAGTTGTGATGAATGTCTAGGTCAGCCGAGCATGGGCTGTTTCACACAGCCCTCTTGTTTTTATTTCTTTCATTTTTGGACTAATTTTTCTGAAGCACTACCATCTACATACAAGGACAGCTAATTTGAAAGTCAAACTATCAAAAAGTACATAAATTATCCTTGCAAACTTGCCAATGATATGAATTATTGAAAACTGTAACATGATCATAATGTTATTTTCACTCCGTTTCAGTGATATATTTAAATTCTAACTAGCTTTTGATAAAAAAGTGACTCTTGTCAGCCATTTTGTACATATACATTGATACCCGGCACCCAGTTTCGCTTAATGTTACCAGATATACTAACAAACCCCGGGAATGTCACTATGCGCGTATTAATATTGTACCTTTCAACTTGCTTAAGGTTCTGTGAATGTGCATGGATAAGAGTTTTGATTTCACGGAAAAGGAGACAAGCCAGTTTAGTTGAAAGTGGAAGTGTGTGCAATTTAAAGTGGTATTTGTTAAAACCCCCTTTCCCCGGCTGCGTCTATAAAATAGTAATAATATTTTTCTCTAGTTCTGTTCATAAGTAAAGAGCAGCTTGTCGTATCATTCGAGTTCGATGAAGAAGAGGGCTGGGTAAGCAGCCTGTACTCTGTTCACACTGATATCCCACGTATTTTGACCTTGCAGTTTCGTACAAAAATCTATTTGATTTTGGTCAGAATGGCAACAAATAATCACAAAACTATATAGAGTACGTCCGGCAGAATGTGCTTGGTAGAGCTGCACCCAATTATATACTCGCCAAGGTGGAAAAAAGTGTCTGCCTCATGGGTTTGTAGAAGAAGTCAAAATGTGAATACAAACGAAATCACCGTTGACGTACATTTTATTCAAAAGGAATATGAGCATTAGCGGACAAAGACCCAAATTTGAGAAAAAGTTAAAAATCATAGATTCAAAGCTTCACTACCTGGCATTCAGATTTGTTAACTCTTTCCACAACGCACATTTTCTCTTGTGTTTCAGCACAAGCTGCGTAACGGTTTTGGAGAAGTTGAAAATAGGAAAACAACATAAAAAAACGTAAACTTTAGAGAAATACAGCGTCAATTTTTTACAAATTCAAATTTTGTGACCTCCTATCGTTTTGCTCTGTAATTTCAAAGGTATTGGCCAAGCGTTGACCCAGATATCTTCACAGATTTTGCCACAATATAAACCAAAATATCATTAAATATCCCAAAATTTAATGAAGTTTTACCATTTGAAAAAAAAAAAATTAATAAAAAGAAAAAAAAAAAAAGAAAAAAATATTAGAGCCTTACCCAAACACGCATCCCTACAAAGGTGGAAGACAATTTCGCCTTAAGATTTGCAGAGGTAATAAATGTGAATTGCCGTTGCAATCCCGTTCACTTACATTGTGATAGAGGAATGTGTGTCCTGACCGACAACTACACGAACTGAAAAACCCGTTCAAAATCAGGGATCCATTCTAACATTGCCCAGTGACAAGCTCTGCTTTACACGTCTGTAATGTGCATTTTCTGCCAAGTTCAGCACAATCAAATGATACTTTGGAAGAAACTAGTGCGACCGAGTAAGACACATCGCAGGATATCACGTGACTAATAAATAAGCTCACTATAGTCTGATCAGGTAGATTTAGGAAGAACCTATTCCTGTTATAAGGAGAGTATACCAACTTATGTTGTGATGCCCATAGGACAAGGTGCTCATGACTTGGTTGTGTATGAACATCCGACAGAAGTACTTGGTATAAGCATATGGTTAAAACCAAAATGTGCTGGTGACAGGCCGTCAACGATTTCATCATCCATACCTTGATCTATGGGGCATGACAGAGAGCACAATGGAGGTTTCTTTTCGCAACACGAGAAATGTCGCTTCTACGGACAGATCCCTTGTAACTTGCGCTTGACCCTGTCATTATGGTCAATATTACCAAATAGTGCAGCAGACTGAAACGTCTTCTACTCAGGCTAAATATGTAACAGATCTAATGTACAAATATGTACAGTACTAATTTTTCTAGGGATAGGGTTTTGAGGGTATACGATCACTCCATGGTCATACGCGAAGGAATGTGCAAAGAGTAGTTTAAAAGTATCGTAAACATTCATTGTCTAATTATTACTGAATAACCCTTTAACTTGGGCATACCAATCTTAACAGAAGATGTCATCTCATGCAAAATCTTCCCCCCCGCCAAGGCAAAAAAAAAAAAAAAAGATATCAAGTGTGTGTGTGTGTGTGTGTGTGTGTGTGTGTGTGTCTGAACATAGAATTCTTACTTGGTTGAGTGTCGTTTGTCGGAATCGTTGCGCCCGCTTCGCTTTCTTTTTACCAGAAAGATTACCAGAAAAACCACCAAAACAACAGCCGTCCCCGCAATACAACTGCCAATAATCAGTCCAGTATAATTGCCCACGGAATTGACTTTAAATAGACAATTGGGTATGCTAATGAGTGATATACATAGTGAGCACATTTTTTGTCAAATAAATTAACATAAGACGTGCACGTATCCTTCAGGTTTTGATTTTTTTCAAAGACGTAAATACACCATGTTTTTTTTTTGTTGTTGTTGTTGTTATTGGTTTTTTGTTTTTGTTTTGTTTTTGTTTTGTTTTTGTTTTTGTTTTTTCATTTATAGTGTCCACATTGCAAAGTTTCTGTCGTATCAATGCGTAGACAAGGTACTTCTAGAAATTGATAATAGACAAAAGGCATGGAAAGTTGTGCGGGACCACAGATGACGAACGGTTACAAATAACACCATGAGATGGTTTACCGATTGTGGTTTTAGCCATAACAGTTATACATGGAGTTCCTTTACTTATGTTCCTCGTTCAGCCCATATTTTGAAAACCAGTATAAATACAAATGGCAGACACCTTTTAGTGACAAATATTCATAAACTGTACGGCTTCAACGAACCTCTAATCACGTATTTGCAAAATATAGATGCTCGGTTTTATACTTTTGGCATGGATTTGTGTTTACCTTACAATACAAGCATTGGGGTTAGAATTTAATCAAGTTCAACTGACTTTACCCAATGCCTTGAAAAGTATGAATATGTGATTTTCTAATTATATTTTATTTCATATGATAATCTATGAATATTTATGCCCCCCCCCCAAAAAAAAATCCGTGTTTAAGTCATATGCTTAAAGAATTCAAAGACTTCACCTGTCTTGCACATTGAGTTTCTCGATGTCCCAGCAGAAACCGTAAGGCTATCTGCAGACATATTTCCATCATTGAAAACGCTCACAATGACGCTATAATCAGAAATACGTGGGTTCTTGACTTCCAAATTCACAACCTTGTGTTGTGGCTTTGTGCTGACAACAATTGCGTTCTGTCGTGATTCTGTAGGAAAGTACAAAACTTCAATTCTACTGTAGCTGTTACATCCATGGCTTTTCATGTCCAACTCCTAAAACAAATCAAACGGCACAGTTATCCAATCGCTACTATGTCATAATTCGGTTGTGTTAATATGTACGAAACGATTACATTTTTCATTCAGGGTTTAATGGGAAATCGGGAAGAGAAAGAATTAGTTTCGATCATAAACATGGATATGTATGTCGAATACTTGTAACAAAAGTTGCATTATTTTCGGGAAATAAAATTCATTGTGATGGTGTCAACAAAGGTCTACATTATAATGTATGACATAAATGTAATGCACTTAAAAAGCAGAATGTATGCAACACTAAATAGCAAAATTCCCTATAAGCAGTAAGATCCTAGACAAAGAGAGGACTGATAATCAGCAAATGTATAAACCTTATTATTTCAACTAGTTTTACACTATTTCCTGCATAGACAAGATAGAGGTCTAAATTTGGACTGGCTCATCATTTGAACATTGTGATATTTGATCTTCTACGCGTGTTTCTTATATTTATGCTGCAAAAATTTGATGTTTGGCATCTGGAAATATTTTTCCTGCACACCGGCCCGCCAGCCTGACTTGTTTGCATTTTATGGTGTGCGGCAATCTCAACGTGTGTTGGTCATCATTTTCTCACACAGTGCATGAACTTTCGGAACTATGAGCGAATCAATTCAGGTTAAGTCTGCGATTCATAATCTGTGTCTTGATTGTAACACAGCGGGGAACTTCTCTTAACAAAACATCAGATGGCAGCCTTACGCAGATATGGATTCGGGTGACACACTGACTTTTTTACTACAAACACACTTGCCTTCCTGAAATATACTTGGTACAGTTGTATGTACCACTGAGAACTATTTTAAGGCATTCTTATATACCACGGCTTTTAACTTGTTTTATATGTATAACAGCCAATGGCAATATCTAATAATTAATTTGAATTTTATGGCACAATCTCGTAGTGCCGTGATACTGTGTTAATTAACTGCTGGATGCTGTTAATGCCTTTTTATCACATCTTTTTATCTAGAGTGTAACTACCTACTAGAAACTCTATCTTGCATGTTGCCTCTATTTGCAGTCTATCAAATTTAAGTGACTTTCGTTCACTCACATTGGCGTGAGTTGAAATGACACTCATCATCGTTCATATCACTATCATCACAGAAAGCAAGGTTTCAAGTGCTACCTACTCCTCTGGATGCTTACTCTTTGGTTTAAGATAATTTGGGTATTATACTCAAGTTTAACTCCATTAACTGCAAACGTACTGATGTTTTACTCCGAGCAACACCAGGCTACCTTCCCAGACTGTCCAACGATCGGCGAAATACTGCACCTCTCTTCGCTATTCAATTCGGCGAGTCTTCTAATGTCATCCTCATTCTCTTGTCATGTGGGACATTGTTAGTAACCGCGGACCTGTGTGTAGCAACCAGTAGGTTCTGGCTTGTGATGTTTATAATAAATTGTATTACATGCCCACGCTGACACACATACCTCTCCCCTCCCCCTAATATTTCACAGAAAGACTGGTTTGGACTTTGTGCACAGTCTCTTTCTTCTCGGACTCATTTTTGATGCATGTGATTATTTCGTCCAACCCAGCAGATCCAGCGCATAATATGTAACTTAAAGACACTCCTAAGGCTTTTTGTTCCAGACACTCTGGCTTTATAATTGGTTGTGGCTAGTTTATAAACAGTAAAGGACTGAAAATTGGACAAATACAGGGTAAGATGGGCTTTTTACCCATCTTGATGATTTTTTTTACTGTATTTGAACTTAAAAAGAGCATTCTGACAGCAACAGAAACATGGTTCACTGATTCCACTCATACAGAAACAGTACAGACATATGTACTTGGATACGCCTTCCGTGGAACTGACAAGCCTTCGTATTTCCAGAGAGCTGAAGGTGTCTACTTTAGATATGGCATCTCCTATCAAAAAATGCCGATTTTCCCCCACCTCCTTTCAACTGATGAAGCGTAGAATTCTAATGCTTCCAAACAACCGTTGAACGGCTACTGTGTTAACTTTGTACAGGCATCTTCATTCGTACGCATTTTTATTGAAAATTTTGAAGACAATTGGATCACTGTAGATCATCCTAAATACTGCAGTACCCTGATTGGACATTTCAATATTGCATTTAGACATTCAGATAACTCAGCCTCCATGGTTTTAAAGTTTTGTGATATTATTCCTGCCTATGGCTTGTCACAATTCATGGGTTTAAATATTATTACTTTAGAAACAAAATCAATGCGTCACTCAACAGTTGGTGTAAGATGACTGGAAATAAGAGCACCAGCTCTGAAAATTCTTGTTGCTTGAAAAGGACAATAGTGCAGCGGCATATTCTAAAAACTTATAACAATTGTGTATTTTAAGATAAAAGAATCAAAATGCCCATATATGAAGACAAATAAAATAAATAATTTTGGATATGGAGACATTCGCCCTTTTTTTTTTTTTTGCAATGTGCATGCACGTGGCAACAAATTATCTTCTACAACAAATCAATGTGGCCATTAAACATACTTTTTGCCGTGGTGCATTCCCCCTAATCCAAGACAGGAAAGTGACCTGCATGACAGACTTCTGCGGACCCAACCACGCCAGAAGGTCACGAACATCGAGTAACGATACAGCTTGGTAGCTATGTAGGCTCGTGATTCTTTACAAACATTGTGATTCATATAACTTCCCATGGTTCATCATCAAATGAGGCACAAATTGCCACATCTGCCAGACTGAATCTTGCCCACGTGTGCAGAAAGTTGTGTTCGTCACTTTCCAAGAGTGAGTTTGCAGTTGCGAAGCAAAAGTTTTATTGCGTTTTCACTCTGCATATACATTGAATCTTGTGTTCAGGGAATTGTATTCTAAATTGTTCTTCTTTAGAGGTCATTTTGTTGGATTACGTTTTACGTTGGTCCATCCACGGCAAAGGTTTCCGCCTCCTCAAATCTGATAGTGTGTGCATTGGTGAAGTAAATACGCAATTCATTTTATTTTCCCACTGCATATTCCTAGTCAGTGTCCAGAGAATGTGGTCTTGATGCGCAGTACGCGATGAGCACTTTCAACAGATAAGTTGAAGTTAGTTTAGAACACTGCTTTGTAGAGGTTTCCATCTGTTTTACTTATAAATTATTGATTCAATATCTCTGTATGACTGCATTTTGGTTTCGATATGATATTTTGTGCATATCTGACAGTGAAGAGACGCTGTCTACTAGCCTTTCTCTGCAGTAGGATTTCTAATTTTTTGTAACCTCTGGTTTGTCAAAAGGCAAATTGTCAGTGTGAGATTTCCTGCTTGGTTGCTGTGTAAAATTCGATTTCACTCGGGCTTTAACGATGGTTAACAACAAGCTGACTCACCACATTATCTTTTGTTGGTTTTGTATGAGCTAGTTAATTTTAGTATCAAAATTGCGTGGTTAATTATATAACAGGGCTATTGGCTCCTCTTTTTTTTTCAATTCGGTGTACTACAATTCCTTCAAAACCTACATGTGCACAACGTCAAGAAATTTGTTTCTGGACTCCTGCTGCATTCACACACTCGTTAAAGAGAGCTGAAGGATGTTTTTTTAAGCGTGGTCTCGGTATCTCCCTTGACAGGGTTCTCAGCCTCCCATCAGAATAGGAGTACATTTTTGTCAATGTTTTGACTCGGGTTCCTCCTGTACGTTGCATGTGGTTATCAATACTTTAAATGCCACCTCTAATGATATAATTGATAAGGTCCACATTCACAGTAAAACTGGTTTTGCTATATATGCCAAAAAATGTGTCCTTGATAGATATGTGTTTGCTTGTTCTATTCCCAACAGCTACATTGGTAATGTTCCGTAATAATGTACCTCGTTTTAGACAACCTCCACATTTTTTAAAATCGTATTTCTGCCATTTAAATAAATAAGAGTCAACATATAAGAGTGTGAGTGTAAAAGAAATGCTTTCCATCACAGCACTGTTTATGGAATTCTTATTCCCATTTTTCCTTATAGTTAATACATTGAATTCATGTCATTTAGTATTTGGGTGGCTCTTATAGTAGCACCTGCTTGTGGCATTTTTGGGAGTCTCCCGACCAATGAACATATTTTGAAACGATTGTCTTTTATAATTATTGTATGGTCAAATAAAGGATTCTTGAGTCAGAGTCTGGGTTTGAGTCTGAGTCTGATATTAAAAGGTCACTTATTCGTCCTCACACTGCCACACCTTTTAACAGATTGGATACTGACGCACACGTGCAGGAAGAATATAAGTAGTCAAAGCTATAGCTTTAGAGAACATTTGAAGGATTCAAATGAGAAAATGGGCTGCACACTATGCTTATTTTCAAAGTCCCTGTTATCACATCAACATCAATACTTCTACTATTTCCCGATACTGCTCGCATAGTAGACTTGATCAGGCAGTCAATGGATATTGCACGAAAAACAGTGTTTCATCTCATCTAAGGGTTGATACCCATCAATAAATTCATCCGCCACCTTTTGCCATTGCCAAACACATCCAATAGAGGTAGCAAGAGCAATTTGGCAAAGACCAGATTGTCGGCATGTTTGGTGGGCTTTATATTAAAATGGCACCACTTAAAACCTCTTGGTGACTCCTTGTGTGGCAGTGGGTGGGCTCAAGCTTTGTTTCAGGCCGAAATTTCATCCACTGGGTTAAAGCAGTGAGCCACTGTCCTTGATTTGGGGCTTTGTGTGCTATATGTTTTATTCTAAAGCACATTTTGTGTTTCGATACCTTGGCGAAGCTAGTCCCGTGGTACTTTGCAAAGAACCATACACATTATAAACGATTGTTGCTTTTGCGCATGTGGGACGTGTAATCTCTCAATCAAACACCAACAAACTGCAGGAGAGTTTATATCAGGGCATTTCACCGCACAGAAAACGAATCATGTGTTCCCTGCTATGGCCATAGATTGGGCACGTGAGCACAATAATGCTTGCATAATGGGTGATGGTGGTGCAGTCGGGCTCACTTGTAGACTTGCCAAGAGAGTGTACACTGCATTCTTTAGTGCAAAGGTCCCACTTGGCACCACATGTGTCCCTTGGTGGTAAAATGAACAAAAAATCAAAGAGTCTCCTTTTTTCTGTGCTCTGACTAAATCTAATTAGCATATATTTCGCCAAATAGCACCTGAAATAAATATATATATATCTTATTAACAAAAACAAAAACAAAACAAACAAAAAAAAACAAAAATAAAAAAACAAACAAATCAAAAACACACACACACAAAAAAAAAAAGAAAAGAAAAGAAAGAAAAAAAAACACAAAAGGAAAATCGTGAGTGGTTGCAAATGGCTAATTTGAGGGTCAGAAATCCATTTTAGGGATTATTTTGACAACTAGTGGCCATTTTGACCTGCAAAACCAATCAGCCGCTGGATATTTTCTTCTCCTCAGACACAATTCATCACTTTAGATACGGATGAGCTATCAAATGTATGCAGCTACGACTACTTTTCGGGTTGGGGACTCAGCACTGTCATTGCACGATTGGTGATAGAATTCCATTGCTAGTACTCACAATCCTCTAGTTAGCACAGATTATGCTAATTTAGCACCTTAAACAAAGTAGTGCATACGTTATAAGCTTTGATACAGAAGGGAATGTGTGAATTGTCGCAAATTGTTCAATTGAAGCTCAGAAATCCATTGCGGGTGATTTTGACAATTAACAGCCTTTATGATCTTTAAAAACCAAAATGACCGCTGTATATTTTTCTTCCTTCTGATATCGTGCTCCACTAATAACAATAATAATGTGCTTTATTTCTTTAACTCTCTCACCGCGGGAGGCGATTGCAGTCGAATTGTCGGCAGGCCGCGGGAAGTGACTCCATTCGAATTTCAGGGCAAATTCAAAGAAATTTTGATATTTTATCGAATTTTCCAGAACATACATAAGTTCACTTTAGTTTGCGATTGTTGATATGATTATTGCAAAGCAGTGTTTATGTCGTGTTTTGTTGCTGGTACTATTCGCTTCATTCCCGGCTTTATTAGTGCAAAGCGAAAGAAAATCTGCACTATACTCATGTAGAACCTGCAGGATGGCATGCATGTCCTGGGATGTATGATTTCCTTAAAACTTATTTCTGACAGTGCAAATGCAGTAGGGCGTGATTTCTGGCTTAAAAGTCCGAGAAAAACTAGAGGAAATAAATTTATGAACACTGATCACAGGTTACACCCTACCCTTCACATCATCATAAATACACAGTACTACCTTTCTCTGCCAGCTGTAAACAGAACCGTGCAACTCAAGAGGAATTTCTTAAGTTTCAAAATAACAAAAGAAAATACAGTTCATGCTATGTTACCTTAATGCAAATGTCATTTTGCAATTAGTGTAACGTTTGCATAGAGAAAAGACATCCTGTTGACTATTGGGTCCTTGATATGCAAAATGATATGATTGACATACCTATATCACAATATAATATCATTAGATAACTTGATTGTTTACAATGTTTGATGCCAAAACTTAGATATACAAAGGACTGGCATTGTCACTTGCAGTTCATCAACTTCCCCGCGTGCTCTTTTTCCTCATGTATTTGAGATGTAGAACGGGGTAAAAGGTGTAAAACACGCGGCATTTAGGGCACCTCATAAAAAGGAATTATAAAAGTAGGAAGAAGCTTTAAATTTTGCGATCTGAGGAAGTAAACATGTGACAGTACCTCCCAACTGACAATGATCCGCACCGTACGACCTTTATCGTCACAATCCACCCAAGATCTTTGTATCAATGGTGTGGCTGGAGCTATACACAACGACAAAAAACGGCGACAGTTTAGGCGACAGAAGTAAGGTGTTTCCACATAATTTGGTGTGTCATGTCACTAATAATGCTCAGGGTTTTTTTTTCTTTTAAAACATCGAATAGACAAATCTTTAGTTTGCACTCAAACATATATGATAAGCAGTAATACCACACATTTTACCGACTATGATCTTCTACACTGCCACTGAAGAGTTTATGTCAACATTATAAAAGGTGCATTTTACACGGCGCTGTATTTCACTTTTAAATTGTGTTACCTTGTTATTTTTATTGTGAAATTAGCACCTTTCCTCACCAACAGGGAATAAAACTTCCTGTGTATCCACAAATATGTACTCTCCGCCAATACATTTTCCCGACGGATATTCACGTGAAGAAACGTGATTTCAACATTATTCCATATGCACAGATATATAATCCAATCAAAAAGCAATTCGGAGAAACCAAACTTGGCAAATTCTGTTTCGGGATCAAGATGAGAAATTGAAAGTGTGGTATATCAATGGCCATACAGTATCTATAAACCGAAAAAGGTTCTTGAGATACCACATATGTGTTGTGTGAATGTATTTTCAGACAAAATCAGTTATTTAAAATCAAAGCCAAAATGATAATTTAAGTTGTGGTGTTGCTGACACAAAGTTCATGCTGGCATGATCATTACATGGGTTATCTAATATTATTGCGAAACACTTCCTTCTCATTGGGAAACATTTACAGGACTTAAAGTGATATATTTGTACGACAATTAAATTTCTTTTTGCCACCATCGGCCAAACACTAATAAAAAGGACAAATTATGAAGCTTCGATGAACACTGTACGTTCAAAACAAAACGGTGCTCACTAGTTCTTTCCCTCTGGTTGCTCTAAGTGATATTAAAAAGCAAACACAATTTGAAACCACAGCAAGCACGACTATGACAGTATGACACTTGCAATATCCTCCCATTTGAAATTACGCTCATGTTTAGAACTATTTCTTCGAATACTTTGCTTTACAGTGCATAAAGACAGAAACCTGTAATTGCTGTTTGCATCTACAAGGTCTTTTCATATAAGCAAAAGAGGCAGTTTACTCGTTTCCACGCTGACGAGAGCTGCTTATAAATCAATGGAAGAGTAAATCATTTTGTACCTTACGGGAATCAGAGATAGCACGTCCAAATATCGCTTAAAATGTTTGCACTGTTTGCGCCAGGGCCAGACATTTTAGTTGTGTCAATGCTTATAATGTGTATCCATAACAGGTTTTGCTGAAGTTCCTGAATTAAGAACCTATTGTGGTATGGCGATAATTTAGGCAAAGTTGCTCAGAACAACTCAAAGTTGCCTTGTTGAATTAACAATGAATATGAATGAGAGATGTCAGCTGTGGTCGAGCCATCTGATATATGTTCGTGATTAGGAAAGAGATTTACAATTTGTGTTGAGTCTTTTACAATACATCCCTCACATTTTTCAAGACAAGAGAATTTGTATAAATCAATGCTTCCTCGGGACGTTTAATTTGTTTTTGTACTGTCTCTGTAGTGAGCGTTCAAGGCCACTCAATCAAAAAAGAAAACCAAAATAACCCCAATTTGTACTTGCTTTTAAGAATTCGACACTAACTATGGGCCTTTCATTCACCAGTACAGACACATAAGCCAGTATGTAACTTCCACCTTTGAAAGTTCATCTGAATCAAAATTAATGACCCCAACGGAAACCCCATCGATACTTTCCTAGCAGGGTTTAAAAGTAACCATGGGTCCACGATTCACTGTTACTGAAATATAAACAAACATGTAAGATTTGCTAACAGTCGACTGTAACGCGAAAGAAAGTACGCACACACACAGATTTTTTTTTATAATTTTGAAAAAAATCGTGCCCCCCCCCCCCAAAAAAAAGACAGTAGCAGCCAGCACCATTATTGTCCCAAACGCAGGCAGAGATGGAGTCTAGGTATAAAAGTCACTGCAGCGTGAACATTTGAGCAAATTAAGTGGATAACCACTCAAGGTAAAGCTTGAACGAGCGCGAAATGAATCTGGCGGAAGGTTTTGGAAGAGAAGTTTGCAGCACAAATTACCGTGGCTATGCCAGTAACTAAAATTACAATCAAGAAAAATGCACTGATTAACCAACACAGAACACAATTTAAAAATAAAAAAAAATTCAGGAACATAGAGTACCAACATCCGGTGAACAATTCTATACTTCCGCAAAGTACATATTCACAAAGATTCTCAACCATCTCAGTTACAGTTATGAAGAATAAAAAATAGCGATAACCCGCAACATATCACAATCATATAGAGAATATCGAAGCGCCACTTGTCGAGCAAACTCATACAAAGGGGTCCTCAAAATTGTCCCTAAGTACACTCTCCACAAAGTGTGAAGTGGATTCATCTGACGGTTTTAGATTAGTTAAACATTACGAATCAGCAGAGAAATGCATGAGCAATTACTTACAATATATGAACAGCTTATTGACAACCAAGACCTATAATCAATAAAGTGATACATGAAACATGTTTTTATATGGAAAGGTGGTAACAATCATAAAACAATGTTTTGTGCCAATGGAAAAATCAGAAGATGCAGGATGGTTATTTGATCCAAGATACGCAGCATCAATATAATTGATACTCTCAAAATATAATTAAAAAAAAAAAGAAAAAAAAAATCATTTCCTAAATACGTCCCGTCGACGTCCTCAAGAATTAATCAAGGTCATCCATGTTACGTTATATCTAACTTCCACATCATACAGATTTGCAGTAGATCTGGTATCATTCACCGTATTTTTTATTAAGATATTGAATGAAGGTTTCCTTTTTCAGTGCTGTATGCCCATGAGAAATAAGTGAAGGTCGCGGAATCATTGGGGCATAGTGACCAAACGGTAGATCACTAAGTGCAGTTTTATGTACAATGTACCCAAGAGCAATCTTGATCTAGAGGCTTAATCCTATTAGTCATTAACATCCAAGCCACAACCTGCTATTACAAAATCATCGCTTCCAACTTTCCAGGCCAAGTGACATACGAAAATAGTTCAAGGTCATTGGTATTGAAATAACGTTTTAACCTTGGACAGGATCTACATGTATATATCCCATGAATTTTGCATGTCTTACCCAATCAATTTTCGAGATATGGAATTTTTTATCTCCAAGACATTTTAACTAAAAGGATGTTCCAATGGTATTTTATATAACAGAGATTACTGCATCATCGACAATCCCAATTAATATCACGAGAGTCCATGAAAAATGAAGGATGCTGGACTGATCACAAGATTTCCACTCCTTGACCACATATTACAAATATTTTAGGTGGCGCCATCACATTTAAGTCCACATATAGTACACTTTATTTATCCTAAAAGTTATATGGGCCCTCAAAAAGTGTTGGATGCAGAGCATTCGCCACATTTTTACATTGTGACCCCTACATTCTATCTGCTGATTCAACTCAGACTCAGTCTAAAACATTGTTTTGTTTAAAATGTGCACCCCGCTTCTAGCTTTCCATGCATGGTCTTTTGTTCAAATCATTTTTTAAGTTGTTAAAGGAGGAACAATGGAATTGGACAAGAAACATAGTAACAATTCCATAATCATTTGGTCACAGTGACCCAAAAAGGTAGGTCACAAGGAGAGTTTTATGCACAGAAATTGGATATAGGTCATCTATCTTTAGAGATAATCTAGCTCTCTCATGGGTCTATCAGGAGGACCAATATGACTCTGTGACCTTTAAAATGGAGTGAACATCAGAATTTTTAGAACTTAACTTAGCCCTTAAACTGCCCGCTTATATATTTATAGTATGTGTTGAGAATCTAGGAATAGCACTAAGTACAGACAATATGCCGTTGTGGTAAGTCAACTTAAAACACCAAGTTTTAAACGGTTTTATTAACTTTTTTTGGTTAATCCTGTATTTATATTGTATATTGGTCACATATGTTTTGTGCTGGTCAAGTATGTCTAACCCATGTGAATGCTCTGAGAGACCCCACTCTAAATTTGCACTAATTTTGGGAACCCAGATCTTCACTGAACTGATTTGGAATGTTAACTTAGAACTTACTCATATATGCTAGTCTACGTCATTCTCATTCCTACGTTCTTCTTTCTTGCATGGCTTTTTCTCATTAGCTTTATGGTTTAGGCCTTTCATGAGACGTTTACATCCTATGTATATCCCTGTCTTGGGGTTTCTGGTCAGAGTTGGATTTAGGCAAGATACATACACTATGTAGTTTGTGCTTCGAGCATTTGAACAATATAGCAATGTAATAACCATTTGTGGAGTTTATGTTTAATTAATTGACATTACACAACGAGAAGACCACCACAAAGCATCAAAAGATAAAAAAAAACCTGTAAATCAGGTGGCTTGGGAATGCCTCACTTTACTGCACAAAAGGATGTGTTTTAATGTGCGTGGGTAAAGGATTACATACGAACTTGAGGGCAACATAAAAAATACTGCTCACAAACAGATACGTGTGCCTAGTAATGGTGATATAATTTGGGCGTGTAATATAAAAACGGAAGGTTTGAAAGACCTGCTGGTACATGTACATAAAAAGTACGTTCTGGACAGATGAGTTTAAAAGTTGGTCAAAATATAACTCTCATGTTCTAGAAAAGGCAATAATAATAATAATAATAATAATAATAATAATAATAATAATAATAATAATAATAATAATAATAATAATAATAATAATAATAATAATAATAATAATAAATTGAAATAAAGAACAACTATTATTATCGTACAATAAACATATAAAGGTCAATAAAAGTATTATTTACCAAGGTTGGTACACAACAGGTACAAAGAATGTTAAAGATTTAATAACATCAGACGGGATATTCTATAATTATGGTGATTCCAAGTAGAAAAACGGGCTGAATGCAGAATTTTTTTTAGTAGTGTCAGTTATTCGAAAACACTGGAATGAAAGATAACAAAAAAAAAAAAAAAAAAAAAATCTATGGAGTACTAAAAGGATAAAGACCAATTATAATAAGAAAAACTGGAAAAGGTACACAAAGTTGCTAAGCTTACCTAAAATAGACTTATTGAACCATACATAATTCAATATACTCAATTTTCAAATATAAAAAAGAATGTACAGAAGGACACAGGGGAGTGGGAAAACATCTCTGTAACATGTATAAGGCATCAGTATTATCTCATCTTAGCAGTTTTTGATTGTAATTTATGTACAGATATGTGTATGGTAACGATAGATTAAATAATGAAATCTAATAGACAGTAATCTATGTTACATTTGTGGAAAAAAACATCACCTACTTATTCTGGACGTGTGAAATAATACAGAATTTGGGGACTCAAGTACTGACAAAATGCAAGATGAAAGACGCTTCAGTTATTCATCTTTCAATGTAAGAAGTACTATTTTGTTTCATTATGTGGGTATCTTTTATAACATTAATTCATATGTGGTAATAAGTATGTTTATATATGTAAATACGACCTATCTTTACCTAATAATAAAGCTTTTCTCAAAGAACTGATTAAAATAAAAATTGAAACGCAATCAGATATTGCTTGATCGATGCCCTCCCCCCCCCCCCCCCCCCGACTCTGTGACCCCGGAATTTCGGTCAATGTGATCTTTTTTTAAACTGGTCTGCGATATTATGCTGGATTAAAACCATATACAATAAGAAGGTCAAAAATTTTCAACTAATCGCGTGAAAACCGAATTCACAAAAATGGCCCTGGGGTTAACGTTAAGGTCAACCGTCTTCAAACTTATCTGGGACCTTCTTCAGGACTAAAATCTTGAGCAATATGAAAGACCTATGTTTACACCTTTTATAGTTCTCACGTGAAAACCGATTTCACAAAAGCAGGTCTGTAATTTTGGGAATTGGGTCAAGGTCCCCAGCTTCAAAATCGTTCGAGACTTTATTCAGGACTGAAAGCCCTGAGCAAAAAAATTCGATATATGGAATGAAAACTCGCCGTCTGCACACACACACACACACACACACACACACACACGGACAAAGTTATCGCTATATGCCCCTACTCGGGGGTGGGGTGGGGGGTGGGCACAGTCATAAAAGACAACATTGCTAAAAAATGCGATAAAATATATAAATACAACAAGAAATGGAGCATTCTGGTCGTGCAAGAGGATAATTTGTTTATTGTTAATTTGGCCACTGTGGTGATCAAGAACACATTATGCTGCAAATCCACACTTTATGCTATATTTTTAAATTGTCAGCAATTTCTCTCAATGTGTAGCTTGTGTATGGACCATAAAAATAAAACAAAACAAAAAATGCCCTTTAAAAAAGGACAATAAACCTGTGTAATACGAAGGTTGTAGGTGAAGAAATACACAACTTGCAAAACACAAAATTTAGCAAAGTGACTTTGTGAGCCGGACAACTGGGTCAAGTGCATGTATCTTCGAGTTTAACCGAGCGCTTATATATACCCATGGACCATAAAGCTGTACAATATGAGAGTTTTAAGGCAAGAATTACTGTAGTCTGCGTACAAAAACCAAATCCAGCTAAGGTGGCAATGTGCTGCAGAGAAAAAAAGCCATGTCTCAGAACTCAACGTCGGCCGTATTAAGGGATATATACCTGTGCACTACCAAAGTCGCAGCTTAAAGAGTTCTTGAGTTATTGTGGTGAAGCTGCAGTGCGAAGGAACGGGGCAGCTTTGTGACCTTTGGAATTGGGTGAAGCTAGCCAATCTTCAAACTAAACTAAATCTTTATACAGGAACACAAACCTGTGCAATACAAATTGTATTGAATAAACATATGCATTCTATAAAAAAACAAATTAGCTGTGAACTTGGAAATTGGAACAAAGTCATCCATCTTCACACTTAATTAAGCCTAGAGAGGACCATGAACATTTGTAATATGAGAAAGATGCATTGCAAAGATTACTGCAGTTGGGGAAATGAAACCGAATTCGGTTAGGCTGGCCCTGTGACCTCAGAAGGGAAGTCATAGTCGCCCACCTTGTAATTTACCGTAGCCTCTATACAGGAATGTTTACCTCCAAAACATAAGAGTTGAAATCTAAAAACCGATTGGGCTATTCTGCAGATATTGCACTCTACCAAAAGACTGGCGGAAAATGTGCTTAGCTGAATGCCCAACCTTCTGCGAACGGGGTATAGCAAATTAAGCTCATGAGGTTAATGGGCGTGTGCCCATGAAAATTGGCCAATGGGTTTGGAGCAGAAGCCTCTGTGCATGTCTACTAGTATATTGCCCGGCTTTCTCCGAGAAAGTGGGGGGAAACATAATGATGATGATGATGATGATGATGATGATGATGATGATGATGATGATGATGATGATGATGATGATGATGATGATGATGATAATAGTAAAATATGTTGAAGCGCCACCTGCTGAACAAATTGTGGTCTTGAAATACTTAAAAGTGCACGCATGGAACATTCACTGAATTGGCCAAGGTGCTTTTTTTTTCTTCAGAAATGAGTAACACCAAATTCACGAAACCACGACAAATCACTAAAGGGTGACTATTTGAATGCTTTCCGTTAATGGCCATTCAAGATAGATACCAACAAAGTTTTCAGATAATGCAGCAATCGGTTAAAATATGAAGACGTAGGAAATGACAATTATGAATGACCGGCGGGTAGACAGACATACTGCAGAAGATTCGATCATAGTTGCAGGTGACACCCAAATATGTTAAGGTCAAAATTGATACATAATATTATATACATATATATATTACCTTCACATTGCGTTTTTGTCTCAGATGAAACCTTAGTAGGTGTTACATCATATCGGACTCCTTTGTACACTGCTTGTGGTATTACTCCAAACAAGTATATCCTGTTAGGTAATAAACCAGAAACTGTGTGTTTCAAAATGGATCCGGTCCCTGTGTCTGATTTGTCAACACTTCGGTTTGTCCATGTGCTATCTTCTTGAAGACGATACTGAATTACAAAGGAACTAGCTGGCAGCAGGCTGTTACCTGGGTTTCCAGTTGGTTTGCAGACAATAGATATTGATCTGGACGACAGTGGCCTGGGTGTCAGAATAGCCATTGTTTGCAATTCTGTAATAAACGTGGTTAAATACATCTTACAAAGCAAGCACGTCAATACTATATAGTATATACTATATACTACATACACAGGCGAGCTTTGGTGACATTTTCAAGCATTTTTTTTCATATAACATTGTTATAAATTAAAAAAAGCAACAGCGCCCAAACATCTAGATCGTATAAGATTCCACCATCAACCATTTCATGAATTTCAATTTTATCCTTTTCTCTACCATTCACGATTAGATATGGCTTGAAACGTATATAATTATAATCATTGTATAAAGTGTACAGTTGCTGTTATTACGTTCAATCCGTGCTGCCCTTTCACGTTTTAAACAATATAAACATATATATTTTGCACATTACATGCGAATTTACTTGGGTTTTCAGAAGCAGCATCTTTCCAACACCATCATTACATCTGTGGCTATTATCAAGCCATGTTCATTTCATTTTATTTCCACTATTTCAGTTTCTCGAATGTAGTACTTTTGTAGACACCTGCACCCATCCTCTGTCCCTGTTGTTAAATGTCATCAGAGTTGGAAATTGCATTCGATGTGGGGGGGGGGGGGGGGTCCTTAAAGGCTTATTTTCCCTGACGCAAAATCAGACGCCCAGGTTGTATAGGCTTTGAAGCGAAATGAGTGAACAACCGCCAAACAACACGTCGATTGCAGCAATATATTGGGTCATTGTGCATACACATGGGCTCGATAATCTATTCAGATAAGGGTTCTTTTTTAAAGAAACGTGTCTACTATTTGCAAATTTAGGCTTTATTGAAATTTGTACTACTTTACGATGAGCATAAAAAATGCGAAAACGAAAAATACTTAAGGTTATCAATATATTCACTATAATGTTTTTGCAAACAAAATCAATACGAAACTCACATTTGTTGGCAGTCTTCGAGTCAAATAAGTGACAAAATAGCTTATTTCTGTTCTACTCCATCACTCTCCGCTTATATAGTAGTTGTCTTAAATTCAAGATATTCAGACTCACCCTTTTCACATCCTGTTCCAACATAGTTGTTTTTACACCCACTTTTGCAGAATCCATTTGTCTTATTGCATCCTTCTTCTGAATCCTTGCACATGCAAGGATTGGCATAATTCAGGCCCCACTTTTTGTTTTCGCAAGCTGCAAGAAAGGTATGTTATGCGCAAACATGTTTTTTTTTTCTTTTCATTTATTCATTGATTATTGTTTTCAACATGTTGGCACGACATATAAAGTTTCTATTGTGGAAATGACGACGACGACGACAATATCAACTGCAAGGGCAATATATAATACTGCCTTCAAAATATTTGATCTTTCGGTAATCCAGCATTTAACTCAATTCTGGCAGTCTTGCTTTAAAAAAAAGCTCACTTCTCTTATTATACCCCTCGTGGAAATGTTTTACACGGGAGCGTCTCAAACAAAAACAACGCTTTGGTTCGTGTTTCCTGAAAGACATAACATGACGCTTATAGTTCTAAATGGTGACATGATAGGGAAGCTTTTGTCGTTCTCATCTGATGATTTATTTGATATTATAGTTTAAATATATTTATTCGGCAATTGCACTGTATTATATTCAACAAGAGTTATATAATACGGGATGAGGAGGAGGAAGCCTTTATACTGATGTTCGTGTAGAAAAAGAAAAGAAAAGACACACACACACACACACACACACACACACACACACACACACACACACACACACACACCAGGGCCGTAGCGAGCCTCCTAAGATAGAGGAGGCAAAGGGTACTGGTGGGGATGGGTGGGTTTGGAAGGGGGCATGCCCCCCCTCCCAAGATTGAAAACTTTTGAAAAATTGCACATAAAATGGTGTAATTTAGTGGGTTTTGAAGGGAATAAAAGACTTTATACATATATAAATTCTCAAAATTTTACTTACATGTGACTATTTTTGATCATTTTATATGAATTGAATTTAGTCCTAAAACAACTAGGGCAGAGATACAAGTAATCAGTGAAAAAAATTATGCCTTCTGTGATGCTCTTATCTTCTATCACTATGAGTGACTCAAAGTCTTAGTTACAATAGGGTCTTTTTGTTTTTGTTGTGTATAATAACTTAAACTTAACAAGTCTTGTTGAGGCCAAATAAACTATTTCTATGTTAGTCCTAACATCATCAGCCAAAATTCAGAGGAGGCAAGCGCCTCCTCTGCCTCAGCCTGGCTACGGCACTGCACACACACACACACACACACACACACACACATACACACACAAAACAAAACGCGCCTCAAAACAAACAGGGTCAGGACGATTTGCCTACCAACGACGAGGTGGGTAATAGGACTGTATATTTGATTTATGCTGGGAAATATGAGCAGCGTTGGTTGAACCGTCTGATATATGATCACAAATAAAAAACAGACGTATGGTTTGTGTTAAAAATGGTTTAGAGCACATGCCTAACAATTATCAGATTGGGAGACATTGTATAAATCAGTCTTTCCTGATGATGTGACAGTTGTTCCTGATATTGGTTCCGCAGCTCGCACGAGGAACCCAATACATCTTTTTCCTAACTTGACACTTCAGTGATCTCAAAGGTAGAATTCAAATTTCTATTGTTTTGGTGATACATGTTGTGCCCTTGGAGGGCTTTCTGCAAATATTAGTGACCTTGAATTACAGCACATATCACATTGTATAGAAATACAACAAGGATGTCAGTAGACTTCTCTATGACGAGTTCCAGAACCCTCCCCCACACCCCCCACCCAAAAAAAAAAAAAAAAAAAAAAACCCCAAAAGTCTGCTTTACTCTATTGAGGTATGTACAACGTTTTAGTACTCGGTCTTTCTTAATCGATAGAATTCACAAGATTCCAAGACACAGTTGCCACAACCTGCTAATTGCTAGTTTGGGGCTGCTGCCTTTTAACAATGAGGTTTCAAAGATTGATCAAAAAGCATGAAATGTATAGCCACACTATTAACAGGAGGGTTGCTAAAACCCTGTGCCCAGCACATTTATACTGTAGTGACCTTTAGACTAATATCAAGATGGCCTTTCTTTCAAACCGTTATCATTTTTGCAGCATCAGTCTCCACTTATTTGTTTCAGAAAACGTTCTTTTTGAACGGAAAAGTACGGTCCTGCCAACATTACCAAGACATAATTAAATATGTCAAGTTGATCTTTCAAGGCACTCAAGCTCTAAATCCACAGCCCCAAAAGAAACCCTATAAGTGCATTCGTATTAATGGGCCCAGGGTCCTCCATTAGAAAGATTATAAGACACATTTTCTCTTTGACCTTTAAGGTCATTCAATCCCGGGACGAAAGTAAAAAAAACACCCACTTCGTACTTTCCTCTCTCTATATGATAGTAACTATCGGCCTTTGATCCACCATTTCAGTGATATAAGCCGATAGGTCAGTTTCAGACATCAAAAGAAACCTCAGTTATACTTTCCTAGCCGCGTTTAATAATAACCATGCGGCCAGGATCAATTATTACTCAGATATAAACAAATATGTCGAATTTGCTACAATGTCAATGTAATGCGCTAACATGTGTATACACCTATACCGTTTCTTTTTTTAATTTTTACAATTCGCATAAAGCTAAAAACAACAGCATAAACAAAAACCAAACCGAAAAAAAACAAACAAGACAAAACCACCACCACCCCAAAAAAACAACAAAAAACAAAAACAAAAAAAAAACAAACAAAAAAACAAAAAAAAAAAAACAAAAAACAAAAAAAAAAAAAAAAAAAAAAAAAAACACACACAAAAAAAAAAAAATAAAAAATAAAAAAAAAAAAAGCGTCAAGCAACCAGTTTAGGCGCCAAAGTGAAACAAGAGGGCTTCGTGAACAGCCCATGGTTAGCTGACCTAGACATTCATCACACTTGCAGCTCTGTGAACTTGGGATAGGATCAAGGTCACCATATTCTGAGTAAGTCTGACCTTTCTGGAAGAACACTAATATGTGCAACATCAAGATCCCAGTTCAATTAGTTCTCAAGTTAAAGTGAGGAGTAAAATTCTTGTATGTTGCACTGTGACCCCAGAAATGAGGTCAAGGTCACTCATGTACTCTCTAAACATGACCTTCATGGAGAAACATTAATATGTGCAACATCAAGGTCCTAATTCAAAACAAATTTCAGTTATCAAGTGAACAGTGAATTTCGTGTCAGTTGTCCTGTGACCTTGGGAATAAGGTCAAGGTCCAAACATCCCTGGAGCATGACCATGAGCACAAAATAGGTAGAAACTTATAAAAGGTGCACCCCTACCAAGTTTGGCAGAAATCTGGCCAAAAATATTTAAGCTATAACCACTGCAAGAGGTTCCCATGTTAAATATTCCTATTAATACTTTTTAGATCAGCTGATGATACAGCTGAGCTTTTAGGAGGGTGAGGCATCCGTTGTCCGCCTGTCTGCCGTCCTTCCACAATTCACATTTTCGACTTCTTCTCCAAAATCACTAGCCAGATCAACTTCAAACTTGATGGGAATGTGCCTTGGGTAAGTCTCTTTCTAGTTGATTCAGACGGTAACGGTCCAGTGAATTTTAGATTTTAAATGATTTTTTTTTTAATTATTATTTTTGGGGAATTCTTAAAAAGTCTTCTTCTCCGAAACCGCTTGGCCAATAAATTTTAAATTGTAAAGAGACACTTCTGCGGATCCCCCAGACCTATAGTTGTTCATCAGATGGCGCTGCTATTTTTTTCTATTTTCTATGAACTTTTTTTTGTTTTTGATATTTTTGACTTCTCTTCCAAAACCATCTCTCAGATTGGCCTGAAACGTGGTGGATATGTTCTTTGTGAAAGGGTCACACAGGGTTGTTCACCAGGTGATGTTGTTGTAGATCCCTGATTTTTAACGAGTTTTTCAATTCGCGCACCTGTTCGTTTATGCATACAATCTTATTCTTACATATTTACTATGTAAGTAGAGGGGAATTGCAGTGGTAGTTTACATTTTCGACTTCATCTAAAAACCGTTAGCCGGATTCACTTCACTTTTTTGTGGGGATGTGTCTTGGAGGAGTCTCTACCAAGTTTATTCAACTGGTCACCATCCACTGATGTGGGTTTTTTTAAGGATATTTTCCTATTGACTTCACATGGCTATTGATTACCATGCAGGTCAATAGGGATTGCAAAGTCTTAACGGTTTGCAATGCTAATTGACAATTTTTTCATTTCTGTGAAAACATCAGCTTGATTCACTTCAAACTTCGTGCGGGTGTTTCTTGGGTGGGTATCTACCGAGTTTGCTCAAATGGTCACAGTCAAATGATTTTTTTTTTGGACTTTTTTATGATTTGTTTTGTTCGTTCTTTTGGCCAAATCTTTAAAAGTCTTTATCCTTGTATGTGCTCATCCAATTGCTTTGAAATTACATTGGGGCACTTCTGGGTATAAGCGTGCTACTTGTACAGTAGGTGAGTGACCTTGACGTGATTTTCAAGGTCACAGGGCGAGGTGCATGAAATTATCTGTTTACATGGTAACTTGAGAACTATAAAGGCTAGGACCTTCGTATTGCACACGCTAGTTGTCCTTAATGACGGCCACACTTAGACAGGAGGTGACCTCACCTAAGGTCATAGTGCCACTTGCTTAAAGTTTTACTCTTCACCTCACAACTTGAGACCTACTTGAACTTGGACTTTGATGTAGAACATGATGGTTGTCATGAGCGGAGGCCAGACTGAGACAGTACATGCGTGACGTTAACAGTCATTCCGAAGGTCACTGGGACCCAAACACTTCCGTATTTTTTTTACCTCACCACATTGTAACTTGAGAACTCAGGAAGGTAGGACCTTGATGATGAACTTGTTGGTGGTGCTCTATTTCGGAAAGATTGGGACCGTACATTAGTAAAGTTGACCCCATTCTCAAGGTCACAGGGCCACTAACATGAGTTTTACTTGTCGCATAATAACCTGATAACTATTTGAACAGTGACTTTGATATTGCACATGGGAATGGCCCTCTAGGAAACTTCAATTCAGAATAGGTCATTGACCTTGACCTCATTTCCAAGGTTATAAGGCGATTTAGTCAGCTAAGCGCAGGGTTGTCACAGTCCTCTTGATAACAGATTTTTGAAAAAAAAATCATAAAAATCCAAAATCACTGGAGCATGACCATTTGAAGAAACTTTGTAGAAACCCAACCAAGGTACATTGCCAGTAAATTGAAATGTATTGAATCTGACTGACAGTCTCTTCAGAGAAGTCCAAAATGTGAACTACCATTAACAGGCATGCGAATGCCCATGGATTTGCATAGTAAGCAAAATTAGAGGTGTATTTACCGAAAGGTGCACAAATTGAAACAAAGTCGGTAAAAATCAGGAAACTATAGAAGTGCTTCCAAGTGAAATCTTTGCTTGACCCTTTCACAAGGAACAAAGTTTCAACTTTATCTGAGTTACAGATCTGAAGAAGAAGTCCTCGGTAACGAAATCACACACAGAAATTCTTTGAAAAATCGAGAATACTCGCAGCACCACCTGGTGGACAAATTAAGAACCAGGAGTCCCTAGGAGTGTTCTGGTATATTATCAAAGCAATTGGGTGAGAGGTTGTGGAGAAGAAGACTTTTTTTAAGATTTGTAGAAAAAAAAATCATTTAAATTCAAAGATCACTGGAGCATGACCGTTTGAACAAACCTGGTAGAAACAAACCCAAGGTACACTGCGGGTAAGATTGAAATTAATCTGGATTACGGTTTTGGAGAAGACGTCAAAAATGTGAATTACCCTCAGAATGCCTATTGACTTACATAGTAATTAATAGAAAAGCTGCGTTGACCGACAGGTATCCAAATAAAAAAAAAAAAAAAAAAAAAAGATCAGGAGACAACAGCAGGGCCACCTAGAGAACAACTTTGTATGACCCATTCACGTGGAACATATCCACCCAGTTTCAGCTTAATCTGAGTGACGATTCTGTGAGTCAAAAAAAGCAAAAACAAACACAGACGCACATGCACACAAAAAACGAATTTACAAGAAAAAATTGCAAGGCCACCTGGTGAACAAATGCAGAACTAGGAGTCACCGGAAGTGGCCCTGTGCGATATCAAAGCAATTGGTATTGGGTATTGATAAGCTATCCAGTTAGAAAGGGTACATATTGGTCCAGGGGTCAATCAAATTGTTCTTGTCTGAACCTGTACTATACAAATTTAGTAAGTATGGTTTGTTTGATAGGCATTCTTCTTTCATAATGAAGCTCTGCATTTATAAGCAAAACTTCACGTATTTATCTAATTCATCATTTGCCACGATCATATTCATTCGTTATATTGTGGGTTGTCTTTGCTAAATATTTAGCTTAGACAAGGAGCTGCAACTCAGAGAGACATGTACAGGTAATAGGCTCCGAAACATGTTCTGCGTAATTACCCCCTGAAGACCCTTTATTTTATTTGGGCTAATACAGCCTGTGCCAAAATTGTACAGAGGAACGTGTGCAATATGGGCAATACATACGTATGTATATAGGTTAGACAGGGACAGGTTAGCTTATGGAGAGTAAAGAGTTCGGACTACGGAATAGGGTAATGAGTACTAGGAAGTGGCTCTGGACAAAAATAGAAATGCAATAAATGAGCAATCACTTACAACATATGAACATCTTGACTGATAACCAAGACGCATACTAAATAAAGTAATGCATGAAATATTTTATAGGCAGAATGGTGGTAAGAATAATATAATAATGCTTTTGTGCCAGCGATAAAATATCAAATTAATATAATTGGCACTCTTAAAATATAATACACAATAAACTATTTGGCTGTAAGAACAACCCGTCCTCAGCTGACCTTGATATACTGTATGTGTGGTCAAAAATCTTGAATTTGCGACCTACGTTTACACATTTTCTGTAAAGGTGCATTCTCATCAAGTTTAAAGTTGATCTGGTCCTTTCGGAAAATCCACAAACCCTATTTTTAGCTTTATATGTGCTCTGGTGACATCTGTGCGGTGACCATCACCAAAAAAATCATTTCCTGAAAAACATCCCTGTGATGCCCTTGATAAATAATCGAGGTCATCCATATTACGCAATATCAAATTTAAACATGACACACATTTGTGCTACATTTGCTACCATTCTAAATACATTATTCTTTATCGAGATATTGAATTAAATTTTCCTTCCTGTAATGCTTTATAAACTTGACAAATAGGTCAAGGTCACATAATAATAGGAACATGGTGACCGAGTAGTAGGTTACCAAGTAGAGTCTAAGTACAGTTTAATGTAGCAAAGTGCAATCTAGATCGAGAGGCTCAATCCTATTTGCCACTAACGTCCACGGTACAACCTGCTATAACAATAATGCCTCTTTCAACTTTCCAGGCGTACTGAAATACAAAAACAGTACTAGAACACTGGAATTAAATAACGTTTTAACCGTGGACATGATGTATATAGCCCATAAATTTGGCATGTCTAATTCCATTATTTTTCAATACATACAATTTTATATCTTGCAAGACATTTAAACTAATAAGTAGTGCCAACAGTATTATATGCCACCCAGATTTTGACCTCATCCACAATCCTAATACGTGTCATGAGGATCCATGAAAAATTAAGGATGCTGGACTGGTTACAAGATTATCACATTTGGACCCATATATAACATAATATTTTAGTTGGCGCCATCAACATTGAACTCCCCGTAGATTCCCATACTATTTTAATTGATAAAATTTATACGGGCTTAACTTAAAATCTGTGGACTGCTGAGCATTCCAAAGCTATCATACATTGAGACTCCTATATTCCATCTGGCCATTTGACCTTGACCTTCAACTCGGACTAAAACATTGGTTTACTCAAGATAGCATCCCGCTCATAGCTTTCCACTAATGGTCTGTTTGTTCCAATAAGAATAAATCCAGTTATTGTAGCCAAACAATAGACATGGAATAGTGGCATTATCCATAATTTCGTAATCACCGTGATCGTGTAAGCTCTGCGACCTGTGGTCATTAATGCTACAATTGTCGAGTTCAACTTCATGTGCATTTACTACAAGTTTGAAGATCAAACTTACAGTCTGGGGAAAAGGATCAAGAAAAAAATATATATATATAAATATATATATTATATAAATGTATATATATATATATATATATATATATATATATATATATATATATATATATATATATATATATATATATATATATATATATATATATATATATATATATATATATATATATGGAAGAAAAATACTCAAGTACTATATAGTGAGCAAAGCAAGGTTTGGGGTCCCCAGAAGTGCTTTTATACAATTTCGAAGCAATTAAAATGGTAAATTGGCAATTGATTTTGCTCCCAAAAACGGACAATAAAAAGTCTATTGAAATCCCAATGAGACAGTTCTGTGCACAGCTGACCTCATAAACACAGCCTGAAATGGTGCGGTGTAGATGAGAATGATATCAAAGCCACCTATGTTTAGGACCATCATCACTGTGGCTAGCTTGAATATATCCCCTTAATTCTAAGGTTAACTTTGGACACATTGCGGTGCAGCTTCAGCATATCTTCCTGCACCGACACATCATCAAACAATGAAATTATTTTACCTCGTTGACAATTATCAGTAAACCAGCCAGGCAAGCATGTAGATGGACATTTCCCGGTTTCCAGAGAACAGGCATCCTTGCAGTTACATGAGACACAGTCATTGCTGAAACGCCCTGCTTGACATACTGAAACATGACATGTCAACAACTAGTTAAGCATAGCAAAGCAGTAACAACAGCATTTTGTGGAATGAAAGTATGTACAGATCCCGCCGTGATTTTAAATGGCACCACGCTGCTTTCCTATTAAGTCCCAGCAACTTCAGAGCACGAAAGGCGTGTCTGTTGGATTTGTTTCCTAGGCAATGCGGTCTCTGCTTCAGAATAACATGATCTATGATTATGATGACACGCCCCAAATTATTTCACATAGTAAGATGACCTTTGTTGGAAGGAAAGCATCATTATCATTACATAGCTCAGCGTCTTTTACATGAAGCAGACATACACTTCGTACCCGTTTACCGGACCCAAAAGTGCAACGTCCATCAAACTTCAAAGTGATCCATGGTCACATAAAGATATAGCGACCAGGGTTACTTTGTTCATTTCATTTTCTATTGGAAACCAAACAGTAGTAAAACATTAAACTGTGTAGGTTTTGTCTTGCGCTGGATCAGGACGACCAGCGCAGCAAATAAATCTGCGGCGCATCAGCAAAGTTACAGGGAGTTTGTGTGTTCATAATTTCAAAACATAGAGGAAACATAGCATTTGTACACTTGCAACATCGGCTTTTAAGGGTTTATTTTTATTATTATTATTATTATTATTATTATTATTATTATTATTATTATTATTATTATTATTATTATTATTATTATTATTATTATTATTATCATTATTATTATTATTATTATTATTATTATTATTATTATTATTATTATTATTATTATTATTATTTTCAACGCAGCTATTGCGTTATTGATTGTATAGATGATCAGCTATGGAAGTTCGGGGAAACTTTACTTTACATTTTCCCTGACTAATTCGGAGCAAAAAGTCTAAATAAACCAGCTTACGTCGATATCCATAAATTTCAATTTCACAGATTGCCAAGTAGTCACCACCATTGCTTGTAGTCTTCCTTACGCTGACATATCTGCCGACAACTCTTGTGTCGCAGCTGATGTTCTTACTACCAGCCCTTGGAACCATGTCTGGGTAATAGCGGCACAATTTTTGTTCCTTTGGGAGGGACTGATTTCCAACGCTGATATTAAACTCTGAAAGTCTCTCTTCAGCTGAAAAGTTGAAATAGTTTGAATTCATCAACTACGAAAAGGAAGCGCGTGCAGTAAACCAACCTTCCGTGTAAAGAGTGAATTAAACAGGAATGAGTTAACTGGAAAATGCAAATACTAAGTTGCTGTATTTACAGCCGGTTTTCGTGAAAAGAATACATCATTATCTTTAAACAAGACATATTGCCTTGCAAACACCTGCATGTTGCTTCAGCAGAAACAATGCTGACTTGGCCCAAGACGCCCCCCCCCCCCCCCCCCCATGCGGGCGAATATCGTTACATGAGCGACGGTGTGGCACTTTGGGGACAGGCCGCATTTCCCAATACCGTGAGCAGCATACCTGGCAGTAAATGATGGAACGCGTTGGGTGTCAACAACGCTTTAAAACATTCATATTGGTCGGCCCTATAGCCTTACCATTTGATTCGTGGGGTCGTGTACCTCTCCGTAGAATTAAAAAATAATAAATAAATATATGGAAAGCCTGAATTGTGATTTTGCATTTGTAAGTGACAATCTGTATAATCCAATGTTAATGAATGAAAACTTCAACAGAGGCATATCTTGGATATGTACGGAAAATTGTTGAAGACAATAATTGAATATAAACATTTTTCTCCGCATGACACACAGTGCTGACAGTATGCATACAGCTAGCCATTTGATTTTGGCATCTTAACCACAGAGGTCACATAATTTTCAGAAAAAAAACCAGTTATATATATATTTTCTTTCTGAAAAGTATCACCCGACTTCACGAAAAATAAGTCAATAAACAAAGCAAACATGATAAAAGAATAAAGAACAAATAAGTGAATACATACGTAAATAAATAAATAAATAAATGAACGAATGAATGATTCATTCATTCATTCTTTCATTCATTCATTCATTCATTCATGAGTAAATAAATAAATAAATAAATAAATAAATACATAAATAAATAAATAAATAAATAAATAAATAAATAAATAAATAAATAAATAAATGAAAATAAATGAATGAATAAATAAATAAACAAATAAATAAATAAATAAATAAATAAATAAATAAATAAATAAATAAACAAATAAATATGGGTTTGCCAGCCTGTCATTATGTTCGACCTCATTACCTGCTGAAAGTACAAAATGGGGCACTCAAACCTTGGAAAGGACATGTACAACCAAAATGTACAAAAGTGGCATTGCGAATTTGGAAATAAGGGCAAGGTCGATCCTCTTTGAAACTGATCCAACCCTAACAGAAGACTATTAACACATACAAAAAAACCCTCTGGCTGAAAATAATTAACGATTCGTAAGCAGAAAACAAATATAGTAATGTGGCTCTGTGACCTTGGATTTGACCCAAGGTCACCTATTTCAAAATATGCTGTAGCTCTTATAGAAGGCTACATTCCTGTGCAACATGAATGCCCAGGCAAGAAAATTCTTTACTTAAAATGCAGAAACCAAGTTCACTAATAGGAATCGAGGTGGTGACCTTGGCAATCTGATCAAGGTCATCCATCTTCTAAGCTCCCCAAGCCCTAACAGAGGACCATTGCTATGTGCAATATCGAGGTCATAATTGAAACTCTTGAGTCACAACGCAAAAACTAAATTCACTGAAGTGACCGTCTGACTTTTGAATTTAAATCAAGATCCCTCATCTTCCAGCATAATCTAGCCTGGACTAGGACTATAATTCTGTGCAACATACAGGTTTTATCATAAAAAAAACGTTTTTGAGTCACAGTGCGGAAACGTCAACTTACTACAGTACCCCCGTGACCTTGGGAATAGGATCAAGGTCAACCACCTTCACACTTCGACTTTTCCCTTTATAGGGGTATATACCCCAGCACTATCAAAGTCTTATTTCAAATACTTCTGGTGGAAGCCACAGTCTCACTGCCAACCAATCGACCTAATGACCTTGGGAATCTGGTAAAGGTCATCCATCTAACCTCGCCAAGCTCTAATTGAAGACTATTGCCATGTGCAATATTGAAGGCATGACTTAAATTCTGAGTCATAACGCAGAAACTAAGTTCATTAAAGTGACCTTGTGACCTTGTGACCTTAGAATTCAGGGCAAGTTCACCCATCTTCGAACATGATTCAGCTCTGCATTAGGATAACAATTATGCGTAACATAAATTTCCTACCATAAAAAAAAACTAGCTATAGTGCGGAAACGAAAACTTACTACAGTACCTCCGTGACCAACAGCAAAGGATCAAGGTCAACCAGCTTCATACTTCACCTAGCCCTTATGTAGGAGTAAATACCTGGCCACTTTCAAAGTTCAATCTCAAAAAACTTCTTGGATTATGGTGCAGAAACTTAAGTCTCTCTGCCGACCGACCAACCGACATGAGCAAAGCTGTATGCCCCGCCTTCTTCGAGGGGGGGGGGGCATAATAAATAGATAAAGTTATATATGATAAAGGCTGAACTCGGATGGTCATATGAATTCCACGCATGTGAATTGATAAAGTTGCCCCATACAAAACCATAAGCCAGACAAAACAGCTGTTCATTTAAGCAAGGGAATTTTTATTACGGCTTAACGTGACTAGCTGTGCGGGTTATGACGACATAGAGTCAAACTCCTCAAGACAATCAAGCTGCTCCCAAATGGAACGAACAGACAGAAAAGTGCATTTGGGCTTATCATTAACGTGGCAAACTTATTTGTATCGGAAATACAGAAATAAAGTAGCAAAATTTGATACGTGATATGAGACAATGATATCATACAGAAAAATTTAAATACAATCTTTCATAATTACTGATATTAGGTACACAGCGGCACGTGTCTTTGATTAAATTATCCACAGCCAGGGATTTAATTAACACATGTATATTTACTCTAAAAGGTCGCAAATATTTTAATACAACATCACTTAACATGATTTCATTGATGTTTCCATACATTTGAAACCGCCGAAACATGGCGTTTTGTCTATGTGCATGGTCTGCGAAAGTTAAGTAACAACGTAGGGTATTAATTCAAGCAGAAGAACAATACAGTCCGATTGTTTCTTTTCCCATATGCGGGGAGCAATATTATTGTATGAGTGACTGAAGTCCTTGCGCAATTTAAGAATGGGCAACGCCCGACTTTAATAATTTGCATGTCCCTTACCTAGATTCAGGGCACAATTTGGCAAGTTAGGCATTCATTGCCTACACACCCTGCCCGATCAGCGTGTCTGAAATTGTGTAGAAACAGCGAGTACAAGCTGATCATCCCAATATGTAGACATATCCACCCACCCCAACAATATTTCGGACACAACAGTACACCAGTTCTTTTCTCCCATTTTTTGCAAATTCAGCACCGCTTAATATGCACACTTAACCATATTATTTTCAGGCAATTTTAAAGTACGTAACCCGTATTAAGCCAGTCGCCGTAAATGTAAAGGAAGGAGCCCAGTGTCAACATAAAGAAAGAGCCTTGGTGTTTATACACGCATGCCAAGCATGTATTTCAGTTAACTCAAATAAACCTTTTCAGTTAACTTAAATAAACCTTTTCAACGACACCTAATTCCGTAGTCCTTGTCCAAAGTTCCCAATCAAACCATAAAATAGGAAGAATTTCGAGTCTAAAACTTTCAGAACAAAAACAGGCGAGGGCTTTACCATGACACTGTAAGTTAATGTTCAAACGATTTCTACAGGTTCGTCATTAAATGCTAACCAGTTCCGAGTGTTGCGTTTGTTGAAAATCATTATTTGTTTGTTTTTGACAAATTTGTGATAAGGTGCCACTTCTTGCAATATGCAGATGGGCAGTTCAGTCGCCTCCATAGCAGATGTGTCTCCGATGAAAACGCTAGATTAGCAGCATATGATATATGATAGAAAAGCGCTAAGCAGATCACCAAGAAAAATACCCGACTCATTGTCTAACTGTTTTCCCAGGTCAGTTATGAATTATGTGAATAATTATGGGCTAACCCCACACACCCCACACCCCACAACAACCCTTGCAGAGCACCACATATAGTATCAAATGATTCGCTCTAGAGACTTTGTCATTTCACTGTTAATTTGGCTTTGAAAACCATGTTTTTTAACAACAGCTAAGTACCCCCCCCCCCCCCGCAACACCACACTGTCTTAGCTTTTTAGAACAGAATATCACAATTAATAGCGTCGAATGCTTCCGTAAAATCAATATCACTTTTATAGAGAGGGTTACCTAGAATTTTGTTGTTTTTGAATGAGAGAGAACAGGATGTCTGCCTTATCTATAGTCCGCAACAAGCCGTGAAAGCCAACTTAACATTCATCACCGTGAGGAAAAGCATTTATCTGCCTCGTCGTCAAAATCCGAGTTCATAATTTATGGAAGAAAATCAGCGTAAAAAAAGTTGTACATAGAAAGCAGCGCCATTGTTCTTCAAATGGCTTTTCATCGTTTTAAAAACATACAGCACTTGAGTGGCTAGACTTTATTTTTTCAAAATGCACGAGAACTCATCAGTGTCTTCCAACTTCAAATTTGCGAAGCTACTTCTTACACTATAAGAAAATTTCCGTATTTTGGGATCCCACTTTTGCAGTTTTCCTGTAGAGCTGAAAATTCAAATCAGTTAGGCAGCTCGCCTAGGTCATCGGTTTAAAGAAAACATGAACTTGTCTTTTAAATCGTTTTACATTCGTTCTATAACCAGGGATTGCTACGGATTTTGTTTCGAGCTGTCTAGTTTTGCTAAATAATGTGTCGATGACATAGTTTAAGTATTCATAGAAGTTATAACATGCTTGATGCACTAAATAACCTTCAACCTTGTTCAATGTATTGAATAAAATCTGAAAATTCACAAGCAGTATCAAATAATAAACTGTGACAATAGCCGTATGGCTTGTCCCAGTCCCACATGTACGTGAACCTGCTTTATGTGTTTAGAGGTGAATCATTTTTCACGTTGATGTGTTTTGTGTCTTTAACAAAGAGTTGAAAATTGAATGCATAGTGATCCGATTCCAAAGACACTGACAATATAGTCATTAACTGCCAAATGTAAACTCTCCTTAGAGGACTTTTTTCTTTTCTATACCACCGATTTTTTTGTCGCAAAGATGTGTTTGCTCTTGACTTTCTACATGTTTTTTTTCTTTTTCTTTCTTTTCAGCTTGTATGTATTTTTGCCGTTTGACAATTTTCAGATTCATGCTAAACTCACTCTTTATGTTATCAACAAGTATCTTCCATGCTGTGGTACTCCTTTCAGTATCTTATAATTCAGATTTCATCATAATTGTTACATTGTATATTAAATGATGAGACCTGAAATCATAAATGAGGATGTGTTGAGAAATTTTGGGGGAATCTCTGCAAATTGCTTAAATGAGCTCCTACATGACACAAACGACTTAGAAAATACTATATCTATAGCCTCTGACTCACCGTATATTGAAACTGAATATTTAGCTGAATATCTCAAGCCATTAAAAGACACCTTTTCTGTACTAGATCTAAATATTCAAAGTTTGAATGCAAATTTTGACAGGTTTCACAGACTGATAAATGATCTGGCGAAAAATGACTTTGAATTTGATACTATTTGTCTACAAGAAACTTGGCTAGATGGAGACTCACTCAAGTTTCACTTTTTAACCTAAATAATTATGTCATGATTACCCTTGGAGCTACTTGTAGTTCTCATGGTGGTCTACTTATATACTTGAATTTCTCACTTAGAAATTTTTATATTCCAAACAAAGTTTGGGAAGGACTTTTTGTTGATGTATATATGAATGATACAGAGAAAAGGATAACACTATGTAGTATTTATAGACCACCCAGAGACAGAAATGAGGATATTGACAGGTTTACAACTGAACTTAGCCCAATAATTGAAACTTTATCACGTGAATCATTCGAAATAATCATTGTTGGGGATTTTGATTTGGACTTGTTAAAGATAAATACCAGACAAAAATATGCTGAATATTTAGATATCATGTTATGCAACAGTTTCGATCCTAAAATAACCTTGCCAACCAGACTTACAGAAAGAACTGCCACCCTCATAGATCAGGTTTTCTGCAAATTGTCACGTTCAGTTCGTTCATGTGTATCTGGGATTTTACTTTCGGACCTATCAGATCATTTACCTATTTTTACTTGTATTGATTTAAAGCTGAAAGCTCAAATTCCCCCAAATTTGTAAAAATTGAAACTAAAGACCCTCATGCCTTTCAACGTTTTTACGATGAAATAAACAGTACCAATATTATATTGAATCTAAATACTGACTTATATTGTAACCCAAATGAAAATTATGACAAGTTAGAGGAAATTCTTGTTAATGCCAAAAACAAACATCTTCCAATTAAAACTGTTTAATTTGATAGATACAAACATAAGCATTCTTCATGGATTACTAATGGTATTTTGAAGTCAATCAAATATCGTGATGGGCTTTATAAAAAATTGAAAAGTACTTCTCAGATTGATCCCCAATATAAAACCCTGAAACAAAATTTGACAACTTACAATTCATTATTAAATAGAAATATAAATGAACTGAAACACAGATACTATCATTCTGAGTTTGAAAAATATAAACACGATACTAAAAAACCTGGGATACTATAAAAGTTTTTCTTCACAGTAACAAAAATAAAAAAGTCCTATCTTCCTTTTTTCAAATCGACAATAACAAAACTAGTAATAAAAAAATAATTACAAACAGATTCAATCATTTTTTCTCACATATTGGCCCTAAGCTTGCAGCCAAAATAAATGTTAAGGATGGACCATCTTTTACATCATATCTAAAAACACGCATTGAACATATTTTTTCTTTCTTGCCTGTGGACTCATCATGCATTGCTAGCATCATTCAAAATTTGAAACCTAAGACCAGTACAGGACATGATAATTTTTCAATGAAATTATTGAAAGGTCTCAACCTTTTCATTACTGCACCACTAACTTTGATTATTAATCAGTCCTTGGTAACTGGCATTTTTCCTGATAAATTAAAAAATTGCGAAAGTAGTACCTTTATTTAAAAAAGACGATGAGACTATTATTGAAAACTATCGCCCAATCTCACTATTGCCTGCCATATCCAAAATTTGTGAAAAAGTGGTATACAAGCAGCTAAATGAATATTTTGTGTCAAAAATGTTATTTTACAAACGTCAACGTGGATTTTAAAAGTTGCACTCCACTGAAAGCGCTGCCTTAGAGTTCACAGATCGAATTATGAAAATTCTTGATCATGAAAAGCTACGCATAGCTATTTATCTAGACCTAAGAAAAGCTTTTGATACCTTGGACCATAAAATTCTTTTGCATAAACTTCAGTATTATGGCATAACAGGTGTGTCATTGGAATGGTTTAAAGACTACCTATCTGGTAGGAAATAGTATGTTTATTTTGATGGTTTATGTTCAGATACTTTACCTGTAACCACAGGGGTACTCCAAGGCTCCATTCTTGGCCCGCTCCTGTTTATCATTTATACAAATGACATGTACTTAGCTTCCACTCAGTTTGATTCCATCTTATATGCAGATGACACAACTTTGATAAATTCTTTGTGTTTTTCTAATGTTACGTCTGGCACTCAAGGAAATGTGTCAAGTTCCATTAATGTGGAATTAAGAAATGTTCATAACTGGCTAGTTGCTAACAAATTATCATTGAATATTGCCGAAACAAAGTACATGTTATTTCATTTCCCACAGAAAAAGATAAATTTTGTGCTAGACTTAAAAATTGATGATGTTGCGATTTTCAGGGTTGAGGATTTTGATTTCCTTGGTTTATGTATACATGAAAATGTGAATTGCAATTCCCATTAATCCAAAATTGGCAACAAACTTTCTAAAGTGGTTGGAATTTTCAAAAAACTTGGAAAGTATCTTCCCACAAGAACTTTACTTTTAATGTACAATTCCCTATTCCTATCACATCTAAATTATTGTATTCTTTTATGGGGTTATTCTTTTGATCGAATTTTCATGTTGCAAAAGAAAGTGATACGTCTCATATGTAATGCTGCGTATAATGCCCATACAGATCCCTTGTTTAAGCAGCTGAATGTTTTAAAAGTACATGATATTCTGAAGTTACAGGCACTCAAGTTTTATTACCGTTACACTAAATGTGAAGTTCCAAGTTATTTTGAAAATATGTTTGAATTTACTCTTGTATCACACCCTCATTTTACACGTTCTAGAGGAAGACCTGTTACCCCTGCACCTATAAAAAGCAACATTGAAAAATTGTATTCGCTACTACATTCCTCATTTACTCCAAAATATCCCTCCCTGCATTAAAGACAAAATTCTAACACATTCATGCCTTGGCTTTCCAAAATACAGTAAGTCATATTTTGTGAGTAAATATCAATGTGAGAGTGCCATACCTAATTGTTATGTATGCAAGAATCATGAAGATATTGTTCCACTGGAAATAAGTTAAAATCTCAATATTGTATTTTCTTTCCTCAGCAATAGTGTTTTGGATCTGCAATGTAAATGCTGAAAAAAAAGTCATCTCTCCTTTGTAGGTGGCCTCAGCGAGAGAGGATAAAATATCCTTAGCTGAGGTCTCCTGACATATTTTGCTCTGCGTAGATTGTTTCAAAACAATATGATATTATCTATTTTGTTGCATATATTCTTGTACAATTTGTTATCTATATGTCAAATAAAATGATTCTGATTCTGATTCTTGAGGACTGAATGCATAATATATATGCACCATCAGCCTAGGAGGCAAGCTCAGGGTAGTCTCTTCCAGCCCACATCAGTATCAAATCATGATATTTTCCAACCAGTTGCATGTTAATATGTCCTTTCACATCTTTGTTTGTTATAAAAGGGCAGCAACTTGCACATTTTACACAGGAATGGTCAAATTTTCTCTGTTGGTTTAATATATATTGTTTTAAATAATAAATTTATTTTTATTAACAGGAGTAGTTCTTACCTTTTTCGAATCACTCGACTATCACCCATTTATAAAGACAAAGGACATATCGACGATAATTCGAGCTATAAGCTTATATGTGTCCTTTCACACATTACGGTATTAAAATTGTGGATAAGTATTTTTTAGTCTGAATAGTTAAATTTTTTAATCAGCAATAAAGATCAGTATGGTTTTCTTTAATACCATTCCACCCAAAACTATTGTACTTTAAATAGTGGACGCTTGGCTTTGTTCATTTGACAATTGACCATTGTAGTATTTTTTATACCTTCAAAACGGCTTTTGAAACTACCGATCATTCACTTCTGCAATATAAATTAAAATTGTATCATTTTTGGGGCCGAACATGCTTGATTTAAATTTGGTTTGGAAAATCAATCAGAAGGGGGGGGGGTTGTTTTTTGTTTGTTTGTTTGTTTGTTTGTTTGTTTGTTTTTTCTGGTTGTTTTATGTTTTGTGTTTGTTTTTGTTTTTTTGTTTTGTTTTTTTAATTTTTCATGGGCTATTATTACAGATAAATAATCATTCCACAAGGTTCATCTCTTGGTTCGATGTTGTTTCCTGTGCAGAATTATAATTCAGTTTCCGCTCAGTATTAAAGCATATTAAATGTCAACTACTTTCTGGCGGTGCAGCTGTGTACTCTTCAGAGCCGTTCATCGGTAATGCTGAGTCTAATCTCCAGTCAGATCTCTCTTAGGCATCAGACAAATAGCATACTTACTTTCCAAGTCAGAGACTGGTTTTACGAATATCAGGCACCCCATATATATCGGTAAAGGACTCACTCCCATGGCTTTAGACAATGAAGCCTTAGCAGTTGAAACCCCTTTCAAACTTCTTAATGTTATTGTACTGATTGATTGATTCATTGACTGATTACCGAACACTTGGGACGACACGTAGTAAAAGTCGTTATAGGCCTAACCACCTAGGACCTTACATTCATATATATATATATATGTATGTATAAATATATATATATATATATATATATATATATATATATATATATATATATATATATATATGTATGTATATATATATATATATATATATATATATATATATATGTATGTATGTATGTATGTATATATATGTATATATATATACATATATATATATATATATATATATATATATATATATATATATATATATATATATATATATATATATGTTTATATGCAAGCTAAACCATGAAATTATTCGTGTACTTGTAACTGTGTTTATTTCATTGATACATGTTTTTATATATACAGGACTTTTTTGTCCTCTTAGTGTAATTAGTAGTCAGTTATTGTCTATGCTGTCTAAAGAAGCAGGTGTGCTTCAGACATGTATTCTGTGGCTACTTTTGTTTTTAATTTATATTTATCACATATCTCAAGGCATTCACTTGTGATATTAAACAGTCTTCTGATGATACCAGCATTTTGGAGATAACCCATGAGATCCACAACTTTCTGCAGATAGAGTTAGCACCGTTCTTCACACAATTTCTGTTTGGGGCAAGCAGTGGAAAGTAACTGTTAATGCCACAAAATCCTCAGCTCTTATTGTTTTTTCTAAGCGAAACAAGTGCGACCACCCCCTCTCCCACTTGATGATTCCACCATACCTGAAGGCACAAGTCACACTCATCTGGGCATAACCCTCTTCGATAGTCTTTAATGGGATGGCCCTACTAACAGTATTATTGAAAACGCAAGAAAGCATTTGACTTTACCTCATAGGCTTCAATGCATGTTATTTCGCCATACCTGAATCAGAATGTCTACGGTGTGATATGGCCTATTTTAAAATAAGGATGCGTACAACTGTACATACCCTTGCGGACTTGTTCGAGTCTGTTCAATAGGAAGCGGGTTGCATTCGTTTGAGTGTCATGAAAAAACAAAAAAAAACCCACAAAAAAACAAAAAACACACAAAAAAAAACAAACAAACAAACAAAAACAAGAACCAAAAAAAAAAAGAAAGAAAAAAAAAAGAAAAAAAAAAGAAGACCAACACCACATCATCTATTTTTTAGTTAGTTAGGCTGGACAACCATAACTGATCGACGGAAGTGCTTTAAGTTAATCCTATTTTATAAAAAGGTTAATGGACTGACCCCAGCCAACCTTCCCGACCTGGCCCTGAATAATCCGTGCATGTTACTGTCCATGTGAGAAATCGCCGTGGAAATTGCATGGCAATATGTTCTGTATATTTGTTCATACTCAGTAAGGGCTGGGCTTCTCTTGCCTTCATTCCCATCTCCACAGTGTTAATATTATCCTATCATCAATATGTAAATATTTGAATTCCAATAAAAGCACCTATCTTTATTTTCCAGTATGTCCTCTTTATTCCATTCCCAGTAAATCTCTGCTGAAGCCTGTTTGTTGTATGTTGGCCCCGAGAGTGGATCCTGAATGCTAACCTTGTAGTCCATTTGCAAGCGATATATTAATTATTTACTTTATTCATGGAAATGAAAATCTCTCTGACACCCTAAATATTGAAAATTTGATGCTGTTCAAAAATTCATCCCTGAGACCCGGCGCTTTGTATTCTGACTTGAGCAATTGCTTCTGATAGCAATGATTTCGGAATTAGACCTACCCTGCCCCCGTCCGGTCTGAAACTCCTCTCCTACTGCCACGATTAGTAGAGTAGACAGGGAATGTAACTCCTAATATATTTTTTAGTCGATTTGAAGTTGTCTCACGTGAATTGTCAGTCAACTTTAAGCACGACTATCGATGTTTTTCCTTGTAGATCTACCATCATATGGTTGGTCACATTTGCTGTTAAAAATATTCAATTTACTGTGTGTACTTGATTGACTGTGCCTGGGTACCACTTTGTTTAATTTTGGTAACATAAATATGTTTAAAATCAAATAACGGCGAGACATAGATATCTAACCGCCAGACTGGTGAGAACAGCGCACTCAATAGCTTTAGATTGTCCACCTGCACTGACATGCTCATTTGAGTGTTACAGAAGAGCCCAGAGGCAAAATGAGTATGCACTGCCAGGACAAGATCCTGAACAACTGAATTCATTGGCCTGTGACAGCCCCTTCAGGTAAGAAGAGCAAATAAATTCTTAAAGCGTTAAATGACTTCCGGCGATTGAGTTTGACTATAGGCTGTCCCCATAAGGCAGATAATTTGTCATTGGGTACTGTGACATCTCAACATAAACACGACAAAGAGATTTCCCCTCTGCTCAGGGATTGTCATATAAAAATGACTCGTTCTTGAAACCACTGCACCATATACGCAGGTGTGCCTCTTATCCAGGTGTCCCCATTGACTGGTTTCGCTGTATCTGAGTTTGGTGTCTCGTTTTAATGCATCTACCCACTGTGTATGGTTGTGCCACTTGATTTGAAATTTGTATCTGTTTTGATAATATTCAATTTGTAAGTAGGGTCCAAGGACGAAGAATTTCTAGCTGAGTTGGTTACCAGGGTAAATATCTTTTAATAATTATATAAATTTTGTTAGTGCATGGGTATTCTGGCTGCCAGCAAGGTAACATGTATTTTCAGAGACAGTGGCTCAGTGCTGTCAGTTTGATCGGCAGTTAGAACTTACACATAGATCCAAGTATTTGGAGCTAGGTGAGAAAAGCTGCTGACCAGGGAGGTCAACTCTGAAAATGTACAGTATATTTTCTGAAAACGTAATATAGATGGGAGTTTTAATGAGGGCTAGGCTCACAGTGTGCATACCACCGGGATACCTTTTATTATGGCGAACATCATCTTATCTGTCCGGGTAAAAATTATTAAAGATATACTTTAATTACAGTTAAAAACCGAGGTATTTCCAATAAAACACAGAAAAAATGCAATAAGCATGTTTGGTCTGTCAAGGGGGCATCATTTTAATTAGTAAAAAGCACAGAATGTGGATGTGTGTCAAGTGCAGAGCTTTGGAAAAAAATAAAATGAACTTGTCTTTTGATTTGACCTTGTTGCTATTTAAAAAATCTGGTTTGTAGTAATCTTATTTCAAGAATGTAACCCACAAAAACATGATTAAAATTATGTAGGGCACATAGTTTTGGCATAATTTTTGGTCAATGTCTATGTCATTTGACATTTGAATGAACAGTCATTATTTGAACTTAAGACGTTTATAGCTACGTAAATTGAAATGAAATCGCGAAAAGCAAGTGTGCTTTTGCGAGTTGATACTCGTAGACTGTTTATGGACCAAAAACATTAAAAAACTACAATAAAACTTCAATCCTCTTCTAAACAAAAAGTAATTGCGTGCTTAGTGCTATCGAAGTTTAAATGCAAACGAGCACATAATTATGATGCTGTCAGTTGTCAGCAGTTTGTCATGAATGCATACCTTGATTGAACATCCAATAAATCAAGCGCTGGATGAATGCCATCGTTTGAAAATTATATTTGTGTTACTTTTGAGTTTGATGCAAATAATGGATCAGACTGCAAGCTTGAACTTCGGATAAATTTAGCGCTGGATGAATGTCATTGTTTGAAAATTATATTGGTGTTACTGTTGAGTTTGATTGAAAATGGTCTATCATTTTGCAAGCTTATGCTTTTCTGCAGCAAAGAACAGTACTGGGAAAACAATTAACGGTACTATTGCTGTGGCACTTGGACATAATGTAGAGGGAAAGTTTGAGGATTATGTTGGGTGTGTGATGATATGTGGTTTAACCAGTCTTTTGAGAAGGAGTACTGGTCCTGAAAAGAACCTTTTGTTTCTGATTCAGAGCGTGTCTTGCTGGATTAGTAGAGGTTGTGGACTTGTTTCTACAGACATAATTTTATTCTTCTGGACATAATTTGGATCTATTCAGCAGCCTGTGCTTATGGGGTGCAAAAGGCAGACTTCCAACATTGCAGGGATGGTCAAACTGTGAAGGCTGCTACTTGTGATCTGCAAGCTGAGATAGGTTGGCGACAAAGTGCATCAATAGTGTTCCTTGACCATATTGTATCAAATTTTTGTAGTGCATCCATCTCCATACAAAACCTAGTGTTCACCATGCTTAATGTTAAACAGATAGACGCTCTCTAGCAGGAATATAACTTTCATTTACATTTTTGGAATATTTAGTTTTTAATAAGACACAAATATTATCACCCCCACCCCTAATCCCGTTTGGGGAAATGTAGACCGGTCTTGACCTATACTGGACACACCACTGTTCCAATGATAGTATAACACAGTTAACTCACCTGAACTGATTCAGTCACACAAAGAAATAAACAAATGAAAAACCAAAATAGGTACAATTAACACACTGCAATATGCAATTTGAGACACTCACATCCATCCCGATTCAGAAGCCAAACTCTGTCCACCACGTATAACCCAGTCAGTTCAATTTGCCACCAGGCATTTTCTTGCTGTCTTGTGTGGGTACAATCCACCTGTCTTGTCCCTTTTTTACCATCAACCGCGCTGGAGGCTGGATACCACGGATGATCAGGAAATTGAATAGCATTCTCTTTTAGAAGTTTCACTTTGTCTGGAAGGCACAATATCACAATTCAGTTGGGTAGAAAGCCACTTAATGTATACCAGCACAAAATTTAGAGAGTATATGGCCAACAGTTTGTGACAGATATATGCAATAGCTACATAATTTTACCTCTCAAATTCCATTGCCAACACCAGGGTTGGCCATATCATGCGTCATAATTGAGATGAGTTACTCACTCAATTGTTTGGAAACCTGAAGGTCCTAGTAGCGCCAACTCTCAGTCCCTCTTGGACCCATTGGTGACTCCCAGTGCACATGCTCCCCTTCTGCAAACTTCGTTTTGAGGTGCTTAACAGTGTGGTCAATAAAGCTTGCAGCTTGATGAACTTTTGTGCACCATCACCTTCTTAGTGCTTCATGTTCATTCCATTCTGTAAAAAATTCCTTTTTAGCAGCCCTGAACTGTTAGGACGCAACGATAGCCATTATTTAAACTATGGATACCTGGATAAAACTGGAAGTAGTGCTGGTCATGTTGGCTAGAACTCTAACATATACATTATGGCATTATGGCGTGGGGGGGGGGGGGGTCAAATCGCAGACAGAAGGAGGAAAGTGGCAGCCAGGCAATTGCTGCTTTACAGTGACTGCAGAATTAGTTTTCTAAGCTTTCCTGGACTCTGCTGATATAAGAATTCTTTACATTTGACCTATGGATACCTAAGTAAAAAGTGGAAGTACAGGTGGTAAGTACTGGCTTCAAACCGATCTTTTCCAAGATGGTGTCTTGCAGGTTAAATTCCAGACAGAGGGAAAACAGTGCCAGTCAGGCATTTGCCCCTTGCAGCATGCAGTGGGCACAGAGCTAGAGACTGCTTCTCCTTCTCCCTTACAGAACCACTTCATGGCAGCCTGGAACCTGATCACTGCTTAGGTTGGCACCAAAAACTTGGCTGCTTGTGTCCTTAGTATGGAGAAATTGTAGTTTCAAGCAGGGCAGCAAGATATCACCTCATAGGTATTTTGAGCATCCAACTCAACCTAAGGAGATGACCAGAGCTCCATTAGTCAGCAACCCAAAGGTTGCCTTTACCTTGGAGTTTATGTTTGCCTTGACCAGCAGACCATCAGGTCAGCAGCAGCTGCGGTGCCTGGGCCAAGGCTCATAGAGACTCAACAGTTCTTGCAACTCCAGCAGGCACCCAGGAGCCACCAGTCTTCTGACATAGATGCTAAGGAGGAGGACACTCTTTTGCTTTCCAATTTATCTAGGACCTGTATCCTTTTTTGACCTTTCGGATCTAAGATCTATGACCACATTGCAGCCAAGATTTGCAGCACACAGGTCCTTGTGGAGCCACCAACATCTGGCAACTTCTGCCCCAGCCTGGCATTGAGAGAAGGTGTTATTCCATGCCAGAGCAGATTTGTCCATCCTATAATCTTCCAAAAAATTTTGATTGGGAGGATTTTGACTCTCCGCAGCCAAAGTATATTTCTGCATAAGCTGAGGCCTACAAGAGACTTGAGGAGGACGCCAGGGGCTCTGTCCTTACGGCATTGATTTATGATATTTCTTTGGTGGCCTCCAGGTCACCACTGAAGGACCTCATTTGGTCTGCTTAGATAATGGAGGCTGTTAAGGAATGGCTTGACCAGGCGTCATTGCTTGCAACTTTGTTGTTGCAAGCAATTGACCACCACGTCAAGACCACAAGTATGCTTGAGGCAAAAGTCAGTTTGTTACACATGGACACCTGCCTCTAAGGTCAGCAGTTGCCTGGCCAATGTACTGTAGAGTAAGAATTAGGTCCCTCTTCTCAGGCACTTTGTTTGGAGGAGGGATGGCTCTCAGACTGCAATTACTCACTCCCAAACTCATGCCCAGCCTCCAGCATCAGGATGTCCCACGAAGAGTGACCATCCATCAGAGAAGAGCAAGCAGTTCAGCAAAGTCAAAAAGTTGGGCAAACCTCAGGGCTACTGTATCTTGCTTGCCAGACACCCCAGTCTCAGGATGCCCCTCCGCCACATCTGAAGACATCTCAGAGCACCCTGTTGGCAGTTGTCTTTTTTGCCTTTTGCGCTCAAGAGGGACCTATAGCAATGGATATCTTTGTCTTGAATACTCTGAGACATAGCTATTTACCAAGTGCATTACACTTCTAACACAGTAGACCAAGTCTTGGGCATTCTTACAGGTGATGGCGATCTTCAGCACAAGAGTTCCATAGAGTAGGTAGAGGATCTCATTTTGCCACGGTTCTACAACTGACTGTTCCTCATCCCCAAGTGGGAAGGAGGCTGGTGCTCAGTAATAGACCTGTCAATGCTTAACACATACTTGGAGGTCCCCTTCTGCAGTATAACAACTCCATAGTGGGTGACAGTGACCTTGCAGCCCCTGAAGTGGACAACATTCTTGGATCTCAAGGATGTGTTCTTCCATGTGTCAATTGCAGAGACTTCACAGATGTATCTATGGTTCACGTTTTGAGCCAGGTCTACCAGTTCATGGTGCTTCCGTTCAGGCTTGCCATGGCCCCTCTGGTGTTCACCAGGTTCAAGCAGGCAGTTGCTGCACTGACCTTGGCACTTTCTTGCCTATATTCGCAGCATCACACACAGACAATTCTGGAACCTGTGGAACAATGCTTTGGCCTTATCCTAAATCGAAGCAAGCCCAGCACAATGCCAGAACAGATTTTCTTCTGGGCATCTAGCTTGACTCATTGGGTGATATATGTTATCCTTTGGAGGACAGGTGGGGAAGACTCCATTTGTTGCTGAAGAAGTTCCTCACTTGCTAGGTTTGATCAGCCAAATAGTGGAAAACCCTGCTGGGCACCTTGTCCTCAATGGACTCCTAGGTCCCACTGGGTCACCTTCTTTGTCACCCCTTGTAGCATACTCTGCAGTATGGATGGTTATGGGACCAAGGCTACCAAACCCCAGTGTCAGTCCTACCAAGTATCAACAGCACCTCCGTTGATGGGCCATGTGGCGGAATGTCACTTCAAGACAGACTCTGGTGCATTTTCGGGCCCAGCTCATCATGCACATGGACTCTTCCTGAACTGGGTGGGGAAACCATGTGAAGGGCTGAATGACATTGGGCATCTGGCATTTGCAGTCCACATCCCATCGCATAAACTGATTGGGACGGGATGTGATTTCTAGTGCTCCTGCACTTCCAGGACCGGTGGTGCACAGACACATCCTCATCATGTCCTCAAAAAGAGGACCGCAGTCACATACATCAACTGGCCCGGCAGATCCCACTTCCAATGGCTCACACAGCTGGTCTGACGCATCATACAATGATTCTCTAAACAGTACACCTGTGCACACGTGAGGCATGTTTTGGGACAACAAAATGTTGTGGTGGATCAACTCTCAAGGAAGAGGTCAACCAGTAGGGAACGAGTAGTTGATCCATGCACAGTCCATGCAGGCCATGAGGGCCAGGTGGGGTACCCTGCACGTGGATCTGTTTGTGGCAAAAAGATATACAATAACAGTTTACATGACACCTGTCCTGGATCTGCAGGCCCTAGCAGTGGATGCTCTAGCCATGGACTAGGGTGGCATTTGAGCTTTTGTTTTTCCACCTCAGCAGATCCTGCTGAGGGTTCTGGAGAAGGCTCATTCTTGTGACTGCCATCTGATTGTGGTTCCACCTTGACACCTGAGGAGAGATTTGCCCATGAACCTCTTGGAAATAAGAGTTGAGCGACTCCTACATGTACCAGCCTGGTCAAAACTTCCGGTGCCACCGAGGATGAGCACATTCCACAGGAACCTTCAAGTGCTCAACCTTCATGCTTGGCGATTGTCCCACAGCATCTCTGTGACAAAGGTTTCCCAAAATCAGCTGCAGATACAATTGGCAAAAGCCTGCATCGATTGTCTTCTATGAGAGTTTATTTGGCTCATTTGAAGGTGTTTGGTGCACCAATCAGAAAATATATCCATGGTCTCAGGGTAGTGAGAGGCAGGTGCACTAACTAATACCGAAATTACTATAAATTTCACCTATTTACACTGGCAAGTATAAACTAGCCTTGTTATTAATAATTATACACTCCGATTGCCTACGACTTGTATGTATGTATGTATGTATGTATGTATGTATGCATGCATGCATGCATGCATGCTTGTATGTAGAAATACGAGCGCCCATTTTGAAAATTCAACATCTCTGTCTGGACCAGTTTGCCTAGCATCGTATATTTTATTTATGTATGCATGTATGTATGTATGTATGTATGTATGTATGTATGTATGTATGTATGTGTGTATATATGTATGTATGTATGTATGTATGTATGTATGTATGTATGTATGTATGTATGTATGTACGTATATATGTGTGCATGTATGCATGCATACATGTATGTATGTTTGTATTTGAAATCATATCGGCGTATCTGGTAAACAATTTTAATTTTGAAGCAGATCCAACCAGCTAGGTTGGCATTAAAAAAAATAATCAAATAAGTTTAGCTGTCTGTGCTTAACTAGTCTTCAATACAAATAATAAGGTGCCTGACCTTTAGAAATTAAGTCAGGGTCATTTTGAACATCACCATCATGTGCAATATTAAAAACACATCACAAATGATTGTGCAAAAAGTGAAAACCTTTATAGCATCGCTGAGCCTTCATATCTTAGGGCAAGGGCTATCACACAAAGCATCAGTCTAGCTCTTAAAGAGCTCAATCATTGTGTACAATATATGACAGTCCAACAATATATTCAACACATCACATAAACACTAAATTAAATACAATCTATTATATAAACACTAACTTTGATAACGTTCTCCCCTGACTATCAAAATCAGTGAAAGACCACCAATGTGCTGCTTCAACAAAACAGCCCTATTAGATGTCCACCATGACTCGTAATATCTGGATCCCTGCTCAAATGGTTCTCCTTGCATCATTCAAAAATGAAGTTCACAAATATAACAGCCAATGCCCTTAATAAATCTAGTTCACGCTGTTTGCGTTGACAGGTTATTCAGGTAACATGTCTGACCTTGAGACCGGTCCAGGTCACTCATATCTCACCGCATTTGATCATTCCATAAGACGGGCCCACACACCAAGTTTGGTCTGGATATCGCTTGTCATGATGAAAGTGTCCCGGTGACACTGATCATGACATGAAATTGATATATTTCATTTCTAATCATCTCCAAGAACTCTATAAAAGTAATCCACACGCCAAGATTTGTTGGAACAGATCTTTTCATTCTGAAGTTGTAAGGGTGACACTAAAAAGGCATGAAAATGACAATGTTGACTCTGTGACTTAAGGGCCAGTCATGGCCAGTCATGTGCATTCCCCTCCCAGAACTGTATGGAAGAAGCCCATGGGACAAATTTGATTTGAAGATGTCTTTATATTGTGATCTTTTCGCGCTGACATCAGTTGTGGATGGATTAACGACATATGACGGCAATACCCCCAAAACGACATTTATCCGATGATAGGAAATGATCATCCCTGTAACTGTGAGAACTAAGCCAGTGTTGGTTAAATGATTTCCAAGTTTAAGTAACTTTGGGATCACCTTCCAAACATATTTTACAACTGAACGCTCGCAAATGTATTCACTTTTTTCAGAGATGCCTTTTTAAAATTTACAAAAAAAGGAGCTGGCATACCTGACATTTATGAGAAAAGCAGTCCCGGCATTACGTAATGAAACAAAATCTCATGAAATGTCTGCTTGCAAGACGATCCAGCAGGTTGAGAATGAGCTACGGGCATGCAAAGAAGCACCTTTGCATATTTTAGCCTACTGAATCCATTTTCTGTATACGATTGACTTTTCGCAAAGGCTAAAATCGCTCAGTTCACAGATCTGTGCAATGGCGGCACATACTCTGTAGACTACTTCCTTTTCATTCCAATTGAAGCTGCTATGTCGCTGCGTCGATAGTTTTGCAATTTAGATTCGAAAAAGAATCTCCTTTTGTCTGAATAGTAGAATTTCACAGACCAGGCCTTTTTCTTGTTTAATAAAAAGTACAATGCCTTAATTTAATCAATAGTTATACAAATGCATTAACGATGTTCATCTAGTCCTCTCACCACGTATCCTATTCCATGCCTAATGGTAACTTACGCACCACCCTTCTCTGTATTTTATGAGGAGGATAGGGGTGGGGGTGAATTCCAAATTCTAGCGGTAATAAAATAATTAACAAAGCGTATGATCAACATTGATCCACCATTGCAGTATGCCTTTTCTCTACACTGGCATGGACTAATTCGTTTATGTGCGTCCTTTTTCAAAATACGCACGTCACTTGTATGTCACGGTTACTTCACGCTATTGCCAAGGTGATAGGCTAGGCGCAATCGACCTTGGCACATTCAAAACGATTTTAAACCAACGGAAAAGTTACATTGCTTCAGTGCTCGCCAAGTTCCACTGCGAATTTGTACTTACAACATAAATAAATTGCGTTGTTACAGGTATTGCTCAGAAACAGTTATTGTTACTGGGAATTTGTACTTACAACAAATTGTGTTGTCACAGGCAATGCTCAGAACTAGCAAGGCCCACATAGATGGCAGTGGGTTTGATGCCCTCATCTTGCCGATTCACGTTGCCGGGTGCGCCTTCGTCATGTAACCGTCCTTCTGAAGAATATATGACGAAATCATATGATGTTCTAATATATTGTGATGTGTAAAGTTCAATAAAATATTTTGATAGTCACCCTGGCCATCATGATAACTGCAATCTCAATTGGTTTGACATTTTCCCCTACAACAAGCAATATAAGCGGGAAATATACCAGATTAAAAACATAAATCAGGCTAATGAACGTGCCCACGAGACCTACCTTCTCATTTAACTGGGATTGACGAGCGTCATTTTAGATATTAAGTAAAATGTTAATCAAGATTGACATATGGCAAATCAGTGCTGTTCATCATGTCCATAACTTTTTTTTCAAGGGGTTAACTGGCACTTGTGACATCAAAACTAGCCTCAATTAATTTGAGGATAAATCAGCATATGCTGGTGTGCATCTTAATATAAAGTTCGATGGGACGAGATTACTAAAATGCGTTAAACCTAGTGGTGCGATATCTACTGATTCAAAACAAAACAAAACAAAAAAACAAACAAACAAACAAAACAAAACAAAACAAAACAAAAACCAATTAAATGCGTTATTGTTATCTAGGGCTAAGTAATTTCATGGTGATATTAAGTTCAGGAGTAATCATTATAGAAACGAACCCTACAATCCATTTTAGTCGTCATATTAATCAGGCAAGGCTGGATTAATGAAAACGCTGATATATGTGTAACACAGGAACATTCGACGTGCAGGTTGGTGCTCGGAGTATGAATCTTGCTCTCCATCTCTGATACACAACCGAAGAGAGTTTGATTGCAAATTCGAATGACACGAGTCACACGGAAGCACCTGAATAAGCATGCGGACACAAACGATACTTTTTACCACCACGGGACACTCAAAACGACAAACGATTCATCCAGACATATTGTACAACACCGCGAGGCACTGGATGGAGTGCAGGTGGCATACCACAAAATATTGTAAGGCACTGCACCGAAAGAGAGACTGATAAATTTTTGGTTGCTCCTCCTGTTTGTCCCCGTCTTTGCTATCACCTTCCCAATATCTTTGTCCTTCCTTACCCGTCAGCCTCTCTTTCTGACATCCTCCTATCCTCCCTCTATTTTCTATTCCTTTCTGTCATAGTTGGTATAATTTCTTTCAAAGTATTTTACACTTTATTCATGTCTCGTTCCTTAGCTTTTGTATCTATCTATCTATCTATCTATCTATCTATCTATCTATCTATCTATCTATCTATCTATCTATCTATCTATCTATCTATCTATCTATCTATCTATCTATCTATTTATCTATCATTCTATCTATCTATCTATCTATCTATCTATCTATCCATCTATGCATATATCCATCCATCCATCCATCCATCCATCCATCTACCCATTTAATTTCATTTTTGTTTTTGCATCAACATTGAATTATTTGGTTTTGTGGTGGGCCTTCGTCCATTACTGTCGTCGGCCCTTTTGTTTCCTTTCGCGCACATTTCTCTTTCACTCTTTGTCAAACCGTTAGCCGGAGTCTCTTCAAACTTTAAGTGGAACTGTGTCAAGGTTATCCAAATGATCACACACAATTAACTCATTTAGATTTTCATGAACTTGGTTTGTGCAAAAACCCCGAAATAGCTTGGCTAATTGCTATCAGCGTAGACCCAGTTCCACCTCCTTAATTTCTTCAACAGGTAGCCCTTGCTTTTTGTAACTCTTTCATTACTCTTTGTATAGTTTTTTTTTTCTTTTTTCGACATCCCCAACACCGTCAAGCACATTGTGCTGAAACAAAGTGTTATAAACGAGTAACAAAATTGTTTTGTCGGTGGTGATGCAGTTAGTCCTGGATATTTAATGTTTTTCAATTTGGGCAGTAGCTGGTTGATATATACAACCCTGTCGATTACAGTTTAGGTAAATGTAGGTCGCAATAATAATTCACGTTTTTAACGTCTTGTCAAACTCCATCGGCCAGATTTACTGCAGACTTTGTAAGAACATACTGTCCGTGGATCTCTACCAAGCATATGCAAATGGTAACATTGATGTTTTCTTTTTTTTAAAGATGTGCTGTATACATAATTAAAGCCCTCAGACTTTACTTTTTCACCAGGCGTCGCTGTTTTATTTTATTTATTTATTCATTTATTTTTTTTTTTTTTTGTTGTTGTTTTTTTTTTTTTGTATTTGTTGGATTTTTTTGTTTTTGTTTCTTTTGTTTTTTGTTTTGGTTTTTTGTTTTGTTTTTGGTTTCGTTTTTTGTTTTTTGTTTTTTTTTGGTAACAAATTTGGGTATGCTTTCAATATTGTTGACTCCTTTCCGGGGCCATCACGTATATTCTGGCAAAACATGGTGCCAATGCATTCTGTGGAAAAGTCAAACAAAGTTATTCTCCAAGTGTTTTGTCAGAATCTTTGATTTAACGATTTTTTCCATATTGTGCTGGTAAGGTAATATATATATATATATATATATATATATATATATATATATATATATATATATATATTCGTAGCTGTGATACTTACTTTATACAAATTGTCAGTTTTACATCAACGAGAAAAGAAATATAAATGAGTTTACAAACAGAGACTCAATAAGCCTACAAACTGTATTGAGACAGGATTTAATGGAGCTGTCCAGCGCGCCCTCTTTCCAATTTGCGAGTAATTTGACCATAGACAAGAAGGTGGAGCAAGCACTTGGTGTTGTCTGTAATCATTAAAAATTCTACTTAAAAAGGTATAGTCCATCAGCCAGCTCATATTAAAATTGTAGTTTGCAAAAAAAAAAAATAAAATGATTAACCAACTGTGGAACGACTACCGACCAGGATCAGTCAGGCACTTACATTGACCACCTCGCTCTTTCTTTTGACGATATTTTGCATTAATTTGAAAAAATCGTTTGCGCATTTGATTCTCGGCAGGTGCCATATATCAAAGGCAATAAATTATGATGCGTTCCAGAGGGTAGGTAGCCTTGGTCTTGACAAAATCTTGATAACATCAACTGAGCATGCGCCTTTTCATTTATTTTTTTGTTCATTTTCTTTCCTTCATTCATTCATTATAATTATTTTTAAGGCCTGAAGTGGGCCTTGTTTGCCAATGTTTGGAATCTGCGTAAATAGCATATCGACCTAATCGTGCTTACTTCGGGTATGTTGTTAATGATATGGCCTCCCGGTCACTGCGTAATCACTTTTCAGCACATAGGAGCGTGGTTCATATTGTATTTCAAGTTGATACATTTGATACCTTTTCTCCAATAGTGTGAAAAGTTTTCAATCTTGTCTCGTTATATGACGAGGGTGACGGGAAAAATTAAAGATCTATAAAGCGTCCTGACGATAGGGTCTGGAATCTCGTCGCTACCATTGCCGGTGTGAAATTTATAAATATGGGTAATGTATTCTGATCTATTAGATGTCATGCAATGGGCGCCGCGAAATTAGCTAACATATAATTAAGAATGTACCTTTTGCATTATTGTTATCAACAAAATCATTAATGCCTTCTATGCTGCACAGGTCACATCAGATTCATTTACACAAGGCTTGCTCTGCAGGTTTTCTTGTTGATATTTAAACTTCAAGAAGAGCAAAATCCACTATGGAGCCCCGCGACCTTTGCAATACGATCAGGGTTGTCTGGACTTTGAGAAGACCTCTCTTTCCAAATAATCACAGTCAAGTGCCCGTATGGTATTTATGGTTGCATGTGCCAAGGTTTCCAAACACCTGCTGGTTGTAGGCCAAAGTTATAATTGACCCCCCACCCCCAGCTACCTACCCCCAGGGGAAAATAGTCAATAATGCTCAAAACATTGAATTCACAACATACCGCACAGAAGCTTCCATTTGCATAAGTTAACTGCGTCAGGATGTTTGCAGTCAAGAGTCATATCATTAATGATCAAATACGTGCACTGCATGAGGGACAGGTGAGAACTGGATGCTGATGAATGACAATACTGCAGTGACCCAGATAATTATGAACTTGGACAGTGCACAATCCGTACACCTGTACACAGTTAGCATTCATGCGTTGTCACGCATCTCCTTTATAAAAATATATATTCAACTGTGATCTATTTATAATAGACTATCGCGTGTTTTGGTGATATTTTGAACTTTGTAAATGCCACTAATTATTATATATTTTTTTTAAATTTGAAGTTGCCGATTGTGTACACTAAAAATGGCAATATGTCAATAGAAGCAATTATAGGTGTTGCTTTAACCTACTGGAGCCAGCTTGGGTTTTGCGTTGGCAATTTAGGTTTGCTATGGTGTCCAAATCACCAGACACATCCAAGACTGGAATGTAACAGATCACTATATCAGAGCACATTGATTCTAGATTGTTTAAAACAGAAACAAAATTTGTGCAAGTTTATATGACCTGGGAATTTCCCCTATCATGCTGACTTCCGTGACATATTTAGTTTATTACCATCTAATTGTAACATAGTCTACATCAATTCACATCCATAAAGGTGAAAAAGCAACACGCTAGTGACCATCAGACTCCATGAATTTTACCAAAATACTGCATGTTTTAAATGGTGTGTAGCAAAATCTTTGAACTTAAATATACAAGCACATTGCGATGCAATGAATTTCAGAAAGTGAAATAAGCCAAAAAACAGCTGGCTTCTATTGAAGAGAATGATAACCTCTATGCATACATACATACATACATGCATGCATGCATACATACATACATACATACATAAATACACACATACACACACATACATACATATATACATACTTACATACATACATACATACATACATACATACATACATAAAATAATCAATCTATCAATCAATCGATCAAAACACGGAGCCTCACAATTAGATGCTTGTTAAATTTCGCATCACAACCCTTTTAAACGTTAATATGCATTTATGATATGGAATTATTTCTAACCTTTTCTCAACATGATATTCCAAAGACTGTTTATTCGTTCTTTAATGCGTGAAAATACACCAGAAATCACGCCAGTACAATACACAATATACATTAATATGCATACTGTACAGGAAAAGTCAATGCCAAGTCGGTTTGTGGAAGCAGAATCACCCCAAACCACCAAGTCAATGCTCAAAATGAACAAACAAAAAAGATGATGATGATGATGATGATGATGATGATGATGATGATGGTGATGATGATGATGATGATGATGATGATGATGATGATGATGATGATGATGATGATGATGATGATGATGATTATTAGCCCTTGAGATCAGTTTCCATGGGATCCAGCCAACAAAATACATGTGATTTGTAATACATTGTCCTGTGATGCGGTCTAATTACCAGAATTTGAAATGTCATAAATACTGTCCCGTGGTGTCTTATTTATTTTTCTTTTATTATATTATTGTTTGACATAGATTTTGAGTGACTAAAAGTACTTGAATATCTTGCTTCTCTTTACCGGCTATGAATTACATTTCTATATTCAGAGACAAAGCCTTGATAAAACTGTTCTTTATCACATTCACAGGCAAAGATCAGTGTAATCACCTTTCCCAGGAACCTACCTACAAGTTTATAGCCCAGAGTTTTTGGGAACGGAAACGCCATTACAGTGAATCACAGATTTCAATTTATTGACTGCCTAATTAGCATAATTTGAAAGGTTACAAGTACTATTTATTTTTGTTTAAATATGCTTTCATCTATAACATGCCCGAATAAATAAAATGACGCTTCACATCACAGTTTGAAGGAAACGAAACATTTAAATTTTGAAAGTCACTTCACATAACTTTAAACCTTGCATTTTTTTATATTTGACATTTTTGCCACAAAGCTGAATGTTTGTTAATTAATTGATGATCACAAGATTGAGCTTAGTCATGTTTAGAATCTGTCGATCAGCTCCGTACCATATATACCTCTTACTTTTTTTTCATCAATCATTTTCCTTACACATACTTTGATAAGTATTTGTTACCCGAAGATTGCTTTTGTGTCGTGGCTGTACCCAAGGACTGTGACTTCCGTTATAGATTCATTTACTGGGAAATTGTCCAAAACTTATTAATTTTTAACGTTGAGGGAATGTGCGTTTAGGCATGTCAGAAAAGAATGAAAGTCATAAGCATCTATGCCAAAAAAATGTTATCAAATAAAAAAAAAAAAAAATCCCTAACACCATTTTAAGTACAATTAGGCAAACATGTAACTGTCGTAGGCCGTTGCTTACTACCAATACCCTCCCTCCAGGGGGGGGGGGGGGGTAGCCTGACAGAAAGCATGTAAGCCTACAATGTCTAAAAGTGAATATCAAAACAGAATGATGCCAAAAGATATAGTTAAGTCGCAAAACATGCAAGTCTAAAAACTGTAAAATTATTGTAACTGAACTTTCTAATAATTTTTGGACATTAACAGCAAAATTTATAGGGCAAGTCAGAAAACGAACGAAAGTTATTTGTATTTAAGTCAAGAGAATGCAACGAAAATATAATATTTCTTAACCACATGTCAAGTACAATTAGGCAAGCTTGTAATCAGTAATTGGCCAAGAGATGGCAGAACCGCTCAATTGTGGCCATCCACCATTCGCAAAAGATTTCCCCACGCTACCTCTGGTTATCTACTTGTGACTTCAGAATGTTTTACCAAGTACAATTAGGCAAGCTTGTAACTGTCGTAGTCTGCTACTTGCTACCAATAGCCCCTGGGGGTTTAACTTAACACAAAACAAGTTAGCCTTAAATGTCTGAAAGGTGAAAATTAAAGCTTAATTATGCGAAAAGATAAAATTAAGTAGCAAAACAGGCAAATCTAAAATCTCTAAAATTATTGAAGCCAAACTTTCTTACCATCTCCGAGAATTTACAGCAAAATTTGCAGAAATATTTGATCAAAAGTACATCTTTGAATCCTTTTCACTCAAGTTTATTGTAAATTCATTTGATTCTAGATGCAAAGTCCTGAAATTTGGAACAGATACGACCGAATCTCAAAACGTATTATATCCAGTAGTTTCTGAAATATTACTGCACAGTTAAACTGATCTATTTTGCGATAGACTTTAATACAAACCTGTTATCAGTGACCTGAATATTCAAGTCCAGAAACACATCTCTGAAACCATCTGAATTCGTACCCTCCAAGGGATATCGTTTGGGTAAATCTTTTAGCAATTTCACTGAAATATATACATTTACATAGGCAATGTCATGAATGTATCTTGCGTTGTATGATAATTTCTTAGCCATTTAAAGTCCGTTTTTATCAATTTAGCCATATGCTTAAATTCAAGTCAGGTTTAATATAAATCCATCAGTAACGGGGAGCAGTTGCTACCCATTAGAATGCCTTTTAATTGTTGAAAAATCAATGGTCCGCATTGAACAAAAGTATTATCCAAAGGAAATTTTACAACATATCTCAAAGTTTCAACAGTGAAAGATATAACGTTACTTTTTGATTATGTATTGTGTGACCAATGTGCTTTCTTTGTAATTGAATTAATATTTATGTTTGGTTTACCATTTCGTTTACACATTTTGCTCATGAGTTCTGCAAGTGAACTTTGGGCCTCATCTATGGGTAGATTTGTGTACAGTGTAGAAAAATCAAATCATTTGATATTTTCTGGTTTTACATCTTTGATTTTAGATACAAACTCGAAAGAATTGCTAGTACTCGCAAAACAATTTATTTCAGGGTTTCTAGAAATTGCATTACAGCATTTACGAACATGAATCCTAATTTCAGTCAAACACAATGTTACTTCCTTTGATAACATCGTCCGAAATTTTGATATCAAAATTCCTTTTTATCGCATCTTTATGTGTATCTATCAAATTATCAATGGATAGTTTGTGTAATTCATATGCGTCATTTCCTCTCATGTCTGAAAAAGTGTTAATACCAAGTTCATTTTTCAAAAACATCCAGAGATTTTTTTTTTTTTTTTTTTTTTTTTTTTTTTTGCTGATGATCCCAAAACTGTTACCCGCGTTATCTATGTTAGTGACCAAAAATATTTTTTGTAGTTCTTTGACTGCTTTTGAAGCTAAGGCTGTTTTAAATTAACTGTATTGAACTTCTAAATGTGGGATTTATAACGATAAATTATATTTCTAAAGACTCTTTTCAAGTTTGATAACCATCCTTCAAATTTCTGAAATTCTATTATTTCTTTCTTTGTCCATTTCATACAGTAGGAATCAAATGCATCACAAGTATCTTGAAAAATACTGTCAATGTTCAATGTGGGACATATCCGAAAATTTGTACCTTTCTTTCATCATTCATTTGAAACTTGCATTTTGTATTTTATCTAAATTACCTGTAAATACATGTTTGTGGTCTGCATCAACAAAATTAGAATATTTACTGTTAGATATACAGTCACAGTTTTGATTCGCTGCGATATCCTCAAGAGTAATTGAAACCAGAAATTTCTTGTATTTCATGATACTTTGTTCAATATTGTTGCCATCTATTTATAGGAAATAATGGGAGATGTTTTATTTTTTTATTCTTTGGGAAACATATAACAAACAAATCTCAATTTGAAAGGGTACTGAATTTTCCATGAATCAATAGTTATGTGTTTGAAAGAAATGTTGCAAAACATTTGATCTATCTTTGTGTTATTAGACTCTGGTTTCCGAATAGTTTTTGCATAAGCATACACAGACCACAATCATTCCAACCATGCACTGGCCTGTGCCCCATCATTAGCATGAGGGAGAAGGGCAGCATCGTTTTAAATGGGACTAAAATTAACATCAGTCAGTTCGATTATTCTAATGTTTTTCTTTGTATATATATGTATGTATAGATTATATCATAAATTTGTATTTCCCATGCTCTGTGCTACCTTGAAGCAAACGTAGACAATGGTGGCACGTTTGAAGCATTCCATGTGGGGAGATCTCCCTACTCGAAGTGATTGGAGTAGGGACACATTACGCGCGGGGAGGGGCTGTCAGGAGGTGTCCTTCTCCCCAATGGGACTTCCTTTTTTTTATCCATGCAAAATGGTGCCATTTCCCACATTTTGGGCATAATATACCTTATTGGGCGTGCCTTCTTGGACTACTATTTTAGTGAAATAAGTATGCCAAAAAAGTCATCTTTGTGTCAGGGTATATCCCTGAGCTGAAATCTTTCAATGATTGTACATTTCATGACTTGTATCACAGTAACCCTTGGTAACTGCCTTTCTGGTATGCAAACCTGTATGTGGCCAACAGAAATGGGAATATGCATCAAACAGTATATGTAAACAGATTATTGACAAAAATTAAATTTCCACAAGTTTGGACCTATATCTTTCCAAAGTCAGACGTTTTAATTATGTGCTTATTTATTTGTATTTTAAGGTCGATATTTGGTATTGCGGGATTTTTTTATTCCATGTCGGGAGTTTGGGAGATCAGGTCAAATTCGGTAAAAAATAAAGTAAAAAAAAAGGCAAGATCACCCGACATGTCTGAAGGTTGCAATCTCCACCTGGATGTAAACAAGATCGCGTAAAGGTAGATCGGAGTTCAACTTGGGTATTTCCAGTCGCAAAGATGAAAAGCAAGACAATGGCTCGCAGCGCCATCTTTACACGGATATTAACACCGATGTACAGCACTTCCTTCTGCCTGCTGTTGCCAGGTGGCGTACTCTCCTCCCCTGTCGTCACGGTGCAGCCTGGTTAACTTGTCACATACCATTTTCAACTACTATTAATGGAGACTTTGTAACAATCATTATACCGACCATATAATAAAACTGGGAAGACCAACCGATAATATGCATCATGACAAGCCACCCGGTCATAACAGCTCCTAATGAGCTAAAGCTTCGGTGTGTGTTTTTTTTTTTTTCTTTTCTTTTCTTGTTTTCAATTGTATTTTGAAATGGTTATATGCAAGTTTAAATAAGGATGCCAAGCAATGAATATAATGGTGTCCGTATAATGGTGTATCTGTATTAATTTGTATCTAGAGATATTGATTGCTTATGTACAATCATTGCATAAATCAATCAATCAATCAATCAATTAGTAAATAAATAGATAGATACATAGACAGATAGATAAATAAATAAATAAATAAATAAATAAATAGATAAATAAATAAATAAAAAAATAAATAAACAAACAAATAAATAAATAAATAAATGAATCAATATAACCGTGACTAAAAGTGCATCAAAAGATCAAAGTAACCCCTTCCAGTGTGACTGTATATACAATGTACACGAACACACCGAATGATGCTCAATAGGCCGAGTCGCTGTTGTTATTTACCTGAAATGTATTATACTGTCAAGTTTAGCAACCATTGTGCCATATATAAAGCATGCAGTACACTTTCAAACATTCCCCACCTGTCTCTTGGCAACTTGAACAAATTTTCTCCGGACTGCAAGCAGACAAACTCATAAACCAGGAAAATATCTGTGAAGTGTTAATCGTCTTCGTTTTCTGTTCGTCCAGCCCATGTACACACTTTCCTCACGCTTTACTTTTTCTAAACCTAATTTTCAACGAGTTGTCCCCATTTGAGTAAAAACTGCACTTCCTGGTTGCTTTTTGAAGAACCGTGACAAACATGCATATACTGTCACGTGGGCAATGCTCCACAGCGGTTATGGATCCAGTAATCATTCGAGGTAACCTGAGACTTTGCCACTCTCAGACCGTGAGACAATGCTCGGTGTGAGAGCTGTCGCGCCCTGACTATGTGACGAGTTCAGCTGCCTTGTATGGTACCTCAATGGTTCCAACCAAAAGTTGCTTTATCTCGCAATTACGAGATTTTAAACTCGTAATTACGAGATATGCGTCTCGTAATTATATGATAAAAGCAAAAAAAAAAAAAAACAAGCAAAACAAAAAAAAAAAAAAAAAACCTTTTCATCTCGCAATAGCAGGTTTTTAAAATCTCGTAATTACGAGATAAAAAAAAGACAAGAACAAAAACAAAAACAAAACAAAAAATTTTGGTTGGCACCATTGATCCACCATAGCATTCCCAGGTGACAGCAATAGTTTACAATCTGCCCCCTTCAACGGGAGCGCGGGGGGCGTGGCGGAGTACTCTTATAAGTGACCAGTATTGATATGTGCTCGTTTGAAAGTCCCATATTTTGCAATAAAATTTCATAAGAAAAGTTACGTATTTTGACAACATTCATTAAAACATGGGATCCCTTTTTTGGTGAGATATTAGAAAGTAACTTTGCACGCCGATTTTTACGGATCTCCGGATGGGACATGACAGGATAAAATGCTTTGCTTTCCCCCGCAAAAGTGTTTACGTTCCCTCGCAAAGCCTTTGCGTTCCTTCGCACTATTTTTTTTCTTTTACTTGTGTCCCTTGGGCAAAAACATGTAGCCCCAGAGGGGACATGATGCAACAAATACTACACTCCTTTCCCAGGCAAAAGTTTTGCGTGGCAACACAAATATTTGTCAAGAAAAAAAATGCTTGTCATGGCGGGACATAAATCCTAATTTACGTGGGTTTTTTTTCCGTTCCGACGCCAAAAAAAAAAAAAAATGTCAGGGATCGGAAAAAAAAAGAAGTTTTTTCTCATGTCCTCCCCGGGGATCCGTTGGTTTTAGCCTTATTTTCAAATATTTTATTAAAAATTTCTAAAAAAAAAGCCCTCCTCCCCCCTCCCACCATTTAGACATTATTAGAAAATTGCGGCATTTCTGGTTTCCTCAAACTTTGGGATTATGGGCCTGAATTGGTAAAACATTCTGAAGTCACAAGTAGATAACCAGAGGTAGCGTGGGGAAATCTTTTGCGAATGGTGGATGGCCACAATTGAGCGGTTCTGCCATCTCTTGGCCAATTACTGATTTAATTAATACAAAACAAAGTTGATTTATTTGCAAATCGGTCACAATTTGACTGCCTGCTTATAGTAGGGGAGCCAGGTCCTAAGAAAGGCCCTAAAAAATTGAGTTTTGTTTCCACATCTGGGGATTGAATAAAAGTTATATCATTTGGAAGATCACAGTCAGGGAATTTTTTTGTTGGGTAGCCTGATCTTTATCTGGCGTCATTATAAGGTATGGCAAGAATAGCAGTTCCAGTAATCTCATACTTGTTTTAGTGGTCTACAACATGCCATTTTGCGTAAGACGTATGTATAATATATTGGTCATATTTTTTAATGGTTTAGTGATTGAAGTTTGTAAGTGGAATATAAAAAATCATTCTGAAAGATATTTATAAGGTATTGATCTAAATGTGGGTACTTTTTGGCCATAAAAAATACCCTCACCCCTTATGTTTTCCTTTTATGCCATATTCCTACATTTTTATAACTTTTTTGAGCTCAGCAATGGACTACATTGCAAAACATTAATTTTAATGGAATGAAATTACATAGGTCATAATTATAAAACATAAACATAATTCATTGAGCATATCTAATTATAATAAACCTAATCTGGGGTGTTTTTTGCTTCAAAATGAAGTACCCCAAAATTTTAGTTTTCACCAGGTATTTCACATTTTCTGCTCTTATCAAAGATGGCTCAACCACCAATCTATCTCCCATTGTGCTGAACTGCTGCAATTACACAATTATTATATTTTATGTCAAATCCATTGCAATGTTGACTATGATTGTACAGTTCAGGGGCATTTTCGTGCCCCTACCCCCTAACTTTCAACAATCACATTTCATGCATTTTTTTAACATTTCAAATAAGTTTGGGGCGTTTTTGTTAAATAAACAAAAAATATATAAGGGATGGGTGGTTATAATTATGCCTCATGTAACTTTCCATTGTGTCAAGTTACACTATTTTACAAATAATTATGAAGAACTAAGTAAAATCTACAAAATGCCCATATTTGGTGGTAAACATACAAGTTCATAAAGAAAATAACATCTTTTAAGTTCCAAAATATTTTGACATCCTAAACATATTCACATTTTGATTATCTAGCACTTTTGACTAAACATAATTTATAAGCAGATCTGTGTGTCTGAACTCTTGATTCACTTTCTAGGATAAGAAAAAAGGAACATCATCATTAAGAATTTGACGAAAAATATGAGGTTAGAGAAGAAAACTCCGAGTATATGTATTCAGCAGGAAAGGTCAAAATTAGCTCTAAGGTGTGTATTTGCCCCAATACACAACTGATTATACAAACATATGGAGGGCTAGAGCTGTGTAATCTCATTAGTTTGTATGTTAAAGCAACCTTAGATAAACTAGTCACTTTTGTAGCTGTGGATATATTAGTCCGGGAGATGAGACACCTTTATTTATGTTTTCGAGTGCATTTTGTTTGAACATGTTTTCTAAGGCAGAAATACCTGGAGAAAGCATATCTGGCAGTTTTACAAGCTGAAAGTGGTCCATTTTCTTTCCATACAGCTGTTTTGGAGGGAATCTCGCCTTCCAAAATTGGCACAAAATTAAGGGGTAGGGGAAATTTAAACGGCCATATCTTCGTCCATATTGCTTGCATCAGAATGTGTTACCCCTCAAAATGTTTGTATTTAGCCTCTCTATCCAATAAAGCAAACCAAATTTGAATATGTTAATTAGTGACGTCAACAGAGGTTACAAGGTCACCAAAACGGGTCAGAGGCTAGCTATACCTCCTGGAGGCTCCAGAAAAAACACCACAAACTAGAAGAAACAAGACCAAAACGATTTATTTGACTTTTATTCAGTAGAAAAGATGATACTTCAGACATCTGACTATAGTAAATCTTTGTAAAAGACAATCTGCATTGTTAAAAACAAACAGATTCAAGTTTTTCGTTCCTACATCAAATATTGACATCTTCTGCCCTTGTGCATTACCTATCAAAGATAAATGTATGTGGAACATATTTCAAAATATTGCTCAATTCATTTGATTATATTTACGTATGTTGCGGTAATTTATGTTTCAATCAGTGATTAGGCCCAACAAGCAACAGTAAGTGAAATTTATTTTAAACTGGACTTCTCATAGTGAAAGTGGGTAATCCCCACTTCAAGTACTCTGCATGGTAACGACTGACAGTGGGGAATCCCTGCTTCAAGTACATCATGTACATTGCATTGTGAAACTGAAAGTGGGGAATTCCTGCCTCAAGCACATTGCATTGTTCTGAAAGAGGGGAAACCCCATCTCTGTTCTGTTCTGTTGTGTATAAATACTGGGCAGATCTTTTCGTGGAGTAACAGTTCCCAGGGGTGAAGGACAATTAGTCCAAGTATCATGTTGCAGACAGTCTGCTTTTGAAAGTGTCTATTGTCTCTGCAGAAATTTGGTGATTGGTGAGATTGTTCCAGTCAATGCCCATTGTTGGAAAGAACAAGTTTCTGTGTTTTTCGGCTTGTGATGTACATATTAAGTTTTTCATTAAGTATAAGTCAGAGATATGGGTTGTGTGTTATTTGTCGAAGTTGATGTTGGTATAAATGGTAACAGTGGTGTTTAGGTTATTTGGTCCTATTGATTTGCATGATATAACAAAATTTTGTTGATGTTGAACTTCATGCCCCACGTGTTTGACCAGTGCTTGAGTGCAATTAGGTCTTGTATTGTCTTTCTGTCCGGATTTGATGTACCAGAAGTGTTTGCTGTTTTTCCGAACAAAACTAGTTTCGATAATTTAATGAGATATTTAGAATAAAATTTTCGTATCTTTGACTTGGTGTGTCCTTTATGTTTCTTGTAGATTTCAATATTGAAATGTTTATGGGATGACTGCATGTGGTTATATGGTTTCTGCTAACGTTTTATCAGTTTTTTTTTATCCTTAACTGCTGCCTCCGTTTGTATTCTGGTGTTTGCAGTGTACGTTGTAATTTGGTGGGAAAATTTCACTGTCCTTGTTAGAATTGTCTAGCCACATTTCTGTTCCTAAAATAAGGTCTGGTTAAATGTAGTTTGTAATTGGGGCTTAATCTGTTTATTATTTTTTGTTTTTGTTTTTGACACTTTAGCAGTTAACTAGTAAAGTCCCAGTTGTTTGCTTTAGGTAGGCAGTAGGCCGAAGAGGATGGTAAGCAAAAGGACAGTGCATTTTCTCCACTCTGTTGTTGGAAAGACATTTAATCTTGGCCCAAGTTAGGCCAGTAGAAAAGCCAGTCAGTTTACTGCTTGCTTTTGGTGAGCAGGAAAGTTATCAGCCTTTATTTTATTTCGTGAATGTGCTGTTTGTATCATCCTTAGTCTTTGTTGTATGCCCTTGTGTTTTGTACAGATGCAGTGATATTTTATGCACTTGTGCTTTGTATCTAGATGCAGTGATATTTTATGCACTTGTGTTTTGTAAAGATGCAGTGAAAGCTACATGATAGTTGGTAAGTCTGCATTATTCCATGTCAGTTGTGACAATGTCAGATAAGCCACCAACAAGTACCGGTGTCAGAGAATACTTGTCCCCCCCCCCCCCCGAACGGATGGTCCCCCAGGGGCCCATTCATTTGCCGAACGTTTGGGCCTCCCTGCAAACATTTGGCGCCCCCTCCCTCCCCCCCCCCCCAAATACCTTGTAGGAATTATCTCACAATCCCTCCAAGTTGTTTTTTTTTTTGTTTGTGCAACACATATTTTAGCACAAATCTACCCCACATGTATATATTCGGGTGTCTCCATTTCCCCCTGACTCCTTGTTATCTGCATTGCTGGAGATACATACGCGGCATATCTGGCTCCTGATATGAATAAAAAAAAAATACAATAAAACACCAGATTTTTTTTTTAAAGAAAGCTCTTTCATACTAGGAGGGCCTAAATATTCTGGAATGGACTCGGGGATGTGGGTTTTCAGCTGATTTCCTCTGTTTGTAAGCGTCTTAAAGTGGATATAAATGGGAGGGGCCCTTTGGTTCCAGAATATATGGGCCCCCCATTTGTATGTGTCTTGAAGTGGATATAAATGGGGAGGAGGCCCTTTGGTTCCAAAATATTTGGGCCCCCTTTTTGTAAGTAAATGCCTTGCAGTGGATATAAATGGGGAGGGAGGGGCCTTTGGTTCCAGAATATTTGGGCCCCCTATTTGTTTGTGTCTTAAAGTGGATGTAAATGGGGAGGGGGCCCTTTGGTTCCAGAATATTTGGGCCCCCTATTTTAAGTAAATGCCTTGCAGTGGATATATATGGGGAGGGGGGCCCTTTGGTTCCAGAATATTTGGGCCTCCCATTTGCATGCGTCTTGAAGTGATTACAAATGGGGAGGGAGCCCTTTGGTTCCAGAATGTTTGGGCCCACTGTTTGTAAGTAAATGCCTTACAGTGGATATAAATGGGGGAGGGGGTCCCTTTGGTTCCATGATATTTGAGCCCCCTGTTTCGCAAATACCTTGCAGTAAATATAAATGGGGAGGGGGCCCTTTGGTTCCAAAATATTTGGCCCCCTATTTGTAAGTAAATGCCTTACAGTGGACATAAATGGGGAGGGGGCCCTTAGGCTCCAGTATTTTTGGGCCCCCTATTTGTTTGTGTCATAGAGTGGATATAAATGGGGAGGGGGGACCCTTTGGTACAAAAAGGGGGCCAAATATACTGAAACCAAAAGGCCCCCTCCCCATTTATATCCCCTGCAAGGCATTTACTTACAAATAGGGGGCCCAAATATCCAAGATCCACTTAATGCATTTAGATACCAAAAGGGGGCCCAATAGTCTGGAATCAAAGAGCCTCTTCCTCATTTATATCCACCTTGAGGCACTTAGATACTGTTCAGGGGTCAAGTGGCCAAAACATTTGGGAAACAAAAGCCTCCCCCGCCCCTCTCTACATAACTGGAAATTAAAAACCATTTATAGTTATTTTACAGAAGTATGTGTACATGTAGTTTGGGTAGCTCAGCTATTCATAAAAATTACATTTATACTCAGATCGCGAACATACTTGCACCAAGTTAAATTTCCCATTTTCTATTAGAAAGTAAGCTTAGGATCGAGTCATCTGGTCATAATTCCGCATCAATTATAATGCCATTCACATGATTCAGGACTACATTTTAACATTTTGCGCAGAATCTATTCTCATGCTGAGTTGACAAAACACTGTGACCAGCACCTTTTACCTTTAGTCTAGTGTAACATGACCAATTTTGCTATTTTGCACTGTTAACATCATCAATGTTACAACTGTAGTTAAGATGTCACATGAAATGCGACAAAAATCAAATATGAAAGGGGGCCCAAAAATTCGTTGACACGGGGTTGGCAAAGTAGAGTCGTCAGAGTATTACCAGCATCTCCTTGCTAAGCTGGGAGAAAGCAAAGAGATCTCAGAAGGCAACAACAAAGCAAAAGTTTCTAACCTAGGGGAAGCCAGGTACGCAATCTTCAGAGAGAAGTATGCACCTAGAAAGGAGTCTGAACCACTAGCCAAAAATAAAGGAGCAGATACTATCACTCTTCCCCCATCCAGGCGAGTTCTTTCACAAAAGCTGAACAGGACAAACTATGTGACTATGATTTGGAGAAATGCACACCTCCAGGACCCAATATCTGATTCAATTGATCCTACTGAGTGTGGTTGGAAACTAACAGATGGCAAATACCAGATGGTCTGGTTTGTTGGGGACCAAATGCCAAAAGACATAGCTGAGCACGTTAGAGCTGACCAACCATCACACAATCATGACCAGGATGAGTATGAAAATTCCTTTGACTCTGATGATTCAGACTATGAAATAGAAGATGATTTATAAAGCACTAGAAAACCCTTGATTCAGCTTTCTTGATATATCAAAGGGTGCTATACATTTCCATTATTTTGCAGCAAGTCTGACTAGGTTTGGAAATGGCAACGAGTTATGCTAGAGATGTTGTCATTGTGAACTTAAAGTCCCATTCACAAGTACCAAACTTCATCTGTTGAGTCCTCTCTATCATCCAAGTGGTCAGAAAAGACCATAAGCAATGTATCCGAGCTTTGCGTAATCCTGTAGTTCAGAAAGTTAGCCTAACAGCTGCGAACCACTTTACAATGTCAAGCAATGCACCAGAGTGGAAAATGTCAAAATTTGATGAAAAAGCAATGTAATTTGAATCAGTTTGTTTGAAACAATGCAGATTGTCTTCCAAAGATTTACTGTAGGCAGATGTGTGAAACATTATCTTTTCTACTGAATAAAAGTCAAATAAATCATTTTGGTCTTGTTTCTTCTAGTTTGTGGTGTTTTTTCTGGAGCCTCCAGGAGGTATAGCCTCTGACCCGTTTTGGTGACCTTATGACCTCTGTTGACGTCACTAATTAACATATTCAAATTTGGTTTGCTTTATTGGATAGAGAAGCTAATTACAAACATTTTGAGGGGTAACACATTCTGATGTAAGTAATATGGACGAAGATATGGCCGTTTAAATTTCCACAACCCCTCAATTTTGTGCCAATTTTGGAAGGCGAGATTCCCTCCAAAACAACTGTATGGAAAGAAAATGGACCACTTTCAGCTTGTAAGACTGCCAGATTTGATTTCTCCAGGCATTTCTGCCTTAGAAAACATGTTCAAACAAAATGCACTCGAAAACATAAATAAAGGTGTCTCATCTCCTGGACTATATGATTTTTGTGAGGTATTTAGTTATGCATCAAAATTTACTGCTTGAAATTTTGTGTTTCTATGTGCAGTAGTTTTCAAGTCATTAAGTTGCAGATGACAATGTAAAGTAATGGGGATACACAACCCTAACCCTCCACTGACTGCAGTGCCCTCTTTTAGCCAGATATTGAACTTTCCGTTCTTGCCCATGCCTATTGGAAACACATTTCAAAATAAAAACAAAAAAAATGAAAATTGTAATCAAATAAAGAAATCAGTAAAATTGTCAGTAATTTTGGTATTAGTGAGTTGCTTACCTCTCAACGACCCATGCCTAGACCTCCATGTCTGGACAACAACGTCGAACACCATTGCATAACAACTCGATTGTTTTAAAGATCTAGTGGTCCTGGTCAACGCTCGGTTCTGTAGAAGCGGGAGGGGGGCTTCCGGTGTACATGCACCCCTATTTTTCCGTCCTGGTGATTGGTCAGTGGACCTTAACCATGGAGCAGAAGCAGGTAGGTCGGGTGGGCTTCTGTGGTGGTCGAGAGGTATGTATACTCACAAGTTAAAGTAAACAGTTGGGTAGGAAAGTATACTCTGATATCTGTGCGATGGGGAGTGATTAGTATAGGTTTAGTCTACTTTGCAATCCATGTAAAAGATATGTGTCTATACTTTTTTAAGTATACTCACTAACACCGAAATTACTCATAGTTTCAATAATTAGTTATGTGACATTACTTCTTGACCATGATTGCCAATATCCAAACGCATTTGTAGGAGGGAACAACGAAACATGCAATACTAACCATCAACCACTGGGACCGACAGCCTGGGGGGACTATCATTCTTAGTGAGGAGGCGATGTCTCTTGGGTTCATGGATGTGAGGCTAGAAACAACGGATCCTGGCCGAAAGCTAGAAGCCTTTCTTGTGGACCAACACGGGACTGCCAACTGCCCCCCCCCCCCTTTCCAGGGAAGCTGTCCCCAACCTGAGAGCAATCTGCCGTAAGGGAGACACTGTCTATTCCCACACTTTAGGTCCTGGATCATGGAAGCATGGAGGGTGTGGCGGGGGGGGGGGGGAGATATCCTTCCGTTATTCAGTGTTCAGTTGAAAATGGCCTTCTGTGCCGGAACAAAATGTCCTCCAGCACAATCAAGTTGGGTAGGTAGCGCCCAAAGAAGGTCGTACACAATCACCAGTGGCAAGCCCGAAGGTTATCAACAACAGCACCTTTCCTTAAGGCATGCCATGAGGCAGTAAAGGCTTGCACCTCATTAGCTCATTATTAACGGCTGAAAAAAGAACACAGCCTTTTCAGTTTAAATAAATCAGCGACTTTCCTCAGATTTAGTCCTTTCATTGATTTGTGACTGTGTGTTTTGCAAGTCAAAATACGGGGAATTCTAAAACTTCATACATACTTTCTTTACTGTCTTTTGATGTATCGTGTGTATCTTTTTAACTCGCTTGCAGGGGTTTTAATGAAATTATTATTATTATTATTATTATTATTATTATTATTATTATTATTATTATTATTATTATTATTATTATTATTATTGTTATTGTTATTATTATTATTATTATTATTATTATTATTATTATTATTATTATTATTATTATTATTATTATTATCATTATTATTATCATCATCATGATCATCATGATCATCATTTATTTATTTATTTATTTATTTATTTATTTATTTATTTATTTATTTATTTATTTATTCATTTATTTATTCATTTATTTATTTAACCACTCATATGTCCATCCGGTCATTCATCTGTGTGCATGCATCTATCTATCTATCTATCTATCTATCTATCTATCTATCTATCTATCTATCTATCTATCTATCTATCTATCTATCTATCTATCTATCTATCTATCTATCTATTTACCGATCTATTTGTCTTACCATCTATCTATTTATCTATCTATCTATCTAACAGTAAAGCAAAATAATCTGGTGAAATAATTACTAGGACGTGTTTAGGATCACACAGATGACGAAACGTTTTAAATTCTGAAGCGTCATTTTGAATATACGCAAACTATTCAAGGCAACTGTTGTGTGGGCATGTAATTGAATATGAATACGTGCATAATTGTACTCATGAATAAATGTATATAAATTTAGAATAATCAGGTTTCCCTCATATTAGTGTTTATCCAGTCATGAGAATATGTCATTTTTATTTATGTAACTGCATTAGATCGAACAGCAGTTTACTTTGACACCGTTTGCATTTTCTTAATGACTTCTGTAAACATATTTACAATCTATAATTTTTATAGTAAAGTAGAACCCCTACCCGTGTAACAATAATGGGACATGTTATTTTTAAAGAAAAACAAAAAACAAGCAACCCCCCCAACAAAAATATAAAAATAAATAAAAGGAAAAAAAAACAACAATAGTGGCTGCTGACTAATCTAAAATTGCAGAAAGGAGATCGGTACAAATTGCAATAACTCTACTTGTAATTACTAAAATGTCAATGTTTTATGTGTACGATGGCTGAAAAGGCAGATCACGAAACATTCACTCCCATTTTGACTTCCCAATTATAAATCTTATTTCTTGAATGAACCATTTAAATTGGAAACATCAATAGTAACTTTTATTCATGCAAGACACGAACAATAATAGGGAAAATCCCGATTAAACATTTACACATGAAGTATGTCCAAAGGTTTAGTGTTTGATCAAACTTTTAAAGTTATTTTCATGTGGATATAGGCATGCGATACTTGTCTTTCCTTGCACGAATCTTAGCGTTGTCTTAACACGTATATAGCTAAGTTGGAAATACTATTAATTCAATATGCGCACCGAGACGGTATAAGGCATTTCTAGGTATAAAGACACCTAAATTATTCTTTGATCATATGATTTGTTGTGTGCAGGTGAAGCCTTTCTGCTTGTTCAATAAACGACGAAAAGAATGGTGGTATGAAAATTGCGTCTGGCCTCGCTATTGTTATAACAGACACGCATACGGTTTTACAATTGAATCTATTAATCGTATGGTCAAGGTCTGCATTCATTGGTTGTCCAAGGGGATGGTCAGTCAAATGAAATACAAACAAACAAACAAACAAGCAAGCAAGTAAGCAAGAAAGCAAGCAAGCAAACAAAAACAAACAAACAAAGAAGCAAAGAAACACACACACAACTAAATAAATAAATAAATAAATAAACAAATAAATAAATAAATAAATAAATAAATAAATAAATAAATAAATAAATTAATTAATTAATTAATTAATAAATAAACAAACAAACAAACAAATAAATTAAAAAAAAAAAAAAACTACGAAAGTATGACTTTTTTCGCATTTAAGTCGCCTTGGGATCATTACATTGTGCAATTTCCATAGCGACACTTCAATGGACCATGTATCTGCGCTCTTAATGCATGTTTAATATGCAAAGTATTGACGGAATTCGAATGTCTTTAAAGCAGATTTATTCGAAAGGAAGCACGATTCACACTTCGCTGTGCATTATGGCCCATCGAACGATTCCTTCGGCTTATAACTCAATAAATTAATCAATCAATCAATATAGATCAATGATTAATAACTTGAACAAACGACTAACAAACAAGTAAACAGGCGGATAAATAAATAAATAAATAGAAAGATAGATAGATGGATAGATAGATAGATAGATAGATAGGTAGATAGATAGATAGATAAATAAATAAATTAATTAATTAAAATAAATAAACAGATAAATAAAAAAATAGATAAATAAATAGATAAATATATAAATAAATAAATAAGTAAATAAATAAATAAATAAATAAATAAATAAATAAATAAATAAATAAATAAATAAATAAATAGATAAATAAATATAACCGCGACTAAAAGTAGATCAAAAGATCAAAGTAACCCCCCTCAGTGGGAATGTATATACAAGGTACTCGGACACACCGAACGATGCTCAACAGACCGACGCGCTGTTGTTATTTAACTGATATGTATCATACTGTCAAGTTAAGCAACCATTGTGCCATATATAAAGTACGCAGTACGCTTTAAAAAATTTCCCACCTGTCTCTTGGCAACTGGAACAATTTTTTCCGGACTGCAAGCAGACAAACTCACGAACTAGGAAAATATCTGTGAAGTGCTAATCGCCTCGTTTTCTGTTCGTCCAGCCCATGTACACGACTTTCCTCACGCTTTATTTTTTCTAAACCTAATTTTCAACGAGTTGTCCCCATTTGAATAGAAACTGCCCTTCCTGGTTGCTTTTTCCGCACCGTGACAAACATGCATATACTGTCACGTGGGCAATGCTCCACAGCGGTTATGGATCCAGTAATCATTCGAGGTGACCTGAGACTTTGCCATCCTCAGACTGTGAGACAATGTTCTGTGTGAAAGCTGTCGCGCCATGACTATGTGATGAGTTAAGCTGCCTTGTGTGGTACTCAGTGGTGCCAACCAAAAGTTTTTTATCTCGAAATTACGAGGCTTTAAACTCGTAAGTACGAGATATGCATCTCGTAATTACGAGATAAAAAAAACCTTTTTCATCTCGTAATAACATGTTTTCAAAACCTCGTAATTACGAGATGAAACCAAAAACAAAAACAAGACAAAAAACGTTTGGTTGGCACCATTGATCCACCATAGCATTACCAGGTGACAGCAATAGTTTACGATCTGCTTCCTTCAAGGGGAGCGGGGGAGGTGTGGCGGAGTACTCTTATAAGGGACCAGTATTGATGTGTGCTCGTTTGAAAGTCCCATATTTTGCAATAAAATTTCATAAGAAAAGTTCCGTATTTTGGCAACATTCACTAACATATGGGATCGTTTTCCCTTTCATGATGAGAAATTAGAAAATAACTTTGCACACCGATTTTTACGGATCTCCGGATGGGACATGACAGGAAAAAAATTCTTTGCGTTCCCTCGCAAAAGTTTTTACGTTCCCTCGCAAAACCTTTGCGTTCCCTCGCACTAATTTTTTTTTCTTTTTCTTTTGTCCCTTGGGCAAAAACATGTAGCCCAAGAGGGGACATGAGGCAACAAATACTACACTCCTTTCCCAGGCAAAAGTTTTGCGTGGCAACACAAATATTTGTCAAGAAAAAAAATGCTTGTCATGGCAGGACATAAATCCTAATCTATGAAGGCGCCTCTGGGTCTCCAGATACTGCTTTTTGCTGTGATTTTTTTCTCGTTCCAATACAAAAAAAAAGTCAGGGATCGGAAAAAAAACGTTTTTTTTTCTCATGTCCTTTCCGGGGCTCCGTAGGTTTTAGCCTTATTTTCAAATATTTAATTGAAAATTTCTAACAAAAGTCCTCCTCCCCCCCCCCCCCTTCCACCATTTAGACATTATTAGAAAATTGCGGCATTTCTTGTTTCCTCAAACTTTGGGATTATGGGCCTTAATTGGTAAAACTTTCTGAAGTCACAAGTAGATAACCAGAGGTAGTCTGGGGAAACCTTTTGGGAATGGTGGATGGACACAATTGAGCAGTTATGCCATCTCGTGGTCAATTACTGATTCAATTACTACAAAACACAGTTGATTTATTTCCAAATCGGTCACAATTTGACTGCCTGCTTATAGTAAGGGAGCCAGGTCCTCAGAAAGGCCATAAAATTGAGTTTCGTTACCACATCTGGGGAAGGAATAAAAGTTATAATCATTTGGAAGATCACAGTCAGGGGATTTTTTATTGGGTAGCTTGATCTTTATCTGGCGTCATCGTAAGGTATGGCCAGAATAGCAGTTCCAGTAATCTCATACTTGTTTTAGTGGTCTACAATATGCTTTTTTGCGTAAGACGAAAAAAATAAATTGGTCATATTTCTAAATGGTTTAGTGATTGAAGTTTGTAAGTGGAATATAGAAAATCATTCTGAAGGATATTTATAAGGTATTGGTCTAAATGTGGGTACTTTTTGGCCATCAAAATACCCTCACCCCTTATGTTCTCCTTTTATGCCGTTTTCCTGCATTTTTATGACTTTTTTGAGCTCAGCAATGGGCTACATTGCAAAACATTAATTTTAATGGAATGAAATTACATAGGTCATAATTATAAAACATAAACATAATTCATCGAGCATATCTAATTATAATAAACCAAATCTGGGGTGTTTTTTGCTTCAAAATGAAGTACCCCAAAATTTTAGTTTTCACCAGGTATTTCACATTTTCTGCTCTTATCAAAGATGGCTCAACCACCAATCTATCTCCCATTGTGCGGAACTGCTGCAATTACACAATTATTATATTTTATGTCAAATCCATTGCAATGTTGACTATGATTGTACAGTTCAGGGGCATTTTCGTGCCCCTACCCCCTAACTTTCAACAATCACATTTCATGCATTTTTTTAACATTTCAAATAAGTTTGGGGCGTTTTTGTTAAATAAACAAAAAATATTTAAGGGATGGGTGGTTATAATTATGCCTCATGTAACTTTCCATTGTGTCAAGTTACACTATTTTACAAAAAAATATGAAGAACTAAGTAAAATGTACAAAATGCCCATGTTTGGTGGTAAACATAGAAGTTCATAAAGAAGATAACATCTTTTAAGTTCCAAAATATTTTGACATCCTAAACATATTCACATTTTGATTATCTAGCACTTTTGACTAAACATAATTTATAAGCAGAACTGTGTCTGAACTCTTGATTCACTCTCTAGGATAAGAAAAAAGGAACATCATCATTAAGAATTTGACGAAAAATATGAGGTTAGAGAAGAAAACTCCGAGTATATGTATTCAGCAGGAAAGGTCAAAATATGCTCTAAGGTGTGTATTTGCCCCAATACACAACTGATTATACAAACATATGGCGGGCTAGAGCTGTGTAATCTCATTAGTTTGTATGTTAAAGCAACCTTAAATAAACTAGTCACTTTTGTAGCTGTGGATATATGATTTTTGTGAGGTATTTAGTTATGCATCAAAATTTACTGCTTGAAATTTTGTGTTTCTATGTGCAGTAGTTTTCAAGTCATTAAGTTGCAGATGACAATATAAAGTAATGGGGATACACAACCCTAACCCTCCACTGACTGCAGTGCCCTCTTTTAGCCAGATATTGAACCTTCCGTTCTTGCCCATGCCTATTGGAAACACATTTCAAAATAAAAACAAAAAAATGAAAATTGTAATCAAATAAAGAAATCAGTAAAATTGTCAGTTATTTTGGTATTAGTGAGTTGCTTACCTCTCAACGACCCATGCCTAGACCTCCATGTCTGGACAACAACGTCGAACACCATTGCATAACAACTCGATTGTTTTAAAGATCTAGTGGTCCTGGTCAACGCTCGGTTCTGTAGAAGCGGGAGGGGGGCTTCCGGTGTACATGCACCCCTATTTTTCCGTCCTGGTGATTGGTCAGTGGACCTTAACCATGGAGCAGAAGCAGGTAGGTCGGGTGGGCTTCTGTGGTGGTCGAGAGGTATGTATACTCACAAGTTTAAGTAAACAGTTGGGTAGGAAAGTATACTCTGATATCTGTGCGATGGGGGGTGATTAGTATAGGTTTGGCCTACTTTGCAATCCATGTAAAAGATATGTGTCTATACTTTTTTAAGTATACTCACTTACACCGAAATTACTCATAGTTTCAATAATTAGTTATGTAACATTACTTCTTGACCATGATTGCCAATATCCAAACGCATTTGTAGGAGGGAACAACGAAACATGCAATACTAACCATCAACCACTGGGACCGACAGCCTGGGGGGACTATCATTCTTAGTGAGGAGGCGATGTCTCTTGGGTTCATGGATGTGAGGCTAGAAACAACGGATCCTGGCCGAAAGCTAGAAGCCTTTCTTGTGGACCAACACGGGACTGCCAACTGCCGCCCCCCCCCCCCTTCCAGGGAAGCTGCCCCCAACCTGAGAGCAATCTGCCGTAAGGGAGACACTGTCTATTCCCACACTTTAGGTCCTGGATCATGGAAGCATGGAGGGTGTGGCGGGGGGGGGGGGGGAGATATCCTTCCGTTATTCAGTGTTCAGTGGAAAATGGCCTTCTGTGCAGGAACAAAATGTCCTCCAGCACAATCAAGTTGGGTAGGTAGCGCCCAAAGAAGGTCGTACACAATCACCAGTGGCAAGCCCGAAGGTTATCAACAACAGCACCTTTCCTTAAGGCATGCCATGAGGCAGTAAAGGCTTGCACCTCAGTAGCTCATTATTAACGGCTGAAAAAAGAACACAGCCTTTTCAGTTTAAATAAATCAGCGACTTTCCTCAGATTTAGTCCTTTCATTGATTTGTGACTGTGTGTTTTGCAAGTCAAAATACGGGGAATTCTAAAACTTCATAAATACTTTCTTTACTGTCTTTTGATGTATCTTGTGTATCTTTTTTCCTCGCTTGCAGGGGTTTTAATGAAATTATTATTATCATTTTTATTATTATTATTATTATTATTATTATTATTATTATTATTATTATTATTATTATTATTATTATTATTATCATTATCATGATCATCATGATCATCATTTATTTATTTATTTATTTATTTATCTATTTATTTATTTATTAATTAATTTATTTATTTATTTATTTATTTATTTATTTATTTATTTATTTATCTATTTATTTATTTATTTATTTATTTATTTGTTTATTTATTTATTTATTAATAAATAAATAAATAAATGAATAAATAAATAAATAAATAAATAAATAAATAAATAAATAAATAAATAAATAAATAATTAAGTAAATAAATAAATGAATGAATGCATGAATAAATAAATAACACCTATAACCAGTCAATGAGACCCAACTTTAAAGGTAGTTGCATTTCTATAGAAATGTTTGTATACTACTATCGTCCCTCAAGAAATGGCAAATGGATAGTCCTGGCACAAAGGCAACCTGGATGATGGGGGGTGGGAGTGGGAGGCAAAGAATCCGGATAGTTCACTCACACGCTTATCCGCACGCAAAATAAAACATTAACAAACAGTAATATATATATATATATATATATATATATATATATATATATATATATATATATATATATATATATATATATATATATATACATATATATATATATATATATATATATATATATATATATATATATATATATATATATATATATATATATATATATATATATATATACATATATATATATATATGTATAAATATATATGATTTGTTCTATCCGTATACTGTTTTTCTACACGGGTATTTCGGCTCAGGTCCTGACACTGAACAACTTTATGGACAGTTAGACCGTTACATGCTCTGCTAAAACACTTTCGTCTGCAAATATATTATATTTTTTTCAACAAAAATAGGAATCGATTGAGACCCTCCCAAAAGCCAACCATGCACACTTTTTGTTTTACCTGCCTTTGACCGGAAAAGGAATCACAAGGCAGGAGGAATCTAAGTACAGGGGAAAAGATATGTACAGCCCAAAATTTCCCCGCACATTTGCTTGGACAATAAAAAAATAGTAATAAGTTATTAAAAAGGCTTTAAATATGTAGATTGGCCAGCATAATTCCGAACCTATCAGGCTGCAAGTGTGACCATGTGAAATTTCACACACACACACACACACACACACACACACACACACACACACACACACACACACAAAATCAATATCCTGCACAGGCAAACATAACTCTTCTCAACATATTTTCATGACTTAGACAAGTCGTAATTAACAAACAAACACAAAAACAAAACAAAACAAAACGAAATTAAAAAACATAATATCAAAAACAACAACAACAACAACAACAACAATAACAACCAAAAAACAGGTCAATTAGCATAACTAAACAAAATATAGTACAAGTTAACTCCAGAATATATATACTAAGTTAACTGTTTGATCAAAGTTACTCTCCTCAAATAACAGTTTAAACTCATTATACTTAATAAGGTACTCATGTATGTACTTCCGCTCGTATCTGTGTATACCAAATGACATATAATTATGCTAAAACGATTCGAATATTATTTGGATAAAAATTGTTGCGAGGGACAAAGCACAAAATCAATAGTCTCAGTCACTTTGGGACTATCAAATATATTCTGGTACGAATTTACTTAATTGTGCAAGGATAAGAATGCTGCAAAGGGAGGAAATAAAATGACACCCTAACTCTAATTGCCTTGCCTTTCCTTGGGAATCAGACATCTCCGAGAACTGATTATACCACCAGAGATTACCTCAGATAGAGTGCTAATATTTTGGTCACTCTCTTACAATATTCAAAGTTCCCGTACTTTATTTACTCCAAGCCAGACACACTGGGACCCTCGAACACAAACGGTGCAAGCTGTTTTACTTGTTGGCCCAGTGCCACTGAATATGGAGACTATGCATTAACAATTGATTGATATTCCTTAAGGTGTTTGATTATTATTTGTATCTGAGTATACTTTATATTTATGTCATTATATATATACATACATATATATATATATATATATATATATATATATATATATATATATATATATATATATATATACATATATGTATATATATATATATATATATATATATATATATATATATATATATATATATATATATATATATATATATATATATATATATATATATATATAGCTGTGTTTAATGTTTTCTTTACGTGCGGATCAGCGTGTGAGTGACTAATCCGGACTGTTAATATCCAAAGATTGTTGGAAAGTTTGGCTACAATAATTTACGGTTTTCAGACTTGTTTGTTTTGCAACTTAACTTTATATTTTGGATTCTTTCTGTTTTATTATTAACTTGCAGACATTTTAGGATTACATGTTTTCTGCCAGGTTATACCCCCTGGGGCTATCGGTAGCAAGCAGCGGCCTACGACAGACACATGTTTGCTTAATTGTACTTAAAATCCTGTGAAGAAAATTAGTTTTGAAACATGTTTTTGGCTTAAATGCTAATGACTTTCATTCTTTTCTGACATGCCTAAATGCACACTTACTCAATATAAAAAAATACTCAAAATCGACAGTATTTTCTCAAATGTCAAAAACCTGACACATTACCATGATACATAGATTCAGGGTTGGCAGTGAAATAGAGCCTATTTTTTTTAAGGTGTAGGTGTCATCATTTAGTTTGTTTCACATTTCTGGTGCAGGGTGTCCATTGTTGCAGTCCTTGTTAGGATTTCCATTGGTTTGTACAGGTGGTCTAGCTGCAACTGGTTATTTTACAATCATTGGGAATACATATAATGCCCCAGCTTGTTTCCACTTCAGTAGTAAACACTGGCGGGTGGTTTCATTAGGATACGCTGTCCAGCTAGAAAGGGGGCATATTAGTTCAGGTGCAAGTCAAATTGTTCTTATCTGAACCTGTACTATACAAATTTAGTAATTATGGTTTGTTTGACAGGTATTCTTCTTACATATTGAAGCTCTGCATTTATAAGCAAAACTTCACGTATTCAGCTAATTCATCTTTTGCCACGTTTATATTTATACATTATCATGTGGGTTGTCTTTGCTGAATATTTAGCTTAGACAAGCAGCCGCCACTCAGAGAGACATGTACGGTTAATGGGCTCCGTAATATGTTGAGTAGCTACCCACTGACGACCCTTTAATTTATTTGGGCTGATACAACCTATGCCAAAATTGTACAGAGAAACGTGTGCGATATGGACAATAGCACTTTCATTTGTATATAGGTTAGACATGGACAGGTTAGCTTATGGAGATTAAAGAGTGCTGACTGCGGAATAGGGTAATGACCACTAAGAAGTGGTTCTAGGCAAAATGACACAAATGCAATCATACATTTTCAAATTGCCCATAATCAATATATAATTTCATATCCTGTTTTCTGAGAAAAAAAAAACTTCTTCTGATGGCACATGTAGAATGAGGTGTTCTAATTATCACTAACCTGACAGCCCTCCACCGCATCTCACTTAAAATATATCGGCCTGATCATGTTGTGGACCACTAGAAGTGCAGATTCTGTAAGCGCCCCCCCCCCGTCATATTTCCCTTCATTCCTCTGCTGAAGACATTATGGTGATTACTAATTCACTGATTTAAGTTACTTGCAAAAATGTTCGAAAAAATCATTCGAATGCAAACAATTTTGTTAGGTCTTAGAACATGAAAATGGTGCCGTCAACGGCTCCCAGAAGAACTGTTTTGTTCTGTAAGTTTTTCCAACGAAATAATTAAACGGTGTTGACAATGTACCGCCCTGGTTTAATGCTATGTTCATAATACAGGGGTGTGCACGGCAGAAAGTTGTATCCAAAAGGTATTGCGAATGGTTCGTGCCGGTAATTGCGATCGTGAACATACTTAAAAGGGTGTAGATCTTACGCAACGCCCTTGCGCCCTTACTATTGTCACCCTTTTTTAAAAATAGACATACAAATTCCAATGATCTACAGATATGATGAAGGTACACTCTTTATTGACATTTCAAAACGTTGATTTTTTGATCAAATGCCCATGTGACCTTGAAAAATAGGTCAAGGTCATACGTTTGCAGTTATAAGCAAGGTCTTACAAAAGTCTTGCCTTGAAACATAATCACACAAAATGTCGCCCTCTTTAAGACAAACCTTTCTCGAGTGCATCTGCAATGATTTTTACAAAGTGGCCCTGTGACCTTGGATATAGGTCAAGATCACCCATCTACAATCCCAACCTAGTTGGTATTATGGTATATAAACATGCAAAATTTCAACCTCCTAAGTCAAATCCTTGCAGAGATGTTGCATGCGTGTCAATTTTAGATAACGTGCCCGCGTGACCTTGAAAAATATGTCAAGGTCACCCATCTGCAATTCCAAGCAAGAACATATGAAGGAACATCTTCACATAAAATTTCAACTTCCCAAGTCAAATCTTCCTGGAGTTATCACGTCCACATTAATTTTAGACAAAATGCCCGTGTGACCTTGAAAAATAGATCAAGGTCATACATCTGCAGTTACAAGCAAGTTATTACAAACGTTTTACATAGAAACATTATCACACAAAATGTCAACATCTTTAAGTAAAATCTTTCACGAGTGCATGTGCAATGATCTTTAAAAAGTGGCCATGTGACCTTGAAATTGGATCATGGTCACCCATCTACAACCTCAATCTAGCTCATATTATCGTCCATAATCATGCAAAATTTCAACCTGTTAAGTCAAATCCTTGCGGAATTATTGCGTCCGCGTTAATTTTAAATGACATACCCATGTGACCTTGAAAAATAAGTCAAGGTCACCGATCTGCAATCCCAAGCAAAATGTTATACAGGAACATATTCACAACAAAATTCAACTTCCCAAGTCAAATCTTTCTTGAGTTATCGCGTCCGCAACGCACACAACAATGTGTTGAAAAGAAGAAGAAGTAGAAGAAGAAGAAGAAGAAGAAGAAGAAGAAGAAGAAGAAGAAGAAGAAGAAGAAGAAGAAGAAGAAGAAGAAGGAGGAGGAGGAGGAGGAGGAGTCGGAGGAGGAGACGAAGGCAAAGGCGAAGGCAAAGTCGAAGGCGAAGGCGAAGGCGAAGAAGCAATATGAGACATTCTAAAAGTGTAAATCCCAAGAAATCATAAACATCTTTTCCAATACTACCTCAATGGTAAATGCCAACATAATCAGGTGCAGTTACTTCAACGGTATTGTTAACCTATTTTTTTCCAAACGTTTTTCCCCATCACAAGATCGGGAAAAACCGAAAGGAGTTAGTTTAGGTTTATGTACAATTGACAATTTAGAATTTGTCTTCACCATTCAAACCACTGAACAGTGAGATCTCCGGGATAAGTCTGTCACCACATGATTTTACATCAGAAATATTAGCATAATATATAGTGAGTAACACCATTATAAAGTAAACGTATCGAATAATCGAAAGGTAACATATAAAAACAACATTGCAGGCATAGTAAGACTCTGACATAACGAAATAAATGGTAAAAATGTGATGGGCGCTTATGGAATCCAACCTATAAACACTATTAAAAATATTAACAGTGTGTGTGTGTGTGTGTGTGTGTGTGTGTGTGTGTGTGTGTGTGTGTGTGTGTGTGTGTGTGTGTGTGTGTGTGTGCGTGTGTGTGTGTGTGTTAAAATGCCGACTCAGATAACATATTATATAATGGTGGTTTTTTGGGGGGTGGGGGGGGTGTAAATGAATTTGACACTTCCCATCCTCGTTCAAATTGTCTTTGGAAGAAAGTTAACTGATCATTCTTGAAACCTGATAAGAAATTTAGAGTTATTCTTGCGGACATGAAGAATTTCGGTAACACCAAGGACAAATGATTCCCAAGACTAAGGAAAACAATGGGGAAAGCGGAAGCGCCGACGGGCTTCAAAATGCTCTACTCAAAGACTGTTAGGCAAAGATATATGCTCCTGGGAAGATATCACCAAAAAAATTATGAAAACATCACCAAAAATAGACATTATAGCCTGTTGTCCAAGCGATTTCCAGATATTCACTTCCGCATTGGACAGGTTTTGCCTACATTGTAGCTATTGACTATTACATTATTTCCTGAAAAACAGATTTATTCAGATTGCATCATGATATTGCAAGCAGCTGATATCAAATGATATATACATAGGGCAAAATGAGTGCTACTCATATGAAAATGAACCAGTTTGCATTATGTTGATACTAGTCTTCCAAATAGCCCTAGGTGTTGGAAATGTGAACTTCCATCGGCCTGCTGAATAAAAAAAAAGCCTCTCATTGCCCTGCTAAATGAAAAACTATCTTTCTCTTGGCCTGCTAAATAAAGAAAATACACCTCCATTGGCCTGCTGATTAAAAAAAAAAATCCTATCCGCCCAGTCCCTCACAACCAACAACAGCAACGGAAAAAAAGCGTGCTCCTAAATATGACAAGAGGTTACAGAGAGAAAGGTGTTTACAGGTGAGATCAAAGGAAGCCGCAAGATTTAGTTATGCTGATGATTTTCAAAGTAACTGTTTTAGAATTTGTCACAATCATAAAATAATAGTTCAAAATAACTGTTCTCAATTAAAAGATAGTTTCATCAAGATTAATTTATTATCAAAGTGGGCGGCATGAAACTGAATGCTGGCGAAGCAACAAGGTCAGTGAAGCTATTCACAAGTATAGTTTAAGGACTGTGATAAACAGGCCAATGGTACATATCAAGGTGGGGGCTCCCAAAACGATTCTAATTTGGATGTTCGATTATATCAGTGAAATGAGAAAGGGAAATCCACTTGCACGGAAATATATCGATTAAATCCGTCAGAAAAACAAAACACAAAAAATCCTTTGGATATTTCAAATATTTTAAAATTTAACAGCCAGCAGGTGTTTGATATGGACCTTTCAGGAGTACCAAAGAACTTATCGTAGTTGCTATGCAATAGTCCAAGAGAGAAATTAATGCAAAAAAGCGTATTTTTATGCTTGATAAAATAAAATAAAACAAAAAACAAAACAAAACAAAAACAAAAACAAAACAAAAACAAAAAAAAAAAAAAAAAAAAAGCCATGAAGCAAGACGCTTAATCTCCCCTTCAAAACGGAATCCGTCACTCCAGATCGTAATAATTGGGAAATGTATGACCCATAGGTCAATAAATGTTCAGATTCAGAGCGAAGGACATAACTGAGTCTTCATTAAAGTACTTTATTTTAATATGTACACAGACAGGTGTGATGTCGTCTCAAAATTATCTCTTTTGCAAATTGGAAGACGAAATCAATGATGTAAAGAGGTAAGAAAAAACCATGGGCATTTCGAATAGGCCATAAAAGTGGGAATTTCAGAAACATATGTCAAACTACAGAGAACAGAACGGAAGTTGACTTGAAAGGTGTTGATATGAGCATAAACCTTTAAGGTATAGAAACAAAAACCAGAAAGCATTTTTTATAAGTGCGTTAACATTACAACGCGATTATATCTTCAACAAACTGAGGAAAACCTTGTAATCCTACAGTGTGTATCTACATAAAATTGGTAACATTGTGTCTCCTGTGTGATGTGTGGATATTGGTTGTGTAGCTCCATGTTCTGGAGAATCCAACTTATCCGTAGCATTTCGATGTACTATAGGGTGATCCAGATGGAAAGATATGCTTAAATTAAACTAAAACATGCAATCCGGCCTGAGTACCATCTTGCTGTTAATATATCATTACATGAAAATGTTAGATTGTTGCACAATCGCTGTCTTCTGGAATGTGTATAAACCAGACCAGACAGACTTTACTACATGGGTTGTTAGAGTGTGTTCAAGAGGCTAAAGCCATTCACAATTCATAGAAAGTATTACTCAATCAAACAAGAAGACAATTTTCAATTTAAAAAACAATTGCATGTTTAGGAAATATGCAAATAGCCATAAAACGCTTGAAAATATCTATGCTTTGCCATATATTTTTATTTTTTTCTCACACATACGATGACGCTGTTGACGATTGCCAGCTTGGTCACCATTTATCTTGTTACATTTCCCGCGAAGGCTCATTTGAATGTCCACAATGTCTCTCCGTAACACCTTTCCACAGTGCAGATGATCGAATAAGGAAAGCTGTGGACTGCAGTGATTTTTTAACGGTTAATGATACATAACATCCAAAATAAATAGCCGGGTCTCATTGATAAAAGTGTACCACAACCTCTTGGGGTGTTCACAATTGAACAAACAGTTGTAATATGAATGGAACATTTGAGCGTGAAGTTTACCTTTTCAAGCATGCTGATGAGTCTCAATATCATAGCTTTGAAGCTCATGTTGCCATACGATACAATTCGGTACCCACGTCAATTTTGGACATAAATATATCAAGGTACACTTTATGAATTATATTATACAAACCTGGTCCACATGGTTTACTGAATAAAGTACTGTGTTATAAAGGCCTCACAAATTCACCAACTTGTCTTGATTTTGGTGAACTGGGGATAACATGTGACAAAGATATGAAATTTGTCTGAATCAATATATATATATATATATAGAGAGAGAGAGAGAGAGAGAGAGAGAGAGAGAGAGAGAGAGAGAGAGAGAGAGAGAGAGAGAGAGAGAGAGAGAGAGAGAGAGAGAGAGAGAGAGAGAGAGAGAGAGAGAGAGAGAGAGAGAGAGAGAGAGAGCAGAAAGATATCCCATTCCCAGATATAACTGCACGCATTAGTTCCCAGTTGCAGGAATAGCAAATGAACATAATAGGCCTGCACCAGAAAATACAAGTGCCGTGCGGTAATTAGGTTGTTTATATGTCCGTCACCGTAGATTACCTTTCTAAAAGGTAATTCTACATGGCTGAGTAAGTTTTTTATGCTGCACGGTTTTATTATAGGCCTTCTCTCTCTCTCTCTCTCTCTCTCTCTCTCTCTCTCGTCTCTCTCTCTCTCTCTCTCTCTCTCTCTTTCTTTCTTTCTTTCTGTTACAATTTGAGTACATACCGATTACGACAGTCAATTTGTGTTGTACACTGTATAAATCCCTGGTGATTGCAAACATGATTGACATTTTCAAACAGTCCAGAACTGTTGGCCAGGTTCAGTTCAAATTTCGCTGAGACATACTTCAAAGAAGTCCTTTGTGTATGGTTGGACCATCTTTTTCAAATATATAACACTAGGCCGTGCCCCTAGCGGTAATTTTACAAACTACTATTTTCAAATCTGTACAGATGGTGATTTCATGCTTTTTCTGTGTGAGTAAAACAGAAGATACATGCAAACTTTCTCGATGTTGCGAAAGTTTGGTGTAATGAATTGAAGGGCCATATATTTCATCATATTATATTTTTAAAATCTATTTCTCAACCTTTCACTTTCTGTAATTTTTTTCAATGTTGAAAATATTCAATTGCACATTGAAAACCTCTGGATTTCCTATATTTGCAAAGACATTACAAAAATGTGAAAACACGGTTTTAGCCATCTGTCTTAACAATCTAAAGCAAAAATGTAAATTGATGTTGATATTGAATTAAACAAGTTACGAGTACAGCCGATGTAACCTGTGTCGATTATTAGAGCAATACTACAAGAAAATAACAAAGAACATCATATACTATAGAATCAATTACATATCTCTTGAAACACGCATTTACTCGTAAAACTTATCATTAATCACCAAATGAAAATACCTAGTTATTTGTATCAATGTCATATAATTGTTGTTTATATCTATTTTACTTGCGATATTTATATATATTAAGACTTCAGTGTCAAGGTTTGGCGCTGTGTTCCTCGGCGCGCCTTCGGAGCAAAGGCTCACTGTGGAAAGCTGTTGAGCTGTCCCAGCATATTCTCTGGAACTATAGGCATGCTGGTACTTGAATAATAGGCCTTTCACAGCAAATACGCACGAAGGATCCTTTTACAAAAGAAAGCGGCTCGTCTTAAGCAGTTTCGACCTTATTCGCAGTTGGAATTTAAAGAGTTTAGCCTCACTAACTATGGTTATTTTGCTTACGTCATGTTCATCGACACCTACCTTACACACGAACATTTATGCAGTTGTTTTCCACATTAGTTTTTCGTAGAATATATTTGTCTGCAACAAAATGCTAAAATTGCACATTCAATTTGGCTGGGCTGTTTTCAAGCACTTCCTTTGTGAACAATGAATACTATAACGAGAAAAAAAATCTAAAGGGTAATAAAGAATTAAACTGCTAAATATTTTATTTCATGAGTGCATGTATGTAAAGGATGTCTTCCGTTTATTTTATATATAAAATGTATCACCGTTGATATGAAAAAGGGGGGGGGGGCAGATTTTTGAGCTTACGTTGGAACAGATATTACATGACGGGGATATGGATGAAACAATTGATAGGAAAAGCAAAGCGATGCGCAATCTTGGAGTCATTAAAAAGGTACTGAGATGATGTAATTATATATCATATGGACAATATGATTCTGATTTTTTTGCTTGGGAAATGTAAGCAAGATTTCTCAAGACATGATACAAGTAGTTTTTAGTAATAATCTGCAGAGGAAAATAATCAATTGTGACTTGACGCTTTCGAAGATGCTAATAATGAGAAAAAAATATTACATGAACCCATCTTCTCTTGGCAATAAAAAGAACTTATACTTGACAGGCACATATTGTATACATTGGAAGAGCCCGGAATAATTAGAGATAGAAAGCATGCAATGATGTAATTATTGGATGGCTATTGCAAAAATGACGTAAGAAGGGAATGAGTGAGGCCAATTTTAAAATGAAAATGGAGTTTATATAGTATTATATGAACCCTGCTTCAATGGATATAAAACAAAAAAAAAGCAACCTTTATTTGGGGGACCTACATTGTATAAATGTCGAAGATCCTGAACTAATTAAAGCACAGGAAACGTTTAATTGTGAGAATTAGACTAACCCGGTCGCCTTTCAGGGAACGCTAACTCTTCTATTGGGTTACGCACACAAGCATTAGGAAGACAGCAGAAATATGATTTACAAGGAAACAATAATATAGACGCAAGAAGATCATCATTGGTATCTTCCAACAGATTAATTCCAAGCGTTCTTTTGTAATTGAAGATTTATATATATATATATATATATATATCAAAAATCGAAAGTAAAAATTTTGGTATTTGTTATTGATCTAAGAGGAGAAGAAGTGAAATTGTATTGAGAGTTCGAACTTAGTGTTCAATGTGAGAATATACAGTATGTCAGCATTAATAATCAGAAAGATATCATTACCAATGGATTCGAAGACCAATCCATAACTGTAAGCCAGTTTTATAAAGGATTCTAACATAACAGCGGCGATAAAGACTCCGTTTCATTCTTGTTGCCATGTCATTATATTGGGAAAATGGCCCTGTGATGTTAAGAATAAAATCAACGTGTATACATAGTTACCCCAAATAACCCCACTTTCAGGCGAAATCTAGGACGTTTTCATTCAGATACAAATACGCTGACTCCTCTTTCTTTGTATGCAAGGTGAAACTATCAAATAAGCACTCACTTCAGTATGTTTAGGCCCATTATGTACCAATCATGTATAACTTTTTGTTGCAAATCGACTCTTTTAGCGGAGACACATCCACCTTAACTAGTATCAATCCTTGCTTGTAGGCTAAAAGCCATAGTCAGCATCGGAGAAATGGTGCACGTAGTTATCATGTGCGGAATTCAACGGTACCTAGCACAGGGTTGGGAATGAAAAGGATCTGGGAAGTTTGACTTGTTGCTTCCCTTGAGAGCTATGTCTATGCAAATGGATGATATTTTTGTTCAGGGTTGCTGTCCTTTATGCAACCGTAATAAGGTTATTATAACGACATAAAAATACAATGTATAGGAGTTTTGTTTTGTTAGTTTTCATATTCCTTGTTGCTGGTTTGGATATTTATGCCTAGCTGCCTTACGATCTGTAGTGGGAACCAGGGCATATATTCCTAAGGTTCTTTGTTTGTAATCTCTTCAATTTGAAGAATTGACCGACAGCAATACAACGAGGTTTACTTGTTACCTATTTTTTACACTGGAAAATTGCGTCACTTAAGTCATGGAAAAAAGATTTTGATACCGTACATAACATTGAAATTGCCCCCAGGACAATGT
>OZ026623.1:46786127-46953127 GCA_964020975.1 Hermodice carunculata | reverse complement strand
TTGCTAACGGTCGACTGTAACGCGAAAGAAAACACGTGCACACACATTTTTTTTTTATAATTTTGACAAAATCGTGTGCCCCCCCCCCCCCCCCAAAAAAAAAAAGAGTAGCAGCCAGCACCACTATTGTACCCAACGCAGGCAGAAATGGAGTCTAGGTATAGTCCCGCCAAGATTGAAGAGCATCCAGCACGCAGTTTAGGAGCTAAAGTGGAAAATGCAAACCAATAAAAAAAAAAAAATCCAAAAGTAGAAACAAATAAGGTATCGTCAGTTGGTGACGCAATTAAGGTCTAGGAGTATATAGTATTCTTGCCTAATTTTGAACAAGTTGGTCAAACGACAATGTAGAAAGGAATTTTTAAGGTGTTCTTAAATGTATAAAGAAAAAAAGGAAAATAACTATAAGTCACTGCAGCGTGACCAATTGAGCAAATTAAGTGGATAAACACTCAAGGTAAAGCTTGACCGAGCGCGAAATGAATCTGGCGGAAGGTTTTGGAAGAGAACTTGGCAGCGCAAATGACCGTGGCTATGCCATTAACTAAAATTACAATCAAGAGCAATGCACTGATTAACCGACACAGAACACAATTAAAAAAATATTTGAAAATCAGGAACCTAGAGTTCCACCATCCGGTAAACAATTTGATACTTCCGCAAGGTACATTTCCACAAAGACTCTCAACCATCTCAGTTACAGTTATGAAGAATCAAAAATAGCGATAACCCGCAACATATAACAATCATATAGAGAATATCGAAGCGCCACTTGTCGAGCCAACCCATACATAGGGGTCCTCAAAATTGCCCTTAACTACAACCCCACAAAGTGGGAAGTGGACCTATCTGACGGTTTTAGATTAGTTAAACATGACGAATCAGCAGCGAAATGCATGAGCAATTACTTACAATATATAAACAGCTTATTGACAACCAAGACCTATAATCAATAAAGTGATACATGAAACATGTTTTCATATAAAAAGGTGGTAACAATCATACAATGATGTTTTGTGCCAGTGGAAATATCAGAAGATGCAAAATGGTTATTTGGTCCAAGATTCGCAGCATCAATATAGCTTATACTCTCAGAATATAATACAAAAATCATTTCCTGAATACATACCTTCGATGCCGTTAAGAATAAATCAAGATCATCCACTTTACGGAATACCAAACTTCCACATCATACACATTTGCAGTAGATCTGGTATCATTCACCATATTTTTCATTAAGATATTAAATTTAGGTTTCCTTTTTAAGTGCTTTATGTCCTTGAGAAATAGGTAAAGGTCGCGTAATCATTGGGGCATAGTGGCCCAATGGTAGATCAGTAAGTTCAGTTTTATGTACAATGTTCCCAAGAGCAATTTTGATCTAGAGGCTTAATCCTATTTGTCATTAACGTCCAAGCCATTACCTGCTATTACAAAATCATCAATTCCAACTTTACAGGCCAAGTGACATACGGAAATGGTTCAAGGTCATTGGTATTGAAATAACGTATTAACCTTGGACATGATCTATACATCCTATGAATTTGGCATGTCTTACTTAATTAATTTTCGTGATTTGGAATTTTATGTTGTTCAAGACATTTTAACTAAAAGGAGGTGCCAATAGTATTTTATTACACCGAGATTTCTGTCTCATAGACAACTCTAATAAATATCACGAGGGTCCATGAGAAATGAAGGATGCTTGATTGGTCACACGATTCTCACTCTTTGATCATATAATACAAATATTTTAGGTGGCGTTATTTTTAAGCCGTTATAGATTACATTTTATTAATCTTAAAAGTTATATGGGCCCTAACTCAAAAAGTGTTGATGCTTTGGCAAGTCTGGAATTTCTTTGCTGTCTTTGTTGGGTTTGGAATTAATGAATATGGATCATGTTTTTCTGTACTATTTGAAAATTACTTCATTGGCTATGTTGTGCTGTGGGCTTTGTTCTCCGACTCATAGTTATAGTGGAGGTAGAGTGTGTTTATAATGTTCCAGATTCATAAATATCACAAAAACGATGTAGGCATACTTTAGTCTTTTGCTGTAAACTTAGGTGACTGACAAGTCGGGAGAACTAAAAGGTGATAGGCCTAACAGGTCTCTTTTTATTTTTGGCAGAAGTAATGAAATATGTGTTTTTGGTGGTTAGGCCTATACATTTTGGAAATGAACTAGTGTCTGCAGGAAATGATGAATGTTTCTAAAGTTGAGAGGACCGGTTTAAAACCACCAGTTGCCTTTTATCGGTGACTGCCTGTCTCAAGTCAGGAAGGTAATTTGTTTCTTCACATTGGTATTGGAAGAGAAATGTTGATGCTTTGGCAAGTCTGGAATTTCTTTGCTGTCATTGTTGGGTTTGGAATTAAAGAATATGGATCATGTTTTTCTGTACTATTTGGATGCAGAGCATTCGCAAATTTTTTTACATTGTGACCCCTACATTCCATCTGCCGATTCAACTCAGTCTAAAACATTATTTGTTCAAAATGTGCACCCCACTTTTAGCTTTCCATACATGCTCTATTTGCTCAAATCATTTTTTTTTTCAAGTTATTAAAGAAATAATATTAGAATTGGATAAGGAGCATATTAACAATCCCATAATCATTGGGTCATAGTGACCCCAAAAAGCAGGTCAAAAGGAAAGTTTTATGCACAATGTGCTCAAGGGCCATTTTATCCGGAGCCTCACCTCTCTTACCCTTTGACGTTCAAGCTACCCCCTGTCATTACACAATCAGCTGTTTCACCGTAAACCTGACAAAAATTGGTTCAGGTCACTGATATTATATGAGGTATTACCATTGGACATGGTCAGCCTATCGTATGAACCTGGCATGCCTAATTAAACATTTTTTTCCAGATATGCAAATTTACATCTTTGAACACTCTTGCGTCCAGCTAAAGGTGGCACCACTAATATAATAAGAAACCGAAATTTGGACCTCCTTCAAACCAAACAGAATTTCATGAACATATATCAAACATTAAGGATCTGAAAGTGGTCACACGATTGTCACATTTTGATCCATATGTTACATAACATTATGGATGGAACAACCAATATCGCCCTTGACTTAGATTGCATACACTTGACAAGTCCTGAAAGTTATATGGGGCGATCTTGAAAATTGTGGACGGTATTGCGCACACAAGCAGAAGTGTACGGACAGAAGGACACATGAATGGACACACATCGATCAGTGATCGCATATGCTCTGCTACCATTGGCCATCAGAGCTAAAATGGACGAGTTTTAGTTCATATACATTTAGGATAAGTTGAAAAAGATGATTAAAATTACAGTTCGGGAGAAAAAGCAAAGAAAAAGACTGATGACCATAAATAAGTTGAGCTGACTGACAAGTCAGTTGAGCTGAAATGAGATAAATATCAAACTTATATTATAAATGAGAAGGGGCCTGAGAAAGGTAGGCCAAGGCAAAAGTGCACACATATTTTTATGGTTACTTCAGAACACTTTGCGGCGTAGCCTCAGCATAATTTCCTCCACAAACACATCATCAATTAATGAAATGCCATTACCTCGCTGACAATTATCAGTAACCCAGCCAGGCAAGCACGTTGATGGACATTTTCCTGTTTCCAGAGAACAAGCTTCCTTGCAGTTACATGGTACACAGTCATTGCTGAAACGCCCTGCTTGACATACTGTAACATGACATGACAACAACCACTTAAGCATAGAACAGCAATAACAACAGTTTTTTTGCGAAAAAAATGTACATATGTTGTTGTGATTATAGCTGTCACCAAGCTGCTATTTTTTTCTGCAGTTCAACCAGCTTTAAAGCACTTGTAGCGTGCCTTTTGGATTTGTTTCCCAAGCGATGCGGTAATCTATTCTAGAGTAACTTGATCTATAATTGTGCTGGTATGCACTAAATGAGTCCACTTAGCATTAATTTTTTGACGGAAAGAATGATTCTCATTACATAGCTCCGTGTCCTTTTCATGAATTAAACCTGCATTTCGTACCTGTATCGTGGACCTGAAAATGCAGTTATCTGGCATCTCTATCGCACTTGCTCTTGTTTCAAAATATGTCATGATCACATAAAGGTATAGCAATCAGGATTACTTTGGACTTTACATCGGAGACCAAAATTAATAAAACATTGAGCTGTTTAGGCTTTATGTTGTGCTGGATCAGGAATTCAGTGTTGCAAAGAAATGTGTGGCACAGCAGAAACGTTGCTGGAGGTCCGTGTATTCACAATTGCAAAATAAAGATGGAACATAATATTGTACAATTGCAATATTTGCTTTTCGCATTTGTGTCAACACAATTACGTGATTGATTGTAATGATGATCAATTACCGTAAATTCTCCAACTGATGCCGCGGATTTTATTAGAAGATATATTTATATATATATATATATATATATATATATATATATATATATATATATATATATATATATATATATATATATATATATATATATATATATATATATGTATATGTATATATATATATATGCCAGATTGAAGATGAAGAATTAAGGCTGCATTTTCTAATAGAGAGTTTTTCCTGCATCATGACCTGATGAGCTATTATGGTAGCTTCATGAGTAGACTTACAGGGGACACGTAGCATCATAAGATTAGGTAATGGGCATTTATTACATACGTACGTTTTATTGACAAAAATATTACAGACAGAAACAAATAGTAACATGCTTCTGTGATATTGAAAAAGACGTAAACGCACGTGACAATTAAGGGAAAGAAAAACGTAGAATGGTCATAGAGTGCGCGAGTCGTACACATGAAGCTCAGGCGGGAACTTTTCATTTTGACTACTATAAATTAGTAGCTTGAATTCGGGGTGCATCTTCTATTAGGGTTTTTCTGGTGAACAAAATGAGAGAGATTGCAACTTTGTAGATGTCCTAAAGTTGGGGTGTGTCCTTCAAAAGAGAATTTATGGTATTTAGGTTACAGTAAACCTTTCTTCATATTTCTCCTGACTGATTCGGAGCAAAACGTCTAAATAAACCAGCTTACTTCGATATCCATAAACTTCAACTTCACAAATTGACAGGTAGTCACCGCCAATACTCGTCGTCTTCCTCACACTGACATATCTGCCGACAACTCTTGTGTCACAGCTGATGTTTTTACTGCCAGCCCTTGGAACCTTATCTGGGTAATAGCGACACAACTTCTGTTCGTTTGGGAGAGACTGATTTCCAACGCTGATATTAAACTCTGAGAGTCTCGGTTCATCTGTAAATGTTGAAATATTTTGAACCCATTAATTACGAAAAGGAAGCGCATGCAGTAAACCAACCTTCCGTGTAAAGTGTGAATACAAAGTGAATGAGTTATATGAATATGCAAATACTAAATTGGTATATTTAAAGCCGGTTGACGTGAAAAGAACACACCACTATCTTTAAGCAAGACATATTGCCTTGGCAACCCTTGCATATTGCTTCAGCCGAAACAATGAAGACTAGGCCCAAGACCCGCCCATGCGGGCGAATTTCGTTACATGAGCGATGGTGTGGCACTTTGGGGACAGGCCGCATTTCCCTCTACCGTGAGCAACATACCTTGCAGTAAATGTTGGAATGCGTTGGATGTCAGCAACGCCTTAAGACATTCATATTGGTCGATCCTAATGCCTTACCATTTATTTTGTTGGGTCGTGTGCCATAAATAAATAAATAAATCAATAAATCAATCAATCAGTCAATCTTAATCTGTATAATCCAAGGTTGATGCCTGAAAAATTCAACAGGGGAATATATTGGAATTGAAAGACAATTTGTTGAAAACCATAAGTGAATATAAACATTTTCCCTCCGCATGGCACACAGTGCTGACAATATGCATACAGCCAGCCATTTGATCTTGGCATCGAGACCATAGGGGTCACATAATTTTGAGAAAAAATAAACAGTTATTTCATATTTTCTTTCTAAAAAACATCACCCAAATTCACGAAAAATAAGATGATTAACAAAGCAAACATAATAAGAGTATCATGAACAAATACGTGAATAGATGAATAAATAAACAAACAAACAAACAAACAAACAAACAAACAAACAAACAAACAAACAAACAAACAAACAAATAAATAAATAAATAAATAAATAAATAAATAAATAAATAAATAAATAAATAAATAAATAAATAAATAAATAAATAAATACATACATATGGATTCCCCCGCCAGTCATTATGCTCGCCCTCATTGTCTGCTGAAAGTACTAAATGGGGCACTCAAACCTTGGATAGAGCATGTACAAACAAATTGTACAAAAGTGGCCTTGACACTTTGGAAATTAGGGCAAAGTTAACCCTCTTTGAAACTGATCTAGCCCTAACAGAAGACTATAAACACACACACAAAATCTGGCTCAAAATAATCTGCAGTTATTAAGCAGAAAGCAAATTCAGTGATGCTGCTCTGTGACCTTGGAATTTGACTCAATGTCACCCATTCCAAAATATGCTTTAACTCTTATAGTAGGACACATTCATATGCAACATGATAGCCCTAGGCAAAAAGCATCTTTACTTATAATGCAGAAACCAAATTCACTAATAGGAATCTAGGTGGTGATCTTGGCGATCTGGTCAAGGTCATCCATCTTTCAAGCTCCCCAAGCCCTAATTGAGGACTATTGCCATGTGCGACATTGAAGTCATAACTTTAAATCTTGAGTTACAACGCAAAAACTAAGTTCACTGAAGGGACTTTTTGACTTTTGAATTTAGATCAAGGTCCCTTGTGTTCCAGCTTAATTTATCCTGGATTACGACTAAAATTCTGTGCAACACACATGTTTTATCATTAAAAAAACCCCTCCGTGACCTTGGGGGTAGAATCAAGGTCAACCGCCGTCACACTCCGCCTTGTCCCCAAAAAGGAGTATATACCCGAACACTATCAAAGTCTTACCTCAAATACTTCTTGCGTTATAGTGCGGAAGCCACAGTCTCACTACCAACCAATCGACTGACCTGGTGACATTGGCAATCTGGTAAAGGTCATCCACCTCACCTCGCCAAGCTCTAATTGAAGACTACTGACATATGCAATAGTGAAGGCATAGCTTAGATTCTGAGTTATACGCAGAAACTGAGTTCATTAAGGTGACCTTGTGACCTTAGAATTCAGGCCAAGTTCACCCATCTTTGAACATGATTCAGCTCTGGATTAGGACAACAATTATGTGTAACATAAATTTCCTATCATAAAAAAAAAAAAAAAAAGAAAAGAAAAAAAAAACTTTTCTAGTTATAGTGCGGAAACCAAAACTTATTATAGTACCTCCGTGACCAACGGCAAAGGATCAAGATCAACCAGCTTCATACTTTACCTTGCCCTTATATAGGAGTATATAGATGGCCACTTTCAAAGTTCTATCTCAAAAAACGTCTTGGGTTATGGTGCGGAAACCGAAATTTCTCTGCCGACCGACCAACCAACATGAGCAAAGCTATATGCCCCGCCTTTGTCGCAGGGGGGCATAATAAATAAATAAATTTATGTATGATAAAGGCTGTATTCGGGTGGTCATATGAATTCCACTTATGTGAATTGATAAAGTTGTCCCATGTAAAACCATAATTCAGACAAAACAGCTGTTCATTGACGCAAGGGAATTTTTATTACGGCTTAATGTGACTAGCTGTGCGGGTTATGACGACATACAGCCAGACTCCTCAAGACGATTAAACTGCTCCCAAATGGAGCAAACAGACAGAAAGTGCATTTGGGCTTATTATTAACATGGCAAACTTATTTGAATAGGAAATACAGAAATAAACTGGCAAAATATGATACGTCATATGAGACAATGATATCATACAGAAAAATGTAATACATTCTTTCATAATTAATGATATTAGGTACACAGCGGTCCGTGTCTTTTAATAAAGTGATCCACGGCCAGGGATTTAAATAACACATGCTTAATTGCTCTAAACGGTTGCAATTATCTTCATACAAAATCACTAAACATCATTTCATCAATGTTTCGATACATTTGAAACTGCCGAAAGAAGGCTTTTTGTCTGTGTGCGTGGTCTACGTTAGTTTAGTGACAACGTCGGGTAATAATTCAAGCAGAACAACTTATTTTATAATACAGTCCAGTTGTTTCTTTTCCCAGTGCATATGCGGGGGTCAATATTATTGTATGAGTGTCTGAAGTCCTTGCGCAATTTAAGAATGGGCAACGCCCGATTTAAATAATTTGCATGTCCCTTACCTAGATTTAGGGCACAAGTTGGCAATTTAGGCATTCATTGCCTGCACCCCCTGTCCGATCAGTGTGTCTGAAATTTTGTACAAACAGCGAGTACAAGCTGATCATCCCAATATGTAGACATATCCACCCACCCCAACAATACTTCGGACACAACATTACACCAGTTTTTTTCACCAATTTTTGCAAATTCAGGAACGCATAATATGCATACTTAACCATATTATTTTCCGGCAATCTTAAAGTACGTTACCCATATTTAGTCAGTCGGCGTAAATGTAAAGGAGGAAGCCCAGTATCAACATAAAGAACCAGCATTGGTGTTTATACACGCACGCCAAGCATGTATTTCAGTTATCTCAAATAAATGTTTTCAACGACATCCAATTCCTTAGTCCCTATCCAAATTTCCCATTCATGCCCTAAAATAGGAAGAATTTCGTAGTCGAAAACTTCTAGAACTCAAACAGGGGAGGACTTTACCATGACACTGTAAGTTAAAGTTCAAACGATTTCTACAGGTTCGTCATTAAATGCAAACCAATTCCGAGTGCTACGTTTGCTCAAAACCATTATTTGCTTGTTTATGACAAATTTGTGATAAGGTGCCAGTTCTTGCAATATGCAGATGGGCAATTTAGTCGCTTCCATAGTCCATGTGTCTCCGATGAAAATGCCAGATTAACAGCATATGATGTATGATAGAAAAGCGCTAAGCAGATCACCGAGAAAAATATCCGAATCATTCTCTAACTGTTTTCCCAAGTCAGTAATGAATTATATGAATAATTTTGGGCAACCCCCACCCCCAACAACCGTTGCAGTGCACCATATACAGTATCAAATGAGTCGCTCTAGAGACTTTGTCATTTCCCTGTCAATTTGGCCTTGGAAAACATGTTTTAACAACAGCTAAATACCCCACCCCCCAGCACCACGCTGTCTTAGCTTTTTAGACCACAGTATCACAATTAATAGCGTCGAATGCTTCCGTAAAATCGAGATCACTTATATATGTCTTAGCTTTTTAGACCACAGTATAACAATTAATTAATAGCGTCGAATGCTTCCGTAAAATCGAGATCACTTATATAGCGAGTGTTACCTAGAATTTATTGTTTTTGAATAAGAGAATATGATGTCTGCCTTATCTACAGTCCGCGACGAGCCGCGAAAGCCAGCTTAACATTTATCACCGTGAGGGAAAGCATTTAAATAAAAAGCCTTGGGTTAAAAATTGATTATAAAGTTTCGTAAGTGTGGTTAAAAGGGTACTCTTCCTGTAGTTTTTCTGGGCTGGTTTTATGGCCCATTTATCAAAATGGGTTGATGAACCCTGATGAACACTGGCTTGGGAAGTCGCCAGACTTCAAAATGAAGTTATAAAGACCTGGCACGTGACGCAATAATTCTTTAGCATTTTTTAGATATTCCCAACTGATTCCGTCATGAGCGGGCGTTTTATTATTTATCTTTTTTTTTTTTTTTTTATCGTTTTTTTTAAATTATTATTATTATTATTATTATTATTATTATTATTATTATTATTATTATTATTATTATTATTATTATTATTATTATTATTATTTTCTTCTTGATATCTGCCCCGTCCTCAAAATCCGAGTTCATAATATATGGAAGAAAATCAGTCCCACTTTCGTAGTGTTCCTGTAGAGTTGAAAATTCAGATCAGTTACGCAGCTTGGCCAGGTCATCATTTTTTAGAAAACATCAACTTATCTTTTGAGTCGTTTTACATTCGTACTTTAACCAGGAATTGCTACAGAAATTTTTTTTCGAGCTGCCGAGTTTTCCTAAATCATGTGTCGATGACATAGTTTACGTATGTATAGAAGTTATCACATGCTTGATGCACTGAACAACCCTCTTCAATGTATTGAATAAGATCTGAAAATTCACAAGCAGTATCAAATGGTAAACTGTGACAATAGGCGATGGCTTGTTCCAGTCCCACATGTACGTGAATCTGCTTTATGTGTTTATAAGTGAATCATTTTCACGTTGATGTGTTTTGTTTCTTTCACAAGGAGTTTAAAATTGATTGCATGGTGATCCGATTTAATGTGTTATGAGTCACTGTGAATGTTCTTAAATTTTATGCAAAAAAAAGGGGGGGGGGCGCAAGCAAGCCGATAGTCCACTACACGTTTACCGCAACTGGTTTAACAGGTTTAAGTCCCCACATTGTGGTCACCTCCCAGCCTGTGCAAGTTCTCATGCCTGTAATTTTACAAAATTCAAGTAAAGCCCGCCCTACCTGCCAGCTCTACAACTATGACACATGTCCTCATAAATAACATTGTGGGGGAGTGCAGGGGATAACTTGTTACGCTCTCAAAGTATAAATATGGGTTTTTGGAACCAAGTACAGGCAGCAAACAATTCTACCAATCTGATCCATTTTGAAACCAAACCGGGCACTTGGTACTCAGTACACCTTTACCGATCACGAACCGGGGACCATTCATGTTCGGTATATGCAATTCAAACATTAAATTAATAGACATCTTAGAATGATCATTCAAAGCTTTATTTAATTTAATCAATTATTACTTTTTTACAAAATCTATAATCAAGCTGGGACTGGAATACGCCATCCCAGCATGGATTCCTCACTATCAAAGATTTTAGATTAATTGAAAACATTCAGAAAAGATGTCTCAGATTAAGCAAGGAAGAAGTTCATTTTGAGTCATTAAAAGAGAGAACAGGCAGGCAAGATCTAGTTAAAGCATACAAATTGTTATGGGTGAAAGTAAGCCTTCTAACAACATGTTTGTTCTCACAACCCAGAAGACAACTTCGAGGGCACCATCTGAACCTTTATAAGCAGCCAGCATCCACAGACATTCCTTTGCCAACAGAGTGGTGGACCAATGGAACTCCCTACTTGAAGACACCGTGTCCAAACTGACAGCAAAAGCCTTCACGGCCGATTTGACGGGCATCTCATTTGAGGGCCAGAATTTCCAAGTATCCAAGTAAGTACCAAGGCGGTTTGGCGGAACACGATCAGACGCTGATCGATGCATGGCTCACTATCTTTCATTCCATGACTATTTAGAGGCCCACAACCTTGAAACACCCCAAAACGACGCTGAGTTAGTAAAAGTTGAAAACATTTTGAAAGAAAACTACAGGTGTCAGCTAGGCTATGGATAGAATACAAGACATTTAAAAATTTGGGCGATCTGAAATCGAAATACATTTACCAGTATAGTCCTAGTCATTCCCATTTTGCGAACGTGAAACAGTTCGAAACGATTACATACAGACCAGGCGATACATCAGAGCAGCATTACATGAAGGCTAAAGAGGCCGCTGAATGCGATTAATATGGAACAGATCAAATCCACAACAAAATTTTGTTTTCTCTGCCGCCAAGGTGTCAGTCTGCTATTACCATGTAAATGCACGCGGCAGAAACCCGTACCGAAGAAATAGTTATCGGCATAGGGTTACCTCTGACAGATCTGGCAGCCGATCTCGAGATAATAGTACAGGTAGTGAAAGAAAGGTTATATTTTGTGACTATTGCCTTATCTCTAATCACAAGTGGCGCCGATGCCGCAAACGCCAGAGAGATTTGGAAATCGGGGACAATAATGGCCAAACTAACACAAATAACATTAGGCCTAATAACTTTTCTAGACTATCAAGCAGAAGTCAACAGCATTTTAGAAGGGGGTGGGCCGGGAGGAATCCATCTGTCACCTCCTCTCTATAAAGATATTTAAAGGAGCGTGTATTTAGGTAGCGATGATGTGGAATTAAAGTTAATACCGAGAAACTTCACGCGAGGTAGCATACAAACAGGTTAGAATCTGCTCAGTTTATTCGGCAGCGGGTCAACGAAGACATTAATTAATTAGTGACGCCACAGTTCGATCCTCCTCAGTTTTATCGAAGTTAAGCACAGAGACAATAGAAACTAACAAATTTCAGTTAGGAATTGGCGACTACTTAATAGCCAACAAAGGATTGCAATTCGAGATAGATACCCAGGGTCACAAGTTCTGAATAGCAGCAGTGATCGGCGAAAACACGACAGGCATAGATCTTATTCTGGGCCTGTTTGTAGGGTGCTTTAGATTTTGAACAAAATAGATGCAAAATCAAGGCAAAAATATGTATTTTAAGCCTTCAACTGATATTATCATACCACAAGCTCGATGAAGATGTGACACGCTTTTTAGCAAAGTTCCGGGATTTCTTAGGAATTTAGAAATTGTGTTGAGTGCAAACGAGTAACTGTCAAGAATGCGTCCATCACAGATGCTAGTAAAATTACGCAAGCGACACACAGCGGTAGCGGTCATCAATACATCACAAAGGCCAACATATCCGTCTAAGGACAGACCAGTCGCATGTTCTGACGTAAGAAAACTATTTACATTAGTACGACCCTTTTCACCCAAGCGCACGGTGAACTTTGGTTGTGAGACAGATAAACATGTATCTGAAGCTAAAGTTAAGACCGACACTCGTACCGCGAATGAAGGTCGGTATCCACATTTAGAAAAAACTTGCTTTATTCGACTGAAGAACAGGTCACAGAAAAACACGTCGATTTGGAAAACAGTGTCCCGAATGACCGGGAAACTTCTGAAGTCCGTTTGCCTCTCAAACGTGGCAGGTGTGCATTTAGCCTGTATGGAGAACTGGTAGAGTGTCCTGAATTTGAAGTGGACTTTGAGTTAAACGACCCAACACCTTTCTGTATAAGGCCGCACACAGTTCAGGAAGCAGACAAAAAGGTCATGACTTATGAAGTGGACAGGCTGGTTACACTACGGATTTTAGGTGTAGGACATAAACAATATATTAGACGCTCATGCTAATTAACAAAAAGAATAACAGAGAAAAACATGTAGGCACAGATTCCGGATAACTCATCTCCAAAATAAAGCGGATTAATCATCCCTCCCCTTTATTGTCGGAAACAATCGCAGGTATAGGGTATTCGAATTGTAGACTTTTGAGTGCCATGGACGTCAAAAGTGTTTTTTATTCCCTTTATCTTTCAGAGAGAGCACAACAACATACAGGGATTGCATCACTGAATCGAGGGAAACATTAAAATTATAAAAGATGTCCTATGGAATTCTCTGTGTCCCCTGGTGTATGCCAATCAAAAATAGACGAAATAATCAGCGAAATGATATGATCCAGAAAATTTGGCATAGCTCATCATGATGACGTCATAATCTTCAGCGAAAATAAAGATTTGCTGAACAAAAATCTCACAAGCTTAATTACAGCCTTTAACAAACACCACTTGACAATCTGTCCTCGTAAATGTCAATTACTTTGTGAAAAGTTTATCTACATGGGCACCAAATATCCATAAACCAGAAATGGCAAGCACGTGTGAAAGCTTTGAATGACAGGTGTGCAGCAATTCGGAAAATTCCTATTCCTAAATCACTCAGAGAAATAAAAAGGTTTATCGGTGGAGTGAATTACGTGTCTATGTCTCTCCCAAGGTTACAGGAAAGTTTGAAGCCTTTCCATAGATTGACAAGAAAAGGCAAAAAAGTGTGTTTGGTGTGAAGAACACGATACTGCTTTAACAAAATAAAGAAGCTGTTGACGAAGCCTCCTGACTTAGTCCGACCTAAAGGAACAGGTAAAATGTGCATTTACAGTGATACTGATCGCCTAGCAACAGGGAGTTATGTTACAGAAACGTATGCCAACGGCACTGATCACGTGGCTGGATATTATTGTTAAAAATTTCCAGAAGCATGCAAGTGGTATTCGGTAAGTGAACTTGAATTGCCTGGCTTGGTAATTAACCTAATAGCCTTTAAACACACCCTGCAGTCACGTGACTTCTATGCATGCGTCGACCATTCTGCATTAGTGGAAATTATAAAATCTAAACGGGAACCTTGTTCCACTCGCTTCCAGAAATTACTCCAAAAGCTTCCTGGGTATGCTTTCACGCTTTCCTACCGTCATGTGGGCTCTGGTAAATTGCAATTGGCAGATTTTCTCAGCCGAACCGCATAGGAAAGTCACTCTAAAGGATAGATACAATTTTGCCGATCAGTATGAGTGTGGTCGTCACCACTTGTGCAGAAGTAAAAACTGAATATCGTGGCGACTTAGCCAATCTGATAGTCACAAAGGGTTATGCAGATAAAATGGGTATAATAATCCGTCCAATCAACAACACAAGTGCAGTGAGAAACATAAAACAGACATCGAGAGATAGCTGTAGGTCCAACAGATCTACTCAAGACACTAATATGAGATCAAAACCAGGCAAAGTCCATAAAACCCCGTCATTTGGCGTCAATAGTGATCCACCATGCAGTGCTGTCCGTACGGACAGTAACCAAAGGAAAGAAAAAAAAATGAATTTGTACCAAGTAAACCATACTTGAAAGCGAATTCTAGACACCTGTCTAACTGGTCCAACGACCAGAGATTAATTGGTAAATTAAGGCAGGTGGAAAATAATTATAGAGATTGTCCACTAGAGTTATATACACAGCCCAACCCACTGACTGATAAAATAGATGAAATTTGTAACTCGCCATATTCCCAAGCAGTATGAGCTGGATAATATGATGGAACTAACACGCAGGAAAATAATCAGAGACTATAGCTTGCCCGTTGATGCAAGGCAAATCAAAATTGGGCAACAAACACCATCATACGTTGAACCTTTATACGATTATCTCGCTCTCGATGTTTTACCCATTGACAAAAAAGTAGCCAAGTCTATCAGCTTATTCTTTGTAACGGTGTAGTTTACAGCTGCTTTTACGTGACAACGAAGACCGTTTCAGCTAACAGTTAGCGATACCTGAACAAATGGTGGAGACAATTGTTTCTGGGTATCATGATGGACTTTTGTCCTATTACCAAGGTGTTTTGAGAACTTATGTTACAATGCGCAAAAATTTCTATATGCGCAATATGTTTGAGCGTACAAACAACTATGTACAGGCATGTAGTCGATGTCTACAATTCCAGATACTTATCGTCCCTTTGAGAGAATTAGTTTGCATTTTAAGTCCATGCCTTCCAGTGTATCTGGTTATCGACATATTATGTTCGCTTCTTGCAAGATTATTAGGTAAGTATTGTGCATACCTCTGAAAATAATAGATGCAGAAACAGTGTGCAAAGCGCTCATTCAGGAAATAATAACGATTTTTGGTCCGCCACTGTTCATAATTACGGATGTAGAAAGCCCACTAACAGGAAAGCTACTGATTCTGTAATGCGAAACACTGAATATCGAAAGGAAACTTATCAGTGTCGAAAATCAAGTCTCTTTACACGTAGAGACAAAGCGGCACTATTGCAAAACCTATTGGAGGTAAATCTGAACCAAATGGGAACAGATTGGGTCAGGTTCGTAAGCACTACTACATACGCATACAATACACGCACATCACCTTACTCAGGCAATTTTCCGTCGTATTTCCTGGTCTTACAGAACCAGGTGCTTTGCCAATTGTGTATTTTCAGCCCAGTCGAGAACCTGTCAACTTCATATAAAAAAATCTGTGGAAAATCTGAAACAAAGATTTGATCATCTATCGCGTCCTATTTGGTAGCTATAACGAACTAAACAAGAACACTGGAATGCCGAGATATCAAAACGTCTTCGCAAAAATCCCATGTATACGGAGGGACAGCTGGTATACTTATGTAAGCCAACTTGCTGTAGCGTAACAGCTAATTCGAAGAAAATAGCTACCGAATGGGTAGGACCTCTGATAGTTCACAAGGTACTCGGTCGAAGGCACTATATACCATATACTAGCTACACTGAACGGAAAAATACTCATCGATGTATCCAATTATAATCGCGTAAAGCCGTGCCTTATTGACGCGTCGGGAGATAGGCAGAACATGATACGTCATGACAAATTAATAGAAGAACTAAAAAAAAAAAAAGTGCTAGAGAGGGAAACTGAGAATGATAAGTCAGGAAGATTTAAAAAGGAAAATGGTAAACCCCCCCCCCCCTCCCGTATCGCCAAATCAGGTCACAATGCTGAGGCTGACAGAACCTATTGATTTAGAACAATATATTCTACACATGACTCAAATCCACGGTTTCGCTGCCCCGACTCAACTCAGTACAAAAAAGCTGCTTGAACTTCTTATATAAGCTCCAAATGTTGAAGACTCAGTCCAACTTTGCAAGGCACGTTTTCAATTTGGGGACTTAGACTTAGAGGTCTAGGTTTTCATCCCTAAATCAAGTGGCAAATGGGACCATGGTATTGGTGCGAAGTAAGCAGGAGTCCAGATACTCAGCCTATGACTGATAGTATACTTGTGGAAGGAAAAACTAAAATGCACAAGCACATCAAGGAGATTTTATCCAAGACTATACATGGGTGTGATTTACTTTAAGATACATGTATAAGTTAACGGTGCGAAGTGAAAAATGTGAAGCATACGAATGATGGAACAGTCATGTTTAAGATAGGCCAGTCGGCACAATTTTGCATTCTTTTATTAAATTAGCAGTATGAGAGGTTAAATGTATGTTGTCGATAAAGAAGGATCTTGGGAGATTAGCATACACATATAAGCAGGTATGTGTTAAATAAGCCAAAAATATAATGGTGTTCACATAAAGGAGACTACAAAAGTATGGGCCCATTGTATTGCATGGCAATTGTTATTATGAAATATTAAGTTGAAGGTGATATTTTGTTTTAATGTAAAAAATTACGGCTTTTCTGAAACAGATCAATGTTGCCATTATGCAAGGCTTCAGCTACACTTATATGTCCTGTTCTTCATTTCAGAATATAAAAACTCCAAAAACCAAATAGATAGCCTGTACGGTGAATGGCTACAAGGGCAAGACTATAAATGTGTTGGGCAATTAAGACAATTTCTCTTGATGTTACTGATGACAAATCATAGCTCTTTGGAAGAAAAAACATTCAGTTTCCTGGACTCGCTCGGTTTCAAGTATATTGTCGAAACCTGAGAGACAACGTTGTGATTTTGATGTAAAGGTTCTGGAATCATTTTAACGTTATTCGGATGACATGTACACAAAGTCTTTGTATTTCAATACATATAATGCATAAGGTACAAATTATATAGGGTCATATTAAGCATATCATTCAATATTCATATATACGTAGGTGTTTTGTTAATATATAACAAGTTAAGAGAATAGTACCATATATTCTGTCGAGATATCTCGACTGCTACTTATAACTAACTGTATATAGCTTAGGTCATGTAATTGAATGATCAGGACTCATAAATGTTGCAGTGAAGCTATATATGCAAAATATGACTCATATATAAGAACAAAAAAAAAGAAAACAAACAATATCTAAATTATGATAATTTACAAATCTATACATACATCAAGGGTCAGTTGGTGTTGTTTAAGATCTCACAGGTAAATCACTTCCGAACATGGAGGCAAAATACGCATTATGCACCCTGCGTTATTTCTAGTTTAGTTTCGCATAGGTGATTTATAATTTAATTTGTAATTATCGTTAACGTTATGGTATTATGCTGTTGACTACCCTTGTTAACTTTGATGTCAAGATCAAAGGCATTGGTATAAGCCTATATGGAACTACATGTTTATTATTTCTACTTTATTGTAGCACTCCTTTTGAACAGGTTATCATTGAGTGGTGAAAGCGGTGCCTGAATGAGGGCTAAACAAGGTTAAAGTCTTCACAATATTTGTACCGTGTGCCGTTATCATTTACTAAATGGACCCATAATGTTAAATTTCCGGTTTAAGAGTAACAACCACTGAGGGGGGTGTCGTAAAATGACTCCTGGTTTTATCCGGGTAGGACCCGCATGGTAATTACCCTGGTCACATGGTCGATATGACTTGCAAACCACGAGTTGAACCGCAATTTGAGAGTTGCTCGGTGACAGCCTACAAGGCAGATGGTGCAGCCATCTGTGATATAGATATATTCACGCACAGTTCGAAAGAATGAACCTGTTCCTAGAATTGCTCGGATGCAATAAAAAATAACCACTTACTACCGGACGATCTTTATTCGACTATATATATATATATATATATATATATATATATATATATTATATATGATATATATATATATATATATATATATATATATATATATATATATTAAAGGAACACCTGGTAAACGGGATTTATACCTAAGTAACTCTGACATATATTTCTGACACTGTGTTATCAAAGGTCAGACCGCATAACTGACCAAACATCACTACTGGATTTTATAACTCTTGGAGAGCTTGATTCTTGGTGGAACTTAAGTAAAAGCTTACTGGCTCTAAGTTTCATCATTCCATACCACCTCTTCTTGATAATGGTTACCTTATTTGTAGCAATGAAGAACATGTGTAATTCTGAACAAATACTATGCTGATCAATGTAATCCTCCTCGTGAAGATAATCCAATGCCCCTGTCAGATTTTATTACCATACTGATACACGGTTGAATCAATTTCAGGTCGATGGAAATAGTGTAATGAAAATACTTTTGTCTTTAAAGTCCAGTTCTGCATTTGGTCCTGATGATATAGGCAAATGTATCTGAAAGAATATTGTTTCTGGTATTTGTCAATCACTTACTCTTTCATGATTCTTTTGCTGCTTCGTGCTTTCCGCTTCATTGAAAATATCTAACTTGTGCCCTAAATTTATGAAAGAACGACAAGCAAATGAAAAGAGACCATTTCCCTATTTCACTACTTAGTAATGTGTCCAAGATATTCGAACACCTGGTATACAATGCTACAGAGATGCCAACTGTGCCTCATCATCAGCAACAGTCTATGAAATCAGCTGAAATTTTGATCACATTACGGTGTTTGTCCCGCATTGGAACTGAGCATTTTCTTGCATATTCTATGTTAAATATGCTTTGTTTCTAATGTTCTGACTTAAATGTCCCTGAAATGGCATTTTAAATGTTGGCATCACTGAATGCTATTGCTGAGTACTTTACGCACCATGAACGTTTGACATCTCAAAACTAAGGACTTAGACCTAATACCTAGACAGTTAACCAACTTGTCAACATTACACCTGACATCTGTAATGACCTTGAACTCAATAAACAAGTCAGTAAAGCTGTCCTCCATATCAGTAAGTCCTTCTACCATTTATGACACCATGGTCGTCCTTTTGAGCTGAATTCCCTCGGAATTGAGGACTACTTGGTACCCTTTATAAACAGTTACCAATGAAATCGATATCAAAGACTAACACTACGAGGACAAAAAGGTACTGAATTTTACCTTTCTGTTCTGACTTGGCTGCTTTTCCTCTTAATTTTACTAATTTATACTGAACCAACAATGCTAAGTAGAAGCAAGTTCTTTCAATAATACTGAAATGTACTGGGTCAGTACAAGTAAGAAGTTTTGAGACATAATGAGAGCATGCCGGGGGTCCGTTGTTTCTGTCAGTACAAATCTAGAACAAATGAGAACAAGCAGACATACTTCAAAGGCTTGGCTCACAGCAGGGTTCTTAGAGTTGACCAGTTTTGCTACTGGTCCTGATGGGTAGGCAAAGTTATCCGAAGGAATACTGCTTCTGGTATTTGCCAATCACTTACTCTTTCATGATTCTTTTGCTACTTTGTGCTTCTCATTCATTGAAAAAATCTAACTTGTGCCCTGAATTTATGAAAGAATAACAAGCAAATGAAAAGAACCCATCTTCCTATTTCACTACTTAGTAATGTGTCCAAAATATTCAAACGCTTTGTATACAATGCTACAGAGATGCCAACTGTGCCTCATCATCAGCGACAGTCCATGAACTTAGCTGGAATTTTGACCACTTTACGGTGTTTGTCCCGAATTGGAACTGAGTATTTTCTTGTATATTCTATGTTGATTATGCTTTGTTTCTGATGTTCTCACTCAAGTGTCCCTGTAATGTCATTTTAAATGTTGGCATCTCTGAATGCTATTGATGAGTACTTTACGCGCCATGAACGTTTGACACCCCAAAACTAAGGACTTAGACCTAATACCTAGACAGTTAACCAACTTGTCAACATTACACATGGCATCTGTAATAAACCTTGAACTCAATGAGCAAGTCAGTATAGCTTTCCTCAATATCAGTAAGTCCTTCTACCATTTATGACACGATGGTCTTCCTTTCGAGCTGAATTCCCTCAGAATTGAGGATTACTTGGTACCCTTTATAAACAGTTACCAATGAAATCGATATCAAAGGCTAACACTAAAAGGACAAAAAAGTAATGGATTTTACCTCTCCGTACTGACTTGGCTGCTCTTCCTCTTAATTGTACTGATTTATACTAAATCAACAATGCTAAGTAGAAGCAAGTACTTTAAGTTCTACTGAAATGCACTGGGTCAGTACAAGACATAATGAGAGCTTGCCTGGGGTCCGTTCTTTCTGTCAGGACGAATCTAGAACAAATGAGAACAAGCAGACATACTTCAAAGGCTTGGCTTACAGAATTGCTCATGTTATTGACGGGGGGGGGGGGGGGGGAGGGTAAAATACCCTGTCCTTCAGTAAGAATGTATTCAGCAGTTGTTGGAGTGAAATCAGCACAAAGCAAGAACATAGAATTTACTTCGGTAGAAACTGGTTTCTTTCTTTCTTTCTTTCTTTCTTTCTTTCTTTCTTTCTTTCTTTCTTTCTTTCTTTCTTTCTTTCTTTCTCTCTTTCCGTCGTTCTTTCTTTCTTTCTTTCTTGATTTATTGATTGACTGACTGATTAGGGACCACACGTAAGAAAAGTCATTACGGGCCTAAACACCTAGGTCCCTACATTCTCTATATGCCCCCCCCCCCCCAAAAAAAACACACAAATTAAATATATATATACGGCCTGCATAAATGCAAGCTAAACCACGAAATTATACAATGTAACTGTGTTTATTTCATTGATACATGTTTTTATATATTCAGTACTTTTTTGTCCTCTTAGTGTAAATAGTAGTCAGTTATTGTCTATGCCGTCCACAGAAGCAGGGGTGCCTCAGGCTTCCATTCTGTTGCTCCTTTTTTTTTTTAGTTTATATTTGTGACATAACTCAAGGCAATGACTGTAATATTAAACAGTTTGCTGATGATACCACCATTTTGGAGATAGCCCATAAGATCCATAACTTTCTGCAGAAAGAATTAGTACCGTTCTTGACACAATCTCTGTTTGGGGAAACAGTGGGAAGTAAATTTTAATGCCACAAAATCTTTAGCTCTCAGTGTTTTTCCCTAAGCGAAACAAACGTGACCACCCCCTTCTTCGACTTGGTTATACCACCATACCTGAAGGCACAAATCACACTCATCTGGGTGAGCAATTGACTTTACTTCATAGGCTTCAATGCATGTTATCTCGCCATACCTGAATCAGGTTGTCTACAAGCATGATGCAGCCTATTTTAAAATAAGGATCTGTACAACTGTACATACCCTTGCTGACTCGTTCGAGTCTGTTCAATAGGAAACGGCTTGCGTCTGTTACACAACACATCATTTATTTTTAGCGAGTTAGAATCCTAACCTTGTAGTCCACTTTCCAAGCCATATATTAATTACTTTATTTCTGGAAAAAATCTCTCTGACACCTTAAATATTGAAATATTAAATGCTGCTCAAAAATTCATCTCTGAGACCCGGCGTTTTGTATTCTGAGTTGAGGGATTGCTTCTGATAGTAATGATTTCAGAATTAGACCTACCTTGCCCCCATCCGATCTGGAACTTCTCTCCCACTACCAAGATTAGTACAATCGAGAGGGAAATGTAACTCCCAATATATTTTCTAGTCGATTTGAAGTTGTCTCACGTGAATTCTCAGTCAACTACAAGCACGACTCCCGATGTTTTTCCTTATAGATCTACCATTATGTGGTTGGTCACATTTACTGTTAAAAACATTTTACTGGGTGTACTTTATTGACTTTGCTTGGGTACCTCTTTGTTTAATTTTGGTACAGACGATTTGGTTTTTGCTGTGTGTATTGTACATATTTATGTGTGTGTTTTTGCTTCTGAAGAGCCCAATATATAGTATTTTATATCAATGGGCAATCCTGGTTAAAAAATATGTTTAAAATCAAATAATGGCTTAGAGACATAAATCACTAACCGGCAAACTAGTGAAAACAGCATACTCAATAACTTTAGATTGTCCATTTGCATTGACATGCTCATTTGGGTGTTACAGAAGAGTCCAAATGCATAATGAGTACGCACTGCAAGGAAGATATCTTAAACAATTGAATTCATTGGCCTGTGACATCCCCTTCAGGTAAGAAGAGCAAATAAATGCTTAAAGTGTTAAATGACTTCCGGCTATTGAGTTTGACAAAAGGCTGTCCCCATAAGTCAGACAATTTTTTCATTGGGTACTGAGATATCTCAACGTGATACACGACAAAGAGGTTTCTCCTTTGCTCAGGGAGTGTCATATGAAAATGTTTCTGAAATGTTCCCTTCTTGCAAACACTGCACCATATGAGCAGATGTGCCGCTTATCCAGGTGTCCCCATCGACCGGTACTGCTGTATCTGAATTTGGTGTCTCGTTTTAGTGTATCTGCACACTGTGTATGGCTTTGCCACTTAATTTGACATTTGTATCTGTTTTGATACAACATAATTTGTATGTAGGGTCCAAAGACGAAGAATTTCAGGCCGAGTGGGTTACTAGATAAATAACTTTTAATGATTATATAAATATTGGTAAGTGTATGGGTATTATGGCTGCCAGCAAGGTAGCATGTATTTTCAGAAACAGTTCCTGAGTGCTGTCAGTTTGCTCGTAAGTTAGAACTTACAAGGAAATGGGATCAGACTGAAGCAAAGTATAGGCCTAACAAAGTTCATGGGCAGCTAGTTATCAAGTACATTGACGTTAAATTGTACTTTTTACAGTGTATCTCTTTACCACTTTTTGCTATTGGATTGAGTCAGTCCACGCCATTTTTTTGTCCACTCATAAATCTAAGTATCTGGAGCTAGGTGAGAAAAACTGCTGACCAGGGAGGTCAACTCTGAAAATGTACTTCAGTTTATTTTCTGAAAACGTAATATAGATGGCAGTTTTAAAGAGGGCTAGGCTCACAGTGTGCATACCACCGGAATACCTTGTATTATCACAACCATCATCTCATCTGGCCTAGTTTAAACTATTAAAGGTATACTTTTATAGTATTTAAAAAACCAAGGTATTCCCAATAAAACACAGAAAAAATGCAGTCAGCGTGTTTTGTCTGACAGTAGGCATCATTTTTATTAGTGAAGTACAGAATGTGGATGTGCTTCAGGGGCAAAGCTTTCAAAAAAAAAACCCACCCCAGACAAAAAAAGCTGCTTTTTGATTGAATTTTACCTCGTTGCTCTTAAAAAATCTGGTTTGCAGTATTCTCATTTAAAAAAATGTAACCCAAAAATACATGCTTATAATTTTGTAGGGTACATAGTTTTGTTATAATTTTTAGTCCAAGTCTGAGTCATTTGACATTTGAATAAAGAGTCATTATTTAAACTTTAAACGGTTATAGCTGCGTAAATTAAACTGAAATCGCGAAAAAGAGCGTGCTTTTGTGGATTGATACTCGCAGACTCTTTATTGACCAACAACATTAAAAAACTACATTAAAACTTGAATCCTCTTCTCAATATATAGTAAATGCATGCTTTGAGCTATTGAAGTTTAAATGCATATGTCAGCAGTTTGTTTACTTGTCATGAATGCGTACCTTGATTGAATATCCAATAAATCAAGCGCTGGACGAGTGCCAGTGTTCGAAAATTATATTGGTGTTACTGTTGAGTTTGATACAAATAAGGGATCAGTTTGCAAGCTTGTTCTTCGGATATATCAAGTGCTGGATGAATGTTATATTGATGTTACTGTTGAGTTTGATCCAAATATTGTTTCAGTTTGCAAGTTTATGCTTTACTGCAGCAAAGAACAGTACTGAGAAAAAAAAGACGGTACTATTGGTATAGCACTTAGACGTAATGTAGAGGGTATGTTTGAGGATTGTGTTGGGTGTGTGATGATATGTGGTTTAACCACTCTTTTGGGAAGGAGTTCTAGTCCTGAAAAGGATCTTTCTTTTCTGATTCCGAGCACGTCTTGTTGGATTAGTAGCAATTGTGGACTGTGTGTTTCCACAGGCAGAATTTTATTCTTCTGGAGATATTTTGGATCTGTTTAGTAACCTGTGCTTGTGGGGTGCAAAAGGCAGACGTCCAACATTGCAGGGATGGTCAAACTGTGAAGTATGCTGTTAGTGAACTGCAAGCTGGGACATGTTGGCTACAAAGTGCATCAAAAGTGTCCCTTGACCATATTGCATCCAATTGTTGTAGTGGATCCAACCCCATACAAAACATAGTGTTCGCCATACTGAATGTTAAACAGATGGATGCACTCTACCGGAGTATAGTTTGCATTTAGATTTTTTTGAATATATTTAGTTTCATTAGACACATTTATTATCACCCCCACTCCCACTCCCATTTGTGGTAATGTAGGCCAGCCTTGACCTATACTGGACACACCACTGGTCCAATGATAGTATAACACAGTGACCTCAACTGAACTGATTCAATCACACAAAGTAATAAATAAATGAACAACCAAAATAAGTACAATTAGCACACTGCAATGTGCAATAAAAGAAACTCACATCCATCCCGATTCAAAAGCCACACACTGTCCACCACGTATAACCCAGTCAGTTTTATTTCCCACCAGGCATTTGTTTTCTCAAGCGTGTGGGTACACTCTTCTAGATCTGTCCCTTTTTTACCATCAACTGCCCTTGAGGCTGGATATTTCATATTATCATCAACTTGAACAGCATTCTCTTGTAGAAGTTTCACTTGGTCTGGAAGGCACAATATCGCAATTCAGTTAGGTAGAAAGCTACCTAATTTACACCAGCACAAAATTTAGAGAGTATATGGCCAAACGTTTCTGACAGATATACATATGCATTAGTGACGTTATTTTACCTCTTGAATTCCATTGCCAACAGCTCCGTGTTGGCCATATCACACGACACAATTGAGATGATTTACTGACTCAATTGTTTGGAAACCTGAAGGTCCTAGTGGCGCTATCTCTCAGTCCCTCTTGGACCCATTGGTGACTCCCAGTGCACATGCTCCCTTTCTGCAAACTTCCTCCTAGGGTGCATAACAGCGTGGTCAATAATGTTTGGAGCACGATGAACTTTTATCACCATCACCATCGTAGTGCTTCATGTGCATTCCATTCTGTTGAAAATCTATTTTTAGCTGCCCTGGACTGTTAGGACGCAAATATACCTATTATTTGATTTGTGGATAACCGGATAAAACTGGAAGTAGTGCTAGTCATGCTGGCTAGAACTCTAACATATACATTATGGCATTATGGCGTTGGGTAGGTCAAATCGCAGACAGAAAGGGGAAAGTGGCAGACAGGCAATTGCTGCAACACATTGCCTGTTGAATATGTTTTCTGAGCTTTCCTAGACTCTTCCAATATAAGAATCCTTTATATTTGACCTGTGGATACCTAAATAAAAAGTGCAAGTACAGCTGGTTGGTACTGGCTATGAACCATTCTTTTCCAAGATGGCGTCTGGCAGGTTAAATTCCAGACACAGGGAAGACAGTGCCAGTCATGCATTTGCCCCTTGTAGCATGCATTTGGCACAGAGCAAGAGACTGCTTCTCCTTCTCCCTCACAGCACCATTTCATGGCAGCCTGGGACCTGATCATTGCTTTTGTTGGCACCAAACACTTGGCTGCTTGTGTCCTTAATAGTATGGAGATAATGTAGTCACAAGCAGGGCAGCAAGAGGTCACCTCACGGGGATTATGAGCATCCAACTCAACCTAAGGAGATGACCAGTGCTCCATTAGTCAGCAACCCAAGGGTTGCCTTTGCCTTGGAGTTTAAGCTATGAACACACAGATGCTAAGGGTTCTGCTCGAGGTACTGATTATCCTCTCAGCCCATCATTTCAGGACCCCCACCAAAGAGGTAAGCTAAGCACAAGTTGGATCTTCGATGATCTCAGTCCTTGTCCCCCGTCCAAGTGATCGGGGACCAAACCGTGCAAGTTGTTGAAACCAGGGTAGATATCCATGGGTTCTTGGGCATTCCAGAACCCTGGCCAGTTTCTCAAGCACTCTGTTTGTAAGTCCAGATGTCGCAGGTCACTAAAGCCAGAGCAACTTTGCAAGCTCCAAAGTTCAAGAGCTTGGGTCGAAAGTCTAGGTATGTCAGAGCATAGAAGATACGAAAAACTGTTATGGCAGCAGCTTCTCATATTGAGTGTCCAGCTCTTGCAGTAGTGGCTCATACCAAAGCCCAAGTGCCATCTTTGGCACTTTGAATAACAATAAGAGGTCAAGCTCCTTGAGCAGCAGCTGTTTCAAAAGGATACTTCCATCTTCATCCACCCCTGTCAGCACTTTGGCAGTGCCTGAGCAGCCCACCACTGATGAGCATCTTGCTGCCTCGATCTGGGTTCAGCTCTCTCTTGGCCTGCAGGCTCAGAAGCTCCTGGAGCTGTAGCATGTTTCCCTTGACCAACAGACCTTCAAGTCAGCAGCAGTTGTGGTACCTGGGCCGAGCCTCATAGAGACTCGGCAGTATTTGCAACTCCAGCAGGCACCCAACAGCCAGCAGTCTTCTGACATGGACACTAAGGAGGAGGACACTCTTTTGCTTTCCAATTCGTCTAGGACCTCTATCCTTTTTTCACCTTTCAGATCTAAGATCTATGACCACATTACAGCCAAGATTTGCAGCGCACAGGTTCTTGTGGAGCCACCAACATCTGGCTATTTGTGGCAAGGGCAACTCCTCCCCCAGCCTGACATTGAGAGAAGGTGTCAGAGCAGATTTGTCGATCCCATCCTCTTCCAATGAATTTTGATTGGGAGGAATTTGACTCTCAGCAGTCAAAGTATATTTCTGCATAAGCTGAGGCCTACAAGAGACTTGAAGAGGATGCCAGTGGCTCTGTCCTTAAGGCATTGATTTATGATGTTTCGTTGGTGGCCTTGATGTCACCACTGAAGGACCTCTTTTGGTCTGCTTAGATAATGGAGGCTGTTAAGGAATGGCTTGACCAGGCGTCATTGCTTGCAACTTTGTTGTTGCATGCATTTGACCACCAGGTCAAGACCACCTGTATGCTTGAGGCAAAAGTCAGTTTGTTACACATGGACACCTGCCTCTAAGGTCAGCAGTTGCCTGCCCAATGTACTGTAGAGTGAGAATTAGGTCCCTCTTCTCAGGCACTTTGTTTGGAGGAGGGATGGGGTAAGTTGTTGGAGAGGGAGCAGAGGACCTACTGGCCTGCTACGCCCAACACACCTGAACCAAAGCCTTTGATGAGTCTGTTTGGTCACATTCCTCCTTGGCCACCACAGCCAAGAAGCATGGCTTTCAGGTCACACTTGCTCACTCCCAAACTCATGCCAAGCCTCCAGCATCAGGATGTCCCAGGAAGAGTGACCAGCCATCAGAGAAGAGCAAGCAGTTCAGCAAAGTCAAGAAGTTGGGGAAACCAAAGCTGAATCTTGCTTGCTGGACACAACAGTCTCAGAATGGCCCTCCACCACAGCTACAGACATCTCAGAGCACCCTGCTAGCAGTTGTCCTTCTGCTTTTTGCACTCAACGGGAATCTATTACACAGGATATGTTTGTCTTGAATACTCTGATACATGGCTATTTACAAAGTGCTTTGCACCACTAACAGAGTAGACCAAGTCCTCGGCATTCCTATGTGTGGTGGAGAAGCTTCAGCACAAGAGTTCCATGGAGTGGGTTGAGGATCTCGTTTTGCCATGATTCTACAACTGACTGTTCCTCATCCCCAAGTGGGAAGGAGGCTGGTGCTCAGTAATAGACCTGTCAATGCTGAACACATACTTGGAGGTCCCCATCTGCAGTATAACAACTCCATAGTGGGTGACAGTGACCTTGCAGCCCCTAAAGATGACATTATATCCGGATCTCAAGGATGTGCTCTTCCATGCCATCACATATTGGGGGCAGGTCTACCCATTCAGGGTGATTCTGTTCAGCCTTGCTATGGCCTCTCTGGTGTTCACCTGGTTCAAGCAGGCAGTTGCTGTGCTGATCCGGGCACGTTTGTGCCTATATTTGCAGCATCACACAAATACCATTCTGGAACCTGTGAAACAATGCTTGGGTCACCTTCTCCATCACCCCTTGCAGTATACTCTGCAGAACAGTTGGTCATGGGACCAAAGCTACCAAACCCCAGTGCCAGTCCTACCAGGTGCCAATGGCACCTTCTTGGATGGGCCATTTGGGATAATGACACATCAGGACAGACTCTGGTGCATTTCAAGCCCAGCCCAGCATGTACATAGACTCCTGGTCTGGGTGAGGAGACCATATGGAGGGCTGGATGGTGTTGGGCATCTGGCATTTGCAATCCACATTAAATCGCATAAACTGATTGGAAATGGAGCTGATTTCTAGCACTCTTGCACTCCCAGGACCAGTGAAGCACAAACCCATCCTCATTATGTCCTCACAAACAGAACTGCGGTCACGTACCTCAATACCCAAAGCAGATCCTACTGATGGGTGACAGACCTGCCCTGACGCATCATACAATGGTGCTTTAAACAGTACACCGCTGCACACGTGAGGCATGTTTTGGGACAATAAAATATTGTGGTGGATCAACTCTCAAGGAAGAGGTCAGCCAGTATGGAAGGAGTAGTCGATCCATGCACAGGTCATGTAGGCCATGAGGGCCAGGTGGGGTACCCCGCACATGGATCTGTTTGTGGCAAACATACATACAATACTGTTTACATGACACCTGTCCTGGATCCCCAGACCCTAGCAGTGGATGTTCTAGCCATGGACTAGGGTGGCCTTCAAGCTTATGTTTTCCACCTCAGCAGATCCTCCTGAGAGTCCTGCAGAAGGCTCCTTCCCTTGACTGCAATCTGATTGTGCTTGCACCTTGACACCTGAGGACATATTGGTCCATGAACCTCTTGGAAATAAGTGTTGAGCCACTCCTATATGTACCAGCGTGGCCAAAATTATAATGCCACCGAGGATGAGCACATTCCACAGGAACCTTCAAGTGTTCAACCCCCATGTTTGGCGATTGTCCCACAGCTGTGACAAAGGTTTCCTAGAATCAGCCACAGATAAAATTGATAGAAGTGGGCTTTGATTGTCTTCTGTGACATTTGTTTTGCTCATTTGAAGGTGTTTGATGCGCCAATCAGAAAATATATCCATGGTTTTGCAACGAGGAAGTCAGGTGCACTTACTAATACCAAGATTATTATAAATTTCACCTATTTACACCAACAGGTATAAACTAGCCTTGTGATGAATAAATATACACTCCTATCACCTATGACTTGCATGTATGTATGTGTGTATGTATGTATGTATGTATGTATGTGTGTATGTATGTATGTATGTATGTATGTATGTATGTATGTATGTATGTATGTATGTATGTATGTGTGTATGTATGTGAAATCATACTGGCGTATTTGGTAAACAATTTAATTTTGAAGCAGATCCAACTACCCAGGTTGGCATTGAAAAATAATGATCAAAGAGTTTTAGCAGCCTGTGCTTCACTAGTCTTCAATACAAAGAATAAGGTGCCTGATGACCTTTAGAAATTAAGTCAGGGTCACTTTGAGCATCACCATCATGTGCAATATTAAAAACACATCACAGAAAAGTGAAAACCGTTATGGCATCGATGAGCCTTCATATCTTAGGGCAAGCTCTATCACACAAAGCATCATTCTAGCTCTTAAAGAGTTCAATCATCATGTAAAATATATAAATGTCCAAAAAAAAATTTCATTACATCACATAAACACTAAATTAAATACAATTTATGATACAAACACTAAATGCGATAACGTTCTCCCCTAACTATCACAATAAGTGAAAGATCACTAATGTGCTGCTTCAACAATATAGCCCTATTAGAAGGTCATCATGACTCGTAATATCTGGATCCCTGCTCAAATGGTTCTCCTGGCATCATTCAAAAACAAAGTTCACAAATATAACAGCCAATGCGCTAGATAAATCTTGTTCACGCTGTTTGCGTTGACAGGCTATTCAGGTATCATCTCTGACATTAAGACCGGTCCAGGTCACTCATATCTCATCGCATTTGATCATTCCATAAGACGGGCCCACACACCAAGTTTGGTCTGGATATCGCTTGTCATGATGAAAGTGTCCCAGTGACACAGATCATGGCATGAAATTGATATATTTCATTTCTAATCACCTCTAAGAACTCTTTATAAGAAATCCACACGCCAAGATTTGTTGGAACATTTCTTTTCATTCTGAAGTTGTAAGGGCATGAAAATGACAATGTTGACCCTGTGACTTAAGGGAAAGTCAATGCCAGTCATGTGCGTTCCCCTTCCAGAACTCTATGGAAGAAGCCCACGCACCAAATTTGATTTGAAGATGTCTTTACATTGTGGTCTTATCGCGCTGACATCAATTGTGGATGGATTAACGACATATGACGGCAATACCCCCAAAACGACATTTATCCGATGATAGGAAATGATCATCCCCGTAACTGTGAGAACTAAGCCAGTGTTTGTTAAATGATTTCCAAGTTTAACTTACTTTGGGATCACCTTCCAAACATATTTTACAACTGAACACTTGCAAATGTATTCACTTTTTTTCAGAGATGCCTTTTTAAAATTTACAAAAAATTACATTGTGATCTTATCGCGCTGACATCAATTGTGGATGGATTAACGACATATGACGGCAATACCCCCAAAACGACATTTATTCAATGATAGGAAATGATCATCCCCGTAACCGTGAGAACTAAGCCAGTGTTTCTTAAATGATTTCCAAGTTTAACTTACTTTGGGATCACCTTCCAAATATATTTTACAACTGAACACTTGCAAATGTATTCACTTTTTTCAGAGATGTCTTTTTAAAATTTACAAAAAAGGGGCTGGCATACCTGACATTTATGAGGAAAGCAGTCCCGGCATTACATAATGAAAATAAATCTCATGAAATGTGTGCTTGCAAGACGATACAGCAGGTGTAGATGGAGCTACGGGCATGCAAAGAAGAACCTTTGCATATTTTAGCGTACTGAGTCCACTTTTCTGTATACGATTGACTTTTCACAAAGGCTAAAATCGCTCCGTTCAAAGATCTGTGTAATGGTTGCACATACTCTGTAGACTACTTCCTTTTCATTCCATTTGAAGCTGCTACGTCGCTGCGTCGATAGTTTTGCAATTTGGATTCGCAAAAGAATATCCTTTTGTCCGAAAAGGTAGACGCTTCAAGTAGAATTTCACAGACCAGGTCTTTTTCTTGTTTAAAAAAATAAAATGCTTTAACTTAATCAATAGCTGTACAATTACATAAACGATGTCCATCTAGTCCTACCACCACGTATCCTATTCCATGCCTAATGGGAACTTCTGCGCCACCCTTCTCTGTTTTTAGTGAGGAGGATTGGGGGTGGGGGTGAATTCAAAATTCTAGCGGTAATGAAATAATTAACAAAGCGTATGATCAACATTGATCCACCATTGCAGCATGCCTTTTCTCTACACTACCGTGGACTAATTCGTTTATGTGCGTCCATCTCAAAATACTGGCGTCACTTGTATGTCACGGTCACTTTACGCTACAGCCAAGGTGATAGGCTAGGCGCAATCGACCTTGGTACACTCAAAACGATTTTAAACCAACAAAAAAGTTACATTGGTTCAGTGCTCGCCAAGTGCCACTACGAATTTGTAGTTACAGCATAAATAAATTGCGTTGTTACAGGTAGTGCTCAGAAACAGTTATTGTCAGTGGGAATTTGTACTTACAACAAATTGTGTTGTCACAGGCAATGCTCAGAACTAGCAAGGCCCACACAGATGGCAGTGGGTTTGATGCCCTCATCTTCACGCTTCACGTTGCCGGGTACACCTTCGTCATCTAACCGTCCTTCTGAAGAATATATGACGAAATTATATGATGTTCTAGTATATTGTGATGTGTTAAGTTCAATAAAATATTTTGATAGTCGCCCTGGCTATCATGATAACTGCAATCTCAATTGTTTTGACATTTTCCCCTACAACAAGCAATATAGGCGGGGAATATACCAGATTGCAAAACATAAATCAGGCACATGAACGTGCCCACGAGACCTACCTTCTCGTTTAACTGGGATTGACGAACGTCATTTTTGACATTAAGTAAAATGTTAATTAAGATTGACAAATGGCAAGTAAGTGGTGTTCATCATGTCCATCACGGTATTCATTGTTTGTTTGTTTTGTGTGTGTGGGGGGGTGTGTTTTTTGTTTTTTGTCTTTTGTTTTGTTTTTTTTTTTGTCTTTTTTTTTTTTTTTTTTTTTTTTTGTTTTTTTTGTTTCTTGTTTTTTGTTTTTTGTTTTTTTTTTTGTTTTTTTGTTTTTTTTGTTTTTTTGTTTTTGTTTTCGTTTTTGTTTTCATGGTGTTAACTGACACTTGTGACGTCAAAACTAGCCTCAATTAATTTGAGGATAGATCAGCATATGCTGGTGTGCATTTTAATATAGAAGTCGAAGGGACAAGATTCCTAAAATGCGATATCTACTGTTTCAAAAAATAACAATTAATTGCGTTATTGTTATTTAGGGCAAAGTAATTTCATGGTGATATTAAGTGCAATAGTAATCATTATAGAAACGAACCCTACAATCCATTTTAGTCGTCATCTTAATCAGGCAAGGCTGGATTAATAAAAACGCTGATATAGGTGTAACACAGAAATATTCAACGTGCAGGTTGGTGATGGGGGTATGAATGTTGCTCTCCATCTCTGATACACACACGAAGAGTTTTATTGCAAATTCGAATGACACGAGTCACACGGAAGCACACGAATAAGCATGCTGACACAAACGTTACTTTTAACCACCTTGGGACACTGAAAACGAGACACTGGATGGTATGCAGGTGACATACCACAAAATATTGTTAGACACTGCACCGAAAGAGAGAAAGAGAGACTAATAAATTTTCGGTTGCTCTCATCCTGTTTGTCCCCGTCTTTGCTATCACCCTCCCAATATCTGCGTCTTTCCTTTACCGTCAGCCTCTCTTTCTGACATCCTCCTATCCCCCCTCTATTTTCTATTCCTTCCTGTCATTGTTTGTATCTTTCTTTCGCAGCATTTTACACTTTATTCATGTCTCGTTCCTTAGCTTTTGTCTCTGTCTATCTATCTATCTATCTATCTATCTATCTATCTATCTATCTATCTATCTATCTATCTATCTATCTATCTATGTATCTATCTATCTATCTATCTATCTATCTATCTATCTATCTATCTATCTATCTATCTATCTATCGATTGATCGATCGATCGATCCATCCATCCATCCATCCATCCATCCATTTTATTTCATTTGTGTTTTTGCACCAACAGTGGGTTATTTAGTTTTGTCTTGGGCCTTCGTCCATCAATGTCGTCGGCACTTTTGTTTTCTTTCCTTCACATTTTCTTTCAACCTTTGTCAAACCGTTTGCCGGAGTCTCTTCAAACTTTGAGTGGAACTGTGTCAAGGTTATCCAAATGATCACACACAATTAATTCATTTAGATTTTCATGAGCTTGTTCTGTGCAAAACCCCCGAAATAGCTTGGCTAATTGCTTTCAAATAGCGTAGACCCAGTTCCACCTCCTTAATTTCTTCAACAGGTTGCCCTTGCTTTTTGTAACTCTTTAAGCACGCTTTATATATATATATATGTTTTTCTTTTTTCGACATTCCCAACACCGTCAAGCACATTGAGCTGAAACAAAGTGTTAAAAACGAGTAACAAAATTGTTTTGTCGGTGGTGATACAGTTAGTCCTGGATTTTTAAGGTTTTTCAATTTGGCCAGTTGCTGGTTAATATATACAACCCTGTCGATTACAGTTTCGGTAAATGTAGGTCGCAATAGTAATTCACGTTTTTTACGTCTTCTCAAAATGCATCAGCCAGATTTACTGCAGACTTTGTAAGAAAAAACTGTCCGTGGATCTCTACCAAGCGTATGCAAATGGTAACATTGATGTTTTCTTCTTTTTTTAAATAGGTGCTGCATACATAATTAAAGTCTCAGACTTTACCTTTTCACCAGGCGTCGATTTTTTTGGGGGGGGGGGGTTGTTTTGTTTTGTTTTTTGCTGTTTTTGTTTTTATTTTAGTTTTTTTTTTTTTTTTTTGTTTTGTTTTTTGTTTTTTGTTTTCTCTGTATGAAATTTGGGTATACTTTCAATATTGTTGACTCCTTTCCGGGAACATCACGTATATTCTAGCAAAACATGGTGCCATTGCATTATGTGGAAAAGTCAAACAAAGTTGTTCTCCTAGTGCTTTGTCAGAATCTTTGATTTAACGATTTTTTTCCATCCTTGTGCTTGTAAGATAATGCGTAATTCGTATATATATATATATATATATATATATATATATATATATATATATATATATATATATATATATATATATATACATATATATATATATATATATATATATATATATATATATACATGGAAAGGACGGGTCTCGAACCAGCAACCTTCAGCACCAATCACCTGTTTGAAAATGGGAAACGTACATACCAACTACACCAAGTCCCCATTTTTATAAAAGAATAGGTAAATGAAAGCCGTTCTGCGTGAGTGCCATAATCGACACGGCCCAGTTGATTGAATGTAATATATATATATATATATATATATATATATATATATATATATATATATATATATATATATATATATATATATATATATATATATATATGTATATATATATATTAGTAGCGGTGATACCTACTTTTTCAAATTGCAAGTTTTACATCAACGAGAAAAGAAAAATAAATGAGTTTACAAACAGAGACTGAATAAGTTTACAAACTGTATTTAGACCAGATTGAATGGAGCTGTCCAATGCCCCCTTTTTTTCCAATTTGCGAGTAATTTGACCATAGACGAGAAGGTTGGAGCAAGGACTTGGTGTTGTCTGTACTCATTAAAAATTCTACTTAAAGAGGTAAAGTCCATCAGCCAGCTCCTATTCAAATTGAAGTTTGCAATAAAAGTGATTTACAAGTGTGGAACGACTACCGGCCAGGATCAGTCAGGCACATGAATTGACCACCTCGCTTTTTACTTTGACGATATCTTGCATAAATTTGAAAAAAAAATCGTTCGCGCATTTGAATCTCAGCAGGTGCCAGATATCAAAGGCAATAAATTACGATGCGTTCTGGAGGAAAAGTCGCCTTGATCTTGATAAAATCAACTGAGCACGCTTTTTTATCTATTTGTTTATTCATTCCTTCCTTCATTCATTCACTATAATTTTATTTGAAGGCCTGAAGTGGGCCTTGTCTGCCAATGTTTGGAATCTGCGTAAAGAGCATATCGACCTAATCTTGCTTTCTTCTGGTATGTTGTTAATGATATATTCCCGGTCACTGTGTAATCACTTTTTAGCACATAGGACCGTGGCTCGTATTGTATTTCAAGTTAATACCTTTTCGCCAATAGTGTGAAAAGTTTTAAATCTTGTATCGTTATATGACGAAGGTGACGGGCAAAATTAAAGATCCGTAAAGCGTCCCGATGATAGGGTCTGGAATCTCATTGTCGGTGTGAAATTTATAAATATGGGTAATGTATTCTGATATATTAGATGTCATGCAGTGGGCGCCGCGAAATAAGCTAAAATATAATTAAGGATGTACCTTTGACATTATTATTATCAACATTATGCATGCCTTCTATGCTACACAGGTCACATCAGATTCATTTACACAAGGCTTGCTCTGCAGGTTTTCTTGTTGATATTTAAACTTCAAGCAGAGCAAAATCCGCTATGGGGCCCTGTGACCTTTGCAATACGACCATGGTTGTCTGGACTTGGAGGCAGACCGCTCTTTCCAGAAAAGCACTGTCTTGTGCCCGTATGGTATTTATGGTTGCATGTGCCAAGGTTTCCAAACACCTGCTGGTTGTAGGCCACAGTTATAAGTGACCCCCCCCCCCTCCCAAGATTATTTAGTCAATAATGCTCAAAACATTGAATTCACAACGTTCTGTACAGAAGCTTCCATTTGCATAAGTTATCTGCGTCAGGATTTTTGCAGTCGAGAGTCATATCATTAGTGCTCAAATACGTGCACTGCATGACAGGACAGGTGAGAACTGGATGCTGATGAATGACAATACTGCAGTGACCCAGATAATTATGAACTTGGGCAGTGCACAATCCTTACACCTGTACACAGCTAGCATTCATGCGTTGTCACGCATCTCCTTTATGAAAAATATATATTCAACTGTGATCTATTTATAATAGACTATCGCGTGTTTTCGTGATATTTTAACGTTAAAAATGTCACTAATTATTATAAATATTTTTTTTTTATTTGAAGTTGCCGATTGTGTGCACTAGAAATGGCAATATGTCAATAGAAGCAATTATAGGTGTTGTTTTAACCTATTGGAGCCAGCTTGGGTTTTGCTTTGACAATTTAGGTTTGTTATGGTGTCCAAATCACCAGTCAGATCCACGACTGGAATTTCACAGATCACCATATCAGAGCACATTGATTCTAGATCGTTGAAAACAAATAGTCGGCAAAATTTGTGCAGGTTCATATGACCAGGGAATTCCCCCTATCATGCTGACTTACGTGACATATTTAATTCATTCCCATCTAATTGTAACATAATTTTCATCAATTCACATCCATAAAGGTGAAAAGGCAACACGCTAGTGACCATCAGACTCCATGAATTTTACCAAAATACTGCATGTTTTAAATGGTGTGTAGCAAAATCTTTGAATTTAAATATACAGGCACAATGCGATGCGATGAACTTCAGAAAGTGAAATAAGCCAAAGACAGCTAGCTTCTATTGAAGAGAATGATAACCTCTATGCATACATACATACATACATACATACATACACACACATATACATACATACATACATATATATGTATAAATAAAATAATCAATCAATCAATCGATCAACAAGCAAACACGGAGCCTCACAATTAGATGCTTGTTAAATTTAACATCACAACCCTTATAAACGTTAATATGCATTTATTATATGGAATTATTTCTATCTTTTTCTCAATATTTAATAAAAAGAAAAACTTAACAAACCTAATTCTGTAAGCCCATGTACCGTTTGAACACAATCAAGTCCGATATTCTAAGAGCAAAGTCCTATTCCGTATCATTCACTGAAAAACTGTATTGTTCTGAATCATAACAGCAAATTTATTTATAAAAGGAACAAATCATATTCATAAAATGTGAAATTTAGAAAAAAGTTTCAGGCATTAGTAGCCTTTAAAAAATCGGGTCATCAGCGGGGAACCAGCACAAGACTTGTTTCGGTGCCATTAATCCTCGGACAAGTCATTCTGCTAACTGGCGGCACCATGTTTGCATTACCAATACACACATCCCGAGCTGATGTATTACGGAATGAAGCGAATATGATGTTCCTTTGTTAATAGGCCTACTTAAAACCGTAGCCCACATGGCATAAGTATAATGAAACTACACCTAACACTCATGATTCGGTCTACCAAAATTGAACAATAAAATAATAAACCATCCCACACTTACCTGCAGCGCCTGGTCTTACAACAGACCCGACTAGGCCTACCTGACGGACCGATCAGATCAAACAGATCAAACCAGTTCTTCAACTTCAAGCAAAACGCACATGTAACGACGTGACGTAAAAGAGTCACGCTATTAATTGCATCACACCTGAAAACTGGTCAGATCTACGTTGCTCCGTGTCAGCATAATATGAAATTCCAAAGACTGTTTATTTGTTCTTTAATGCGTGAAAATACATCGAAACTAATGCCAGTACAATACACAATATACATTAATCTGCATACTGTACACAAAAAGGCATTGTCAGGTCAGTTTGTGCAAGCAGAATCACCCCAAACCACCAATTCAATGCTCAAAATGAACAAACAAAAAAGATAATGATGGTGATGATGATGTTTATGATTATTAGCCCTTGAGTTCAGTTTCCATGGGATCCAGCCAACAAAATACATGCGATTATGTAACACATTGTCCTACGATGCGGTCTAATTAGCAGAATTTGAAATGCCATAAATACTACCCCGTGGTGTCTCATTTATTTTTCTTTTATCATGTTATTGTTTGACATAGATTTTGAGCTACTTAAAGTACCTGAGTATCTTGCTTCTTTACCGGCTATGAATTATATTTATATATTCAGAGACAAAGCCTTGATAAAACTGGTCTTTATCACATTCACAGCCAAAGATTAGTATAATCACCTTTCCCAGGAACCTACCTACAAGTTAATCGCCCAGCAACAATTTTGAGTTTTTGGGAACGGAAACGCATTACAGCGAATCACAGATTTCAATTCGTTGACTGCCTAATTAGCATAATTTGAAATGTTGCCAGTACTATTCATTGTTATTTTAGTATGCTTTCATCTATAACATGCCCGAAAAATAAAATGACGCTTCACATCACAGTTTGAAGGAAACTGAACATTTAAATTTTGAAAGACACTTCATATAACTTTAAATCTTGCACTTATTATATTTGATATATTTGCCACAAAGCTGAATGTTTGTTAATTAATTGATGATCACAAGATTGAGCTTAGTCATGTTTAGAATCTGTAGATCAGCTCCGTACCATATATACCTTTTACTTTTTTTTCATCAATAATTTTCATAACACATACTTTGACAAGTATTTGTTACCCGAAGATTGCTTTTGTGTCGTGGCTGTACCCAAGGACTGTGACTTCCGTTATAGATTCATTTACTGGGAAATTGTCCAAAACTTATTAATTTTTTAATGTTGAGTGAATGTGCATTTAGGCATGTCAGAAAAAAATGAAAGTCATAAGCATCTATGCCAAAAACGTGTTATCAAAAAAAACAAATTTCCTAACACGATTTTAAGTACAATTAGCCAAACATGTAACTGTCGTAGGCCGCTGCTTGCTACCAATCCCCCCCCCCCGGCGGGGGGGGGGGGGGTATTGGTAGCAGAAACATATCCTGGGGGGGGGGACCTGACAGAAGGCATGTAAGCCTAAAATGTCTAAAAGTGAATATCAAAACAGAATGATGCCAAAAGATAAAGTTAAGTAGCAAAACAGGCAAGTCTAAAAACTGTCAAATTATTGTAACTGAACTTTCCATAAATCTTTGGATATTAATAGCAAAATTTATAGGGCCAGTCAGAAAAAGAACGAAAGTTATTTGTATTTAAGTCAAGAGAATGCAATGAAAATATGATATTTCTAAACCACATGTGAAGTACAATTAGGGAAGCTTGTAACTGTCGTAGTCTGCTACTTGCTACCAATAGCCCCTGGTGGTTTAACCTAACAGACAACAAGTTAGCCTTAAATGTCTGAAACGTGAAAATTAAAGCAGAATGATGCCAAAAGATAAAATTTAGTAGCAAAACAAACAAATCTAAAATCTCTAAAATTATTAAAGCCAAACTCTCTTAACATCTCCGGGAATTAACAGCAAAATTTGCAGAAATATTTGATCAAAAGTACATCTATGAATCCTCTTCACTCAAGTTTAATGTAAATTCATTTGATTCTAGATGCAAAGTCCTGAAATTTGGAACAGATACGACCAAATCTCAAAACGTATTATATCCAGTAGTTTCTGAAATATTACTGCAAAGTTAAACTCATCTTTTTTGCGATAGACTTTAATACAAAACCTGTCATCAGTGACCTGAATATTCAAGTCCAGAAACACATCTCTGAAACCATCTGAATTGGTACCCTCCAAGGGATATCGTTTGGGTAAACTTCTTTAGCAATTTCACTGAAATTATATACATTTACATAGGCAATGTCATGAATGTATCTTGCGTTGTTTGATAATTTCTTAGCCATTTGAAAGTCATTTTTCATCAATTTATCCATATACCTAAATTCAAGCCAGGTTAAATATAAATCCGTCAGTAACTGGGAGCAGTTGATACCCATTAGAATGCCTTTTATTTGTTGAAAAATCAATGGTCTGCATTGAACAAAAGTATTAACCAAAGGAAATTTTACAACATCTCTCAAAGATTCAACAGTGAAAGATTTAACGTTACTTTTTTATTATTAATTGTGTGATCAATATGCTTTCTTTGTATTTGAATTAATATTTATGTATGGTCTGCCACTTCGTTTAAACATTTACTCATGAGTTCTGAAAGTGAACTTTAGGCTTCATCTATGGGCAGATTTGTGTACAGTGTAGAAAAATCACAACATTTGATATTTTTTGCGTTTACATCTTTGATTTTAGATACAAACTCGAAAGAATTGCGAATACTCGCAAAACAATCTATTTCAGGGTTACTAGAAATTGCATTACAGTATTTACGAAAATGAATCCTAATTTCAGTTTAACACAATTTTACTTCTTTTGATAACATCGTCCGAAATTTTGATATCAAAATTCCTTTTCATCGCATCTTTATGTGTATCTATCAAATTATCAATGGATAGTTTGTGTAATTCGTGTGCGTCATTTCCTCTCATGTCTGAAAAATTGTTAATACCAAGTTCATTTTTCAAAACATCCAGATAGTAATTTTTTTCTTTTTTCTTTGCAGATGATCCCAAAATTGTAACCCGCCTTGTCTATGTTAGTAACTAAAATATCCCTTGTAGTTCTTTAACTGCTTTTAAAACTCAGGCTGTTTTAAATTAATCGTATTGAACTTCTAAATGTAGGATTTGTAACGATAAATTCTATTTCTAAAGACTCTTTTCAAGTTTGATAACTGTCCTTCAAATTTCTGAAATACCATTATTCCTTTCTCTGTCCATTTCATACAGTAGGAATCAAATGCATCACAAGTATCTTGATGAATACTGTCAATGTTCAATGTGGGACATATCCGAAAATTTGTACCTTTCTTTCATCATTCATTTTAAACTTGAATTTTGTATTTTTTCCAAATTACCTGTAAATACATGTTTGTGGTCGGCATCAACAAAATCAGAATATTTACTGTTAGATGTATAGTCACAGTTTTGATTCCTTGCGATATCCTCAAGAGTAATTGAAGTCAGAAATTTCTTGTAATTCATGATACTATGTCCAATATTGTTGTCATATTTATAGGAAATAATGGAGGATCTTTTATTTTGCATTCTCTGGGAAACATGTAACGAGCAATCTCAATTTGAAAAGGTACTGAATGTTCCGTGAATCAATAATTATGTGTTTGAAAGGAATGTTGCAAAACATTTATTTATTTATTTTTTTTTTTGTTATTAGAATCTGGTTTCCGAATAGTTTTTGTATAAGTATACGCAGACCACAATCATTCCAACCATGCACTAGTCTGCACCCCATCATTAGCATAAGGGAGAAGGGCAGCATCGCTTTAAATTGGACTAAAGTGAATATCAGTCAGTTTTATAATTCTAATGTTTTTCTAAATATATATGTATATATTATGTCACAAATTTGTATTTCCCATGCTCTGTGCTACCTTGAAGCAAAGGTAGACAATGGTGGCACGTTTGAAGCATTCCATGTGGGGAGATCTCCCTACTCGAAGTGATTGGAATAGGGAGAAATCATGTGCGGGGAGGGGCTGTCAGGAGGTGTCCTTCTCCCAAATGGGACGTCCTGTTTTGTTTTGTTTTTTTTTATCCGTGCAAAATGGTGCCATTTCCCACATTTTTGCATAAGATACCTAATTGGGGTGCCTTCTTGGACTACTATTTTAGTGAAATAAGTATGCCAAAAATGACATTTTTCTGTCAGGGTATATCCCTGAGCTGAAATCTTTCAATGATTGTACATTTCATGTCTGCTATCAGAGTAACCCTTGGTAACTGCCTTTCTGTTATGTAAATCTGTATGTCGCCAACAGAAATGGGAATATGCATAAAACAGTATATATTAACAGGCTATTGACAAATATTAAATTTCCACAAGTTTGGACCCATATTTTTCCAAAGTCGGGCGTTTTAATTATGTGCTTGTTTATTTTTTCTTCAAGGTCGATATTTGGTATGGTGGGATATTTTTATTCCATGTCGGGAGATTGGGAGCTCTGGTCAAATTCGGTTAAATATATATATATATATATATATATATATATATCAAGATCACCCGACATGTCTGGAGGTTGCTATCTCCGCCTGGATGTAAACAAGATCGCGTCAAGGTAGACCAGAGTTCAACTTAGGTATTTCCAGCCGCAGAGATGAAAAGCAAGACAACGCTTGCAGCGCCATCTTTACACGGATATTAACACTGATGTACAGCAGGCCACATACCACAGTTATAAATCCTTCTATTTTTCATATTACCATATTTCAGTCTAAAAAAATCAGCATTTTGGTATTTTAAAATTCCGTAAACGGCATTTAACAGATAAAAATGTCAGAAAAACATGGATGGATTTTTGTCATACAATTCCCAGCTCGTTAATTTGTGACATTTGAAATACGAACCAACACCGTGATGTCAGCTTCATACAGATGTATGAACTGTGCTCTTGCCAGGGTCAAATCATTGTCCTTCCCCACCATAAAGTTCCCACCTGGCCTGGAAGACAGTGCACCTATATGACCACCAGTGAAGCAACTCTGCAATGCAGCAAAACTGACTTAGCTATCTTTATTTCAACAGCAGCTACAGCATGCTGAAAACGCAGTGTTTTTACAATTACGGACTATCTCCGTTGGCAACCAGCCAACCACCATGGTGGTCTGTAACCAGTACTTCCTTCTGCCTGCTGTTGCCAGGTGGCGGACTCTCCTCCTCTGCCGTCACGGTGCAGCCTGGTTGACTTGTCACATACCATGTCCAACTAATTTTAATGGAGACTTTGCAAGAATCGTTATACCGACCATATAATAAAACTTGGAAGACCAACCGATAATGTCCATCATGGCAATTAAACCTTGTCATAACAGCTCCTAATGAGCTAAAGCTTCGGTGTTTTTTTTCTTTTCTTGTTTTTAATTGTATTTTGAAATGGTTATATGCAAATTTAAATAAGGATGCCAAGCAATGAATATAATGGTGCCCGTATTATCGTGTATCTGTATTAATTTGTATGTGTAAATGTTGAAGAAAGAAAGAAAGGTAAAAAGAAAGAAAGAAAGAAAGAAAGAAAGAAAGAAAGAAAGAAAGAAAGAAAGATACAAACAAAGTAATCCCCTTGAAGTGTGAATGTATATACAAGGTACTCGGACACACCGAATGATGCTCAACAGACCGACGCGCTGTTATTTACCTGATATGTATTATACTGTCAAGTTTAGCAACCATTGTGCCATATAGAAAGCACGCAGTACGCTTTCAAAAATTCCCCACCTGTCTCTTGGCAACTTGAGCAATTTTTCTCTGGACTGCAAGCAGACAATCTCACAAACTAGGAAGTTATCTGGGAAGTGTCAATCGTTTTCGCGTTCTGTTCGTCCAGCCAATGACCACGACTTTCCTCACGCTCTACTTTTTCTAAACCTAATTTTCAACGAGTTGTCCCTATTTGAGTAAAAACTGCACTTCCTGGTTGCTTTTGCCGCACCGTGACAAACATGCATAAACTGTCACGTGGGCAATGCTCCACAGCGGTTATGGATCCAGTAATCATTCGAGGTGTCCTGAGATTTTGCCACCCATCAGACCGTGAGGCAATGTTCTGTGTGAAAGCTGCCGCGCCATGACTATGTGATGGGTTCAGCTGCCTTGTATGGTAGCTCAATGGTGCCAACCAAAAGTAATCGCAATTACGAGATAAAAAAAAAAAAAAACTTTTTCATCTCGTAATAACAGGTTTTCAAAATCTTGTAACTAAGAAATAAGTGTGGCGGAGTACTCTTATAAGTGACCAGTATTGATATGTGCTCGTTTGAAAGTCCCATATTTTGCAATAAAATTTCATAAGAAAAGTTACGTATTTTGGCAACATTCCCTAAAATATGGGATTTTTTGCTTTCGTGGTGAGGAATTAGAAACTTACTTTGCACGCCGATTTTTACGGATCTCCGGATGGGACATGAGAGGAAAAAAAATATTTGCGTTCCCACGCAAAAGTTTTTACGTTCCATCGCACTAATTATTTTTTTTTTCTTTGACTTTTGTCCCTTGGGCAAAAACATATAGCCGCAGAGGGGACATGAGGCAACAAATACTACACTCCTTTCCTAGGCAAAAGTTTTGCGTGGCAACACAAATATTTGTCAAGAAAAAAAAATGCTTGTCATGGCGGGACATAAATTCCAATCTATGAACATGCCTCTGGGTCTCCAGATACTGCTTTTTGCGGTGATTTTTTTTTTCGTTCCGACGCAAAAAAAAGTCAGGGATCGGGAAAAAAAAATTATTTTTCTCATGTCCTTTCCAGGGCTCCGTAGGTTTTAGCCTTATTTTCAAATATCTAATTAAAAATTCCTAACAAAAGTCCCCCCTCCCCCATCTACACATTATTAGAAAATTGCGGCATTTCTTGTTTCCTCAAACTTTGGGATTATGGGCCTTAATTGGTACAACTTTCTGAAGTCACAAGTAGATAACGAGAGGTAGTCTGGGGAAATCTGAGAGGTTCTGCCATCTCTTGGCCAATTACTGATTTAATTACTACAAAACAAAGTTGATGTATTTCCAAATTGGTCACAATTTGACTGCCTGCTTATAGTAGGGGAGTCAGGTCCTCAGAAAGACCCTAAAAATTTTAGTTTCGTTACCCCATTTTGGGAATGTATAAAAGTTATATCATTTGGAAGATCACAGTCAGAGGATTTTTTATTTGGTAGTTTTAACTTTCAAAACGTGTAGCTGGGTGTTTATCTGGCGTCATTGTAAGTTATGGCCAAAATAGCAGTTCCAGTAATTTTTTAGTGGTCTACGATATGCTGTTTTGCGTAAGACGAATAAATAATATATTGATCATATTTTTAAATGGTTTAGTGATTGAAGTTTTTAAGTGGAATATAGAAAATCACTCTGAAGGAAATTTATAAGGTATTGATCTAAATGTGGGTACTTTTTGGCCATCAAAATACCCTCAGATAAGATAAAAGATATGTGTCTATACTTCTTCAAGTGTACTCACTAATACCGAAATTACTATTAATTTCAAGGATTTTTCCTGTAACATTACTTCTTGAACACGATTGCCAATATTCAAATGCATTTGTAGGAGGAGCAATGAAACATGCAATACTAACCATCAACCACTGGGACCGACAGCCTGGGGAGACTATCATTCTTAGTGAGGAGGCAATGTCTCTTGGGTTCGTGGATGTGAGGCCAGGAGCAGTGGATCCTGGCCGAAGCCCGGAAGCCCTTCTTGTGGACCAGCACGGGACTGCCAATTGACCCCCCCCCCCCCCCCCCAGGGAAGCTGCCCCGAACCTTAGAGTAATCTGCTGTAAGGGAGACACTGTCTATTCCCTCCCTTCAGGTCCTGGATCATGGAAACATGGAGGGTGCGGGAGGGGGGAGACTTATGGTTCCGTAAGTCAGTGTTCAGTTGAAAATGTGGCCCACGGGCTCTCAGCCGAGCAGAACGTTAACCTGGGGACATCTGCTCCATACAAGTCCGAGACAAGGTCTAAGCATACTCTAGGTATTCCAACCTAGGGACTGAATCTGATTTGAAACCCTGAGGTGCCATAAACTGGAACATGGTAGCTGTCCTGAGGGAACATTGGAAGTCTAGCAGACAAGTATCAAGAACCTATGCAAAAGAGCCTTCTGCGCCGCAGACAAACACCAGTGGCAAGCCCAGAGGTTATCAACAACAGAACCTTTCCTTAGGGCTTGCCATGAGGCATTAAAGGCTTGCACCTCATTAACACATTATTAACGGCTGGATTATGAACACAGCCTTTTAAGTTTAAATCAATCAGCGACTTTCCTCAGATTAAGTCCTATCATTGATTTGTGACTGTTTGTTTTGCAAGTCAAAATACGGGGAATTCTAAAACTTCATATTTATTTTTACTGTATTTTGATGTATCTTATGTATTTTTTTCCTCGCTGGCTGGGGTTTTAATGAAATAATTATCATCATCATCATCATCATCATCATCGTCGTCGTCGTCGTCGTCGTCGTCATCATCATCATCATCATCATCGTTGTAGTCGTCGTCATCATCATTACCATCATCATTCCTCTTCTTCTTATTATTATTTATTTATCAATTTATTTATTTACCTACTTACCTAATTACTTACTGGCTCGCTTATTCATCCAGTCATAGGTGCATTTCTTTATTTATTTCTTTATTTATTTATTTATTTATTTATTTATTTATTTATTTATTTATTTATTTAACCACTCATATAATCATTCGTTCATTCATCTGTGTGTATGTATGTATGTATGTATGTATCTATCTATCTATCTATCTATCTATCTATCTATCTATCTATCTATCTATCTATCTATCTATCTATCTATCTTTCTATCTATTTGTCTGTCTATCTATCTATCTATTTATCTATCTATCTATCTATCCAACAGGAAAGCAAAATAATTTGGTGAAATGATTACTGGGACGTGTTTAGAATCACACAGATAACAAAACTGTTTAAATTCTGAAACGTCATTTTGAATATATGCAAACTGTTCAAGGCAACTGTTGTGTGTGCATGTAATTGAATATGTGTACGTGCATAATTGTACTCATGAATTAATGTATATTAATGTAAAAATAATCAGGTTTCCCTCAGATTAGTGTTCATGCAGTCATGAGAATATATGTCATTTTTATCTATGTTACTGCATTATATCGAACAGAACTTCAATTAGACACCGTTTGCATTTTCTTAATATCTTCTGTAAACACTGGGCTAGCGCTAGTCTTGATGTCTGAGTTTGAAGTTGTGTCACGATAAAATGATGTTATTTTTTATAGTATTTCGAAACTTATTTTTTTGGCAAACAATTTTTACTCCACACTGATAATGGATTTTTCAGGTGGCTGTATAATTGTAAAAAACCTTACCATCATGTAGCTGACTGGCTACATATCTTAAGTCAGTATAGATTTGAGATAGCCCACAATTCTGGCATCATTCATGAGAATTCTTATGTTATGAGTAGATATCCAGTGACAGAATCTCACGGATGTCAAGAAGTAAGTGCAGTTACCTTAGAAACCTATGTGTATACTTAAACAGCTGAAAAACCTGCAGAAAGCTGATCCAGACATTGCCATTATATACTGTATAAGTGGAAATATTCCCGAGGTAATTAATTTCCCGAATGGCACCCCCAGGAAAATTAATTTCAGGAAATTATTGGTGATTGTGTTTGGTACAGACTGTTGCAGGCAGTTGTGAGATGGGACACCCCTGACACTGCATGCATAAACAATCATGCAGCAAACTGTGACCATATGGTCTGAATCGTGTACCAGTGTAATATAGAAAAAAACGAAAAGATATGACGTTCAGAATTTTGCTTTAAACGATGTGTTTATGTAGTAAGGGGTACCTTTTTTTCGCATTCCAAATGCTGGCTTATGGAATGGGGAAATGGCTTCTGTAGCAGAAACAGTCAGATACTTTCTGGAATAATGTAGGAACAAGATCAGGTTTCATAATTAGTAAATAATTAGTCAATTAAGGCGCGTGATTATGGAGCAGGAATGAATGAGCTTGGCGATTGCCTAAAAAATGTAATTTAGGGATTTATGGAGGCGGAGCACCAGAGGTTATTTTTGGAGCTCTCTAGGCTTGCTCAAGTTCGCGCTATTTAGCATAATAAATGTACGCTTCATAAGAATCATGTTACCTTCGGGAGAGGGCAAAGGATTTGTATGCTCTGCCTGTTCTGGAGGTTGCCAGGGGAAAAACCTAGGGTCGTACCGGGACATGAGGTGTTACGTCTGCAGGCGCTGTTTTCTTACAGCAAACCTATTCCTTTATAATTCATTAATAAAGATAAATGCGGAAAGAAAGAAATGAGAATTGTATTTTCGGGGATTTATGTCTACTGGTTAAAAGTGAAAGTGAGTAAAATTTACGTCAATGGAATTCTTTTTCCCTGCTCAAAAATACAGTACACAGTTCAGTGATTCAGTTTCATTTTTCTTAAAAATGGAAATTAAATGACGAAGTCCTGGTCTCAGAAGTGGAATATAACTGAAAGATGAATAAAACTAATAACTGGTGAATTTGTGCAGCTAATTAGTTTCAAAATTCGATGTCCATGGGCATGAGTTATGAAATTAGGTGTATAAACCTGTAAATATATTTCTTGGAGAGAGTTGCTATTTATATGTGGACTAACGGTTTATAACCTGTTATGCATATTACGGTTTCAGACTGACCAAAGATTACAATATATTTTTAGACAAGAGGGCCGTGTGAACAGCACGTGCTCATCCACTTCCAGCTCTGTATACTTGTGATGGGATCAAGGTCACCCATGTACTGAGTAAGTCTGACCTTTATAAAAAAAACACTAACATGTCCAACATCAAGGTCTCAGTTCTCAAATTATAACACTGAAGAGTAAAATTCATGTATGTTGCATTGTGACGCCAGAAATGAAGTCAAGGTCACTCGTGTATTGTCTAAGCATAACCTTCATAAGGAAACATTAACATGTGCAGCATCAAGGTCCTAACTCAAAATATATCTCAAGTTATTAAGTGAACAGTTAATTTTCTGTCAGGTGTTCTGTGACCTTCGGAATGATTTCAAGGTCCAAACATCACTGGAACATGACCATTTGCACAAAATATGTAGACCCTTATGAAAAAAAGGTATATCCCTACCAAGTTTGGCACAAATCTGGATAAAATTATTAAGTTATAACCATTACAAAAAATTCCCATTTTAAACTTTGCTAATTAACCTTTTTAAAGATTTTTTAAATAAAAACCGTAAAAAATCCAAAAATCACTGGACTGTGGCCATTTGAACAAACGTGGTAGAGGCCCACCCCAAGATGTATTGCCATCAAGTTTGAAGGAAATCAAACAAACAGTTTCTTCAGTGAAGTCTAAAATGTGAATTACCATTAGACTGCCCATTAACTTGCATAGTAATCATAGACAATGTGCAATTACCAATAAGTACCCAAATTAAAAAAAAAAAAAAAAAATAGGGAAGAATCAGGAATCAACACCAGTGCTACCAAGGGAAAAGTTTTGTTTGACCCTTTCACAATGAGCATATCCACAAAGTTTGTACTTAATCTGAGAGACGATTCTTGAAAGGAAGTGACAAGTAACGAAAACAGACAAAAAGTAATAAAAAAGAAATTGAATTAAAAAAAATTGCAGCACTACCTGGTGAACACATTAAGAACTAGGAGTCCCTGGGAGAGTTCTTATGTAATATCAAGCAATTGGGTGAGCTGTTCTGGCGAATAAGATTTTGTGAGATATGTCCAAAGAAAGACCACCTCCCCCCCCCCCCCAAAAAAAAAAAAAAATCAAACATCCAAAGATCACTGGAGCATGACCATTTACTTACATGGAAATCAATAGGAAAGCTGCATTGACCGGTAAGTACCCGAATTGAAAAAAAAAAAAAAAATCTTAAAAAAATTAAGAATCCACAGCAGTGCCACCTAGTGTACAACTTTGACGCTTCCAGCTTCGGAGAAGATGATTGTGTTAGATCCCCCCCCCCCTCCCCAAGAAAAAAAATCATAAAAAATCCAAAATTCACTGGAGCTTGTTCATTTGAACAACCTTGGTAAACATCTATACAAAGTACATCTCCACCAGTTGGAAGTGAATCTGGCCGACGGTTTTGGAGAAGAAGTTGAAACGGTCTGTCCTGAACGGTCCGACTGGAAAGACAAGAAACTAAGATTCCGATTGTTGATTTTTAAGGAAATATCTTTCAAAAAACCGTTCATTAAACCGAAAGGTGTCCTGAGATGTCAAAGGTCAGTGGATATAGCCCTCATGGGTCAAAGGTCATCACTATTTTATGCACATGGTTATTCAATGTTGAAACACTGGCTCTCATGTGTTGATATCGAAGACGTGGTTCTCTTGACTTGATGATGTTGAAACCTTGATACACTTTACTAATTTAAAATTAATGAGACTTTTATGATCTTTATGTTTATAAGTAATGTACACTCAATTGAATGAAATAGGAATGATGAAATAAAAACTATCTGGGAAACTTTCACTGATGATACACGCACAGTCAGGTGGTAAATCTTTTCCAAGATTGTCTGGAATTAACTGTGGAGTATTATTCTATATTTGGAATTTTCTAAGTAGGAATTTTTTTTAACGAAGTGTATTTCATAGAAAATGTCTTGTATTTAAAATTCACTAGTTAGGTTTTTTTTTATTTCATCACACACATTGATAGGATCATGCGAAATAAAATTCTTGCAAACTTTCATATTTGACAAAGCAAGATATAAATATCTTTCGTGCTGCAAAAGGTAACCAGTACTCTATGAACTATCTAATTCTAATAAGATTGTGAATGCAATGAGGACCTTTGAAACCATGGATTTGAATTATAAGCTTCATCAAGCAATGTCTTAGTAGGGAACAGTCAAATCTTAGACCTATTTGTTATATTAGGATAGTGAATGATATTGATTTTTTTGGAAAGAATATATAAAAGGAACTATCTTGTTATTAGGGTTTGGGGCAATTGAGAAATGATTCCTAATGGTGGCCATTGCAGATTCAGTTTACCTTTGTGGGGTTTTTTCTTGAAGTTTAGTCAAGCCTTTCAAGACAGAAATAAATCCATGTATGACAGTTGATATTTGATTACGAATGAGAATTATTTAGGGACATTTTAAAAATTGGAAGACCCACAAATTCAATGATTATCTTACATCTGATAAGAATTGAATATATATATATATATATATGTAATTAAGTGAGTCTTTGACCATAGTTTTTAAGTTCCAGTGTCAAACTGGTGAGCCATGTGGATCAGGAGTGAAAGCTTGCCTGTGTGATCATCCTTACCTGGGACATATGTACACCATAACAGTAAATCTTGGACCATGTAGACTTTGGTGAAATTATTACGCACGAATAGTGAACACATTTGACATTTGTTTTACAAGGACAATAAATATACTTCAAATTTATTTACAGACTTATGATTGATTATAAATAATAATATGGATCTTTTTTGCTTTTTTTTTGTTTTGTTTTGTTTCTTTGTTTGTTTGTTTGTTTTTTGTATTTTGTAATTGTTGTTGTTGTTGTTTTGTATTTTTATTATTCATTTGGTGAAAATAAAACTTGTAGTTATATATTTTAACTTTGAGATTTTTAATTAGGCTTCCTTCTGGTTTCAAAACAGAAGAAAAAATTGGATTTCGTGGACTTGTCTCGATTTGTTAAAATTTATTATTCAACAGTGGTTAGAGGTCTTTGTACTACATACCTGTCAAAGCTTAACTAAAATTTATTCCAAATTTATAATTGAAGTATATTTGCCTTTAATGCTTGAACTTTAAGATATACCTGGCTTGGGTAAAGGGCCAGGTTGGAAGTTGGACCAAGTAATGGCCAAACTCGTTTTACCAGTCTTTACTGTAAAGACAATGATTAATTGTCATTTTGTACTTCAAGACAATATTGTGACATGTTTCCCAAACGTAAATGTTATGTAATTAACATTTGAATTATTCGTTGCTTTCCATTACGCATGTGATTTTCTTTTTTAATCCTTAAACCGGCCTAGCATGGATCCGATCTTGTATTGTATTACCAAGCTTGGTCAAAAAATACATCCATTATAATTGATGGAGCTTTTACGGTTGAAGAGAGCAATATACAGTGCGGCGTATTGATCGCAAACACGACCTTACAGCGGCAGTAATGTGGAGATGTATTGTATATGTAGGTAGCTTCATGTGCACTACAGATATAGCTCCATTTTCCGTCACACCATAATTCTGGTAGAATGCATTTTAGATCCGAATACTTAAACTGCCCGAGTCATTCAGAGACATGGTACTTTGATGTTTCGTGTTTTCACATTATGTCAGATTTCTATCAACAACATTATCATGCTGGCAAAAATTGACCACCAAAACACTGCTAGGCTAATTTTCAGTCACAAGGTGCCAACTTGGATCTTCAAAATCTTTCCTTTCACAATTTTAAACTTACGAGGCTGCATAATATAAATGCTTCATAACTAATGTGGTAGGATTAAATTTTACGTTTTTGGGAATCTTTGGGCTAAATTGGCAGTGACTGCCGTGTTTATCACTTACACGTAAGAAATCATTTGTTTGAATCCAAGAACTAGTAGAAGGCATGCATCCGCCAATAAGGTGGATGTGTGGCTTTTTTGGAGTATAATGTGCCCTACAAAAAGAGATGTAGAATAAAACATAAAATAAATAATGATTTATTGATTGATTGATTTTATTTGGAAGTCAGCAGCTCATAAAATGTACATGTACAGGTAAAAATAAATAAAAGTAGCAAAAATTGACAATACACAATGTGTTGACCTCCCGAGATACCCCCAAAGTCAATACAAGACTTATTTCAAGGGGAGGGGGGCAATCAGATTTCTATCAACAACATTATCATGCTGGCAAAAATTGATTCTCTCTCTCTTTCTCTCTCTCTCTCTCTCTCTCTCTCTCTCTCTCTCTCTCTCTCTCTCTCTCTCTCTCTCTCTCTCTCTCTCTCTCTCTCTCTCTCTCTCTCTCTCTCTCTCTCTCTCTCTCTCTCTCTGTCGGTGAGCTACATTTCTGTCCGGTATAAACATATGTGGTGTAAAATTTTTCATCTTTCCCGAGTGCAAGCAGTGCATGATACCGCAGAGCTCATCTTCTTCCTTTCTCAAGAAGTGTACTTTTGACAAAGTACATCTCCTTTGATATTATACAGGTCCAATTTAGTATATTGTTCGTGTGTTGTCACATTGTATTTGACAATGAATATAATAAAGAATATGTATGAATATATTAAGGAACCCGTTATTTGAAATTTATGGCCCTTGCCAAAAGGAACATTGAATTGAACATAAGGCACATATAAAAATAATTCCTATTGACTACATGGCACCACAGCAACGCCTTTTAATGACAATGACTACTCCCTTGGGATACATGTGGTCAACAAAGTTAGCTGTAAAGAGCACAGTGAATCAAAATAATGATAAACGAAGGAAAATGTGCACATATAATCGATATTACATTTCGATAATTTTTGAGATGTTTTATTGAGGAGAGCTAACACACAAATAGCGATACAGAGCTTCTTGGATGCTGCATAAGATATTTTACTTAGTGTCTTCCATCTGTACAGTTAGATAAAATAGTCTTTTATCAAGCATGGTGCAATGATAACTGTTAAAAAGGAGCAACTTGCAATGCTTTATATGGGTTACATTTTTCTGAACCAGTTGATACAAGAATGATCAGATGTTAATGCAGCCGCAGAAAAAGGACATATGAAAAGATAGGTTCTCCTTCCCCTGTGTCTGTTACCCTCTGTTCCTGTCGCTCACACACACACACACACACACACACACACACACACACACACACACACACACACACACACACACACACACATATATATATATATATATATATATATATATATATATATATATATATATATATATATATATATATATATATATATATATATATATATATATATATATATATATATATAATCCAAGACATAACTTAACAAATAGTAGAACGAGTGAGCGAAGCACCGAGTTCTGCTATATGGTATCCAGTGCGAGTTGATTACTTCCTACCGTCCACAAAACATGATATAAAATTTTATCTCATGTTTGGGTCGATTTGCACATTTCAATATACAAAGCACAAGTAAGAACGACGTTTGCAGGACGTTTTACTCCTAATCAACATAATTACCGATGAAACGGAAAGAGTACCGATACACCATATGGCGGCACTGTAGCTTTTAGGCTTATGATACGGTATTTATACAAGCCTGTTACAGTACTAAAAGCGACCCAAACATGATATATATATATATATATATATATTATATATATATATATATATATATATATATATATATATATATATACTTATGTGTGTGTGTGTGTGCGTGCTTGCGTGTGTGTGTGTGTGTGTGTGCGCATGAATGGCATGCATATACGTGAATGGCTGTAACTATAACTAAATTGAACGTAGCCATCCTAATAAAAGACACACACACACACACACACACACAATGCTTTCATTAAGTTAGCATTTGGCACCATGGAACGTGCTCGCAAGATGCAGTGGACAGGTGTCGACCATACACAATTGTTATTAGAATGACCATTTCAGAAACTTCTATAGGGTCAGATTTAAGTGTAATCACAATATTTTTATCGAAATATAAGAAAAGCATGCTGTGCTGTGGAATCGGAAAAAAATTGCAAGTGGCCCAAATATATTTGACATTATAATGCAAGTTCGTTGCACGGGTATTGACGCTGAAGCACCAGCCATGGACACTTAAGTTTCAAATACAGTTAAAATCCACAAAGATATATTGATCAAAACGAGAATGATAATTAATTGCGCCTGGCAGCTTTTCTTATCACGATATGAAGCCATCTTATCCAGAGAAGTAAACACACACACTGCTTGAAGTGACGCCTGTAAGAGAAACAGAATTCTAACGAAAATGTCCATGTGCTTTTCGGGCTTCATCAACATATCACGAGAGCCTGGGTAAAGAACTCCCATACCAGTTACCAATCTCGCAACAGTCGTTATAATATTTGCAAATCCTGCAACAAGGATCAGCAATTTTTCCAATCGCACGTTATCGTCCTTTTCTCTTTGGTGTTTACGAAGTAAAATCATCAAAGGAATCAAACAACACACAGATATAATACCAAGCGCAACACTGTATGACTGGTATAGCTTAATGGCCTGGCTTTTCCTGGTTTTGTTCTCTCCAATGGCACGCATTTTGTAGAATGCAACCGTAATTACAGCCATCATGACTAATAGGGAGCCAATCAGGATACTGGAAATATTGTTAAAGCAGCCAGCGGCAATCTTGGCCCTGGTCTGATGGTCATTGTTGTCTTGAATCTCATGATCATGGTTTGCTGGTAGACTTCTTTGATTGTTGAGACCAATGTGTTCCCAAGATGCATAAAGTAACCCTGTTTGACAGTTCGGGGCAAAGTAAAAGATGCATCAGTTTATTACAGGCTTATTGTGTGATTAGCTCTTTTTCAGTTAGCATTGAAAAAAATAACCGCACAACAAGTGCCAGGCTGCTAGGGTAAAAGTTAGCTACGTGTTGAATTGAGACACAAGTACAGAACGAAACTAACTTTAGCCGAATTGAACTTTGATATATCACCTATTCCATATGACCAATCTACTGTCAAGCATTAGCAAGATATGCATTCTAGACAAAGTATGTGCGTTCAACCTTTCATAGACAAAGGATCGAAATATCACAGACAGACTGTGATTGTTAATAAACATTACTTTGACACAATCTCGGCATAGTCCCCTGCTCCGTCCACCGACTGTTACTGCATGCCCCCATATAAAATAGTTCCTAAGTTAACACGTAGGCTCTAATACACACGTGGCTGGAAATAATCATTGGAAAGGGGCATCCCTACTTAAATTATTACGCTGCTGTGGCACTGTCACCAGCATGACAAGACTTGCATCATAGTGACAGAGCAACATAAATCACACTGGCATTAAAAGATCCCTAGCATCATAATAGTAACAAAACTAGTTCTGCTTTTAAACACTACCTGATGAATCTCTGGCAACTACAAAGGTCACTGGTAACATACGGCTACAGCACATTTATCAGTGAAATCATAATACGGACATGTGGACAGTAGTGATACACCATATGACAGTGTACCAATGGAAACGCAGTGTCAACCAATATCTTCATCCAGGTAGATTCGGGTAATAAACATACGAACATATAGCAGGAGTGGCAAAACAGTGGAAACAACACATACTCATGCTTGTTTTAGTTACAGAAACTGAATCAGGGTATTGGTACCAGTGATATGTCTGTTGAAATCATTAACTGATATTAATTACAGTAAACATATATTCAGTATTATATCAGTTGACATAGTGCAATTTGTTTTTTTATTTGACTAAGACGTCCTATGAACAATGAGGTGCGAAAGGTCGAAGAATATTACCCATCGTGTTCTTTATGAATGAAGTATCAAATACCTGCAGCAAGGAAGCTGAATTCCACAAAAGATGGATAGATAATATTGCTTCTCAGACCAGCAAGTTGACCCACATTGTACATGTTGTCACACAGCCATGAGTTCGTTGAATTGCAGGAGTCGTTAGTTGAAGATGCCACGTGCAGTGAGCAAGCTGAAAGTGAGCAGCATTGCCACAAAAGCTACAAATGTGCTCTAAAGCTGTGACGTTTTGCCGTAATAGGTCATTCAATGCACGAACACGTAACTGTATTTGGGTGAAAATATTAGAAATATTGTGACAATTGAACAATGTTAACTGGAAATCAAAATTGACTACATAAAAAACAGGCATAATATATTGGATAAAAGATGTCACCCCATTGGTTTATCATAGGTTGTTTTAAATATCCGTTTAAATAGAGAATAAGGGAATTCTAAATACTATAGACAAACATCGTAGTCACGGCCCTGGCGGGAGCGTCTGATGGTTGTCTTAATCTGAGAACGATTTGTGTGAGAGATAAGATCCTTGTACCTCAACAGATTATCCCTATGTTAGGTTTGACAAGACATGGTCTCTGGTACAGGCAGGATTTCGTATCCTTGGCTTTTGGTTTTTTAAACAAGACCGTAATACCATAAACCCCCAAGCGTAACATACCAACGTTTTAACACAAGGTGTACAAAAACTTGTATTCGATGAATAGCCAAGGTACAATTTAAGGAAGTGAACTAAGGAGTCTGCCTTTCTTAATTGTTTCTCTCTTTTTTCAAGATGATATATATCGAAAGTTGGGAAAGAAGGATAATCAATTAATTGGGATAGCACCTGCCCTAAATGATGATGATGATGAGGAGGAGGAGGAGGAGGAGGAGGAGGAGGAGGAGGAGGAGGAGGAGGAGGAGGAGGAGGATGATGATAATAATAATAATAATAATAAAAACAATAACAGTTTATTTGCATAGCACTAATGTCCATTAGAAATGCTCACAAGAGCTTTAGATAAAACCTTAAAAGCTAAATGATATATAGAGTTAACAATAAGAGTCCCGTTACGTATAATATATACATACATATATATATATATATATATATATATATAGTATGTGCCCGGAATTTTGGACGACCACGGCGTGAACTAGGCTATAGGGTCATATGGTTGAAAATGCGCCAGAAAATGAACCTGTTTGGGAAAAGTGGCCTGGACAATCAGCCCCAGACCTTCACAAAAGTGAATGTGATAACATGGAAAGTGAGTTAGTAGATGCGCAGTGTTCTGACGGTGAAAGGCCTGCAGAGGAGGAAGACGGCCTGGTGTTGGCACAAGAGGGGTCGATTCCAAACAGTTACTTCTGAGGATGTTGATCTGTTTGTTTGAAATAATGATTACAAAAACCCTTTATATAAAACCCAAAGGCATATAGAATTGTTGATGGAAGTCCTCAAAGAGAATAATGAAACCAGAAAATTCATGACATTTCTCCCAGTAAATTAAATGATTTTCTGCGCCCGCTTTTTCGTCGGTGTCGGCAAACAAAATGGTAGTATACAGGAACTGGTGACAGGGAAGTTTTGAACGTTACTTGTGATATATTGACTAAGGGCCGCGCGTATCTCTTATCAGTTCCGTTAGATTCCTTAAAACAAGAAATGCTCTGAAAACCAAGCAAAAGGAATAACTATGAAACAAAAGGAAAAAAAGACCAAAAGGCGCATCCCCTCACAGATGGAGAAAATGAGAGCAAACCAACTGGTCTTCATAGCCTTAAGTCGCACATTATTACACCCCTTGGTTGAACAACACTGTGTATTTTGGTCTCCGTTTGGGATAGAAGAGCATCGCAAAATGCAGTGGGGAGACGTTACACTGAAGGAAGATACTGAGGGGTACAGTACCTATAGCTTAACGAAAGGCAAACTAAATCAAGAGCAAGTGAATATATAAGTGATGTAAGAGCAGTTACAGCCAAGATATTGGCTTCAGCGGGCAACAAGACCTGTTGCCCTGTCGAAGTCTATAAAAGGAAAGCTTCCAAACGAGCGTGTAATTTCTTTTTTCCAAATAGCCCATCTTACCTGACAACCAACACTAATGAAAAGGCCAAGGCTGTTTAACTAGGGCAATCCATTGAAAATATTCTTTGGAAAAGAATGGAATAAAGAAACAAAAGGAACAAAACAAAATTTGACTTTAAAGAACGGTTGAAAATATCTACTGAACGTGGGGCTACCTATTGTTGAAGATGAAAAGCAATCTGTTGGAACAAGAGGCTCTACCTTTTAGGCATAGCCTTAGCACAGGGCTACTGCGCTGGTCCTCTAGGCGTATCACTAGATCTACATAAGCACGAGGGGAAAATATTCAAATTTACGATAAATCATGAATAAAAAATTAATATCCTACAGAGTGTTTTACACATATCAGAACAATGTGCATCCTGCATAGCAATGTTTTTCTGTACATAGAACGTCCTACATAAATCATTGAGTTGCACTGAAAACGCCTGCATAATAAATGAGTTTTCGGGTAGCAGACAAATAATGCACAAAAAAATCATGTATTATAAATGAGTTCTACAATTGTTTGTGAACAAACTATTTGTACCTATTTTGAGAACAAATCTGTCTCAAAATAGTTTAGATTGTATCACAATGCAAGGTTTGCACAAAAAATGTGTAAATCTTAAGCAAACAAGGGAACTCTTTCTTGACGCGGAAAGACCGATTTAACTTTTATGCATAGTATGAACTAGGTTCAATTAAGGTAATATAGCCTATTAAATTTAAAATGTCAGATGAAACTCACTTGGTTCAACTTTATTCGGAAGGGTGGAGGCGACAAACCATCCTGCGAGGTATGTAGCAAAAAGAATAGATGGTAAGCCGTGAGTCTTGGATACGGGTTTGCCACTCCTGGGGGGTTCACAATATTTGCTCCACAAAGCCTCACAAAAACTCGACACTCCCCCAAATATTGCCAATCAAGATCTACGGCCTATCTTGGATTCTCCATATCTCATATATCGTTGTTAAGTCAGAGCAGACCACGCAGTTCTGATCAGCATTATACTTGATGATGTTGTAACTGCTTGTACTGGGGACACTATTATCGTTGATACCATGAACTGGACCCTAGGTTCGCCACCAGCAGCAAAGATTTGTGTTGCATACAGTTAAGTGCAGAGTATATTCTTAGCGGTACTATGGGCAGGAAACAGACTGGAACCCTTTACAGGTTCCGGTAGGGGACAGACTGGACACTCCTATGTAAGTCACGGACACTTCGGCTTAATTCCCTCATAGCAATAAGTAGATTTGGATGTGCCACCCATTTTTACGTTGATTTAAAGGAGGCCTGTTGAGAGAGTACATTGGCCATTTTGCTGAACCCATGGTTCTCAATGGAGTTTGGAAAGCATACAGGATGCTGAATACCATGTTTTATCACTCTCTGTGTTACAGGGATCAGCCTGTGGTGCTGTCCCTACAAATCTGTGGGAGTGCACTATCACACAAGTTGCATTGATTTATCATTCTAAAAGCACTTTGTGCATTGTTAACATCAAATTGAAGCTGATATATTTCACCAGTATTTGACAAGGAATGCAAGACGTTATTTTACCAGATTAATGAAAATTAATTATTTTCGTTTCCAAATGGGAACTATCTTATCGCAGTACTTTTCCTCAACATGGATATGATTTTAGAAGTGTAATTCATATTTTGCATGCACTATTATCAGACACGTTTGTATACAGATATTAGGCAAATGACTTAACATCGACATAATACTCAAGTCTTTTATAAAAGAAGTGTAGCTCCCGTCACAAATTTGCAAAACTTACACACGTTGGTACTGTTTGCTGTATGTGCAAAGTTAATTTTGTGCAAAAGATCGTCCTTGGTTTCATATACCACAATCCAGACCCATGTACATAAACTGCAGGCCATGACATGCATGGTTCCCAAACTTGTCAGTTTTGGATATATGTAAGAAGTAATCTGGAAATGATGACAAAGCAAAAATCGTTATTTTGCACGCCTTGTGAAGTAGCAGACTCCTTCGATAAGAATTACCATTTAGGCATTAATGTAACCTTTTAAAATATATGCTGTTAGATACGACGCCATACATAAAGTTACCAATTGGTGAATAATCGAATAGACTCATGCCATATTTTTTTTTATATTCAGTAGAACGATCTGGTATATCCAAAATACGTGTAATGAAAACAGACTAAAGAGGAGGCTGGTGTAACAGTTTAGTATCTAGTAAAACATGGTCAATAATTGAGGAAACTTGTTCCAGGAAGCATCATTTTATTCACTCTTTAGACATAAATCACGAAATCCTGCTTAGCCGACTCAAATTACCCTGAGATCCCAAACAAATTCTAACCAAAGGCTTTTGCAACAGTTTGTGGCTGTATTTGATGTAGTATATCACAGGAAAAAGCATACCAATATTTTACACCTGTAAGGGAGAAAAAAACTGAGTCATATACAAGATGGCTACCGCTGGATCTAAAATATATAAAAGCGACTATGATATCCTTAATGATTGGTATACGATTTTAATTCATATTTCATTCCAAGCATTTTAGTGATCAAACAATAAAATAAAATAAAACCTTGACATGTGCACTGGACACCCTACAAATAACATAATGACCAATACAGTGACCGATATTCAAGCTTACAGTAGGTGATAGTGACGACACATCTGATTTTTGACACGGGGCCATCATATGTCTTTCATATGTACAATATTGCTGGCCAAAATAAGAAATGCCTTCATTCTTCATGTTGGCATGATGTAAGAAACCTAAAATGGGCACCAAAAGTGTGCTGCAATTTAATCACGTCTGCATTCTTCAGGAGCATATGTGACAAAATGTGCAAATTGCAAAATAAATGATGTTTCCTATTCCATAAGTAGGCTTATTGGAATGACATGTGAAATCATTACCATAATTAAAATACCAGCCCATATCTTCTGAAACTGCGGGGGGGGGGGGGGTACTTCAAGAAGTTGTGCAGTTGCAATGCACCAATTGCAACAGAGTGCTTGGTGCAGCATTCATGTCAGACAGAATAGGTACAAGGCAATTCTCTTCAGGCCTCCAACCCCAGTCCATTCTCCATACCCATTCAAAACAAGGATTCGAAGTACACCCTCTGGCAATGGAACTTAGGGAAAAACACAATTGAGTAAAACGTTCTGGCAAAAAAATATATTTGGCAGCAACAACTTTTCAATATGGAACACATCATACCTTAAGGCTGCTGGCAAACCAGTCTCACCTCCATCAAACAGGGCAACCATCACGTTGCTGCCAAGGGTTTCAATGGCATTGTGATTTTTACCCTGTGTAATGGATACCTTTGTACAGGATTTGTGGAAAGGATCGCCTTTTGCAATTTTTTGGAAGACTGATTTCCTATCAATACAAAAAAGATGGGAAGTTGAATCACTCCATATGACTGCATGCAGGAATAAAAGTTGTGTACAGAGCTTTCTGCCAAGGATACGTTTTATGGAAATAAACTTGTAAACCTTGGCAAAGCTTCGTGACTGTTTTTATTTTCTGATCTAAAATAAATTTGTTTTCCATCTGTTTTGAAGCAATAGAGGAGAAGATTCAGCAACTCAGTGTCTTCTGCAGTCAAGCTTGTGGAATGTGAACACGGTGAATGTGCATTGTCAGCGGCAACCTTAGTGATGTCTACATTAGCATCCCCTTTTGCCTGAATCACAGTGCAACTCACTGTCTTAAGTCCCTAACTTACTAGACTGATTAGTTGCTGCTTCTGGTAGTTCCCCTCAATATGATCTATTCCTTCTTTCCATCAAACTCTATCTCTCATGTAGAGCCCAGAGAAGGATAAAACTTGGATTACCCCTGCCTTAGATGAGTGTTATCCTTTAATGAAGGACCTGCCTCAGAACAATCAAATATAACAGTTGCTACTGCATAGCACTTAGTGGTAAAGTCAGTACAGGCCTTTGCTATTTCCCCGTATGTTTCGCCTGCCTTCCTTTTCAGCTTGTGTTGTAAGGACCCTCCATCAAGTACAAGAATATTTCAGTCTTTGGAATTCCATCTGATGTTGCTTTCTTTGATGTTTGTCCGTTGCAATGGTACACAATGGCATGGGCTAGTTGAGGCTTATCAGCCATCCTCAACAAATGTTTAACCTAAAATGGAGATGGTGGATATGGACTCAACTCACATTTCATTACATCCTCCTGACTTAGGTTTCCTGCCTTAGAAACTACAAGAAAGCGCTGAAACAGTGGATGGTTCTGTCAGGGCTTACCTTGAGAGCAGATGAATTTGCAAGGGCCATGGCTTTCTCTTCTCTTTTCAAGGAAAAGGAAAATACAGCTGCACAATCATTTTGTTGGTAAGGCCCCTTCCAACAGACTCATATTCGTGCACACTTCTGTTACTACCTCCCTTACTGTGAATATTTCTCACTGATAGATTGGGGAGATCATAAACTAAACTTTGTACTGATATTCAGTAGGTCTGATGCATCTTTTTAAATTCTGGCATCAGTTAATCTTTGTGTTGTTCACTCATAAAAATACAGGGGCGGGCCCAAGGTAATGATTGGAGGGAGCTAATGTCATGTGGCTAGTGGCTGAGGTACCTGATGAGGACAGAATACTAGACAAGGATGTGAATGTCTCTGATGCTTGATGTGCATCATGCCCTGCCACTTAGGAACAAACTATTTGAACTGGAATGCAAGCTTCCATCAGACATCCATGTTTGTGTCACAGAATCGACATGATAGGTCCTGAAACTTGACATCCCGAAGAGCACTTGTGTTGAACTGGTAGCCTGAGATATCAACTTTGTGCATGTCTACAACGTAAGGTCTGAAATGTATTGCCTGTTGACAAAATGGCTTGTCTTTCTACCTGGAGATAATGCAGCTATCATACCCATCCCATGAAATGTACATTTACCATCAATGGTCAGTATATTGTGGTCTACCTTGACACCAGAAAACATGAAGGACAAGTCCAATATAAAACTGTTTTCAAATAGCAAATCGGGTGTGACGCAGCTTGCTCACAGCAATCCAGGACAGTCATGGCAAAGGTGTCAGTCTTAACGCAGCTGTATTAAGAAGCTCCAAGGGCAACCACGGCACCCCAGAAAAAACAATCAGACTTGCTGTCAAAAGACCCAGTAGACGGACGTGTAGTTTCCTTTGGCGACTAGAGTATCTGGTTTTGTTTTTGTGTTGATTATTAATGTCACGTTGATTTATGTATTTTTTACAACAGTCCAATGTACCTTACGGTCAGATGTGACCACAATACTGTCACCCCTCTCAACACTTGCTGCATTTATACCATCAGCCTCCTTCTGACTAATTTTAACAATGTCATCTGCATCTTCAAAGATTTCATTGCAAAAGAACAGCATACTTGGTTCATGCTAGAAACTTTCGTCTTATAAATTCGCCTGACTGGTAGCACAAGTTCAGTGATAAAGTGACTTGCTAGGAAGTGAAAACCACAGAGAAATGACACACAAGTTTGCCTGATTGTAACACAAGTTCACTGCCGAAATGACTTGCTTGAAGCCTGAGTGATAATTTTAGCCTCACCTTGGCCTACCTGGGGGCTGTCATGCGATTATGTAAGTAACCAGTCTGACCAGGCTATATGCACTCATATACTCATTTTTTATTTTAATCACAGTTCTGCTGGGGACGGTTGACTTTGAAGGGAGCGGGGGATGGCAATGGTAGTTTAGCCTCAAAATACTAATCATTGAGCATGTAACATATCGATTTATGTTCAAGCTTGTGACAGCAAAATTAGGATGGTAGTTCAGGAAAGCCCTTACCTTTTTAATCTCAATGCTCACGTTCATGATAAATGTTTGGAATCCATAATGATAATAATATTAATGATTACATATATATATATATATATATATATATATATATATATATATATATATATATATACATATATATACACACACACACACACATATATATATATATATATATTGTTACTTGCTCCTTAAAGCTGAAATAAACATTTACTGAATGATTGCAATAATCATTTATGGAAAAAAAATGAAAGAATTATTGATGGCAGCCATCTTGGATCTACCAAACTAAATGAAAATTCTTTTGGCACCGGTGTATTGGTTGACGTAAAAGACCCTAGGCGATACACAAAAATTTGTTGCTCTCCCCCAGTTATTAGGGGAATTAAAGCATTTTTATAATTGTAAGTGAATGTGGCAGCTATCCTGAATATTGCGCAATGTCAGCGCTATCAAAGGTCAAAGTTTGGTAGCTTTTTTTTCTGTGATTCACTAGGCCCAATTGGTCCAAAAATAAACCAAGAATCTGTTGTTAGAATCTGCTCGGGGTCGGAATGTCATTTTTCTTATATTGACCCGCCTAGTAATGTTGCGCGTTCAGGTCTGCATTAAATGGTCAGCTTTATCAGATATAAAATTATGTTAAACATGTTAGTCTGACATGATATTGTTTTCCGTTGGACACAATAAGGCTTCATTGTATATTCTCAATGACGTTGAACAATTATCTGATCCTGAAATTACTATTAACAGAGTGACAGACCACTGGCAGTTGTAGCGAAGCAGTTAGTTTGTACACTTTGCCAGAGGCCCATAGGAGTCACACTTTGAGTTGCACTTGTCAACTGGAAGAAAGTGCAATTTAAGGGAAAGTGGCAGTTAGATAGTGCATAGCTTCAACAGCAAACATGAAAAAGAAATAACTATGTGTCCTTGCATGTGTGAAATGATACCCCCTTACTTATTACCCTACAAAATATGTTTGCATGGCCAGGAGACGTATGAGTCCAACTCCTTTCTTGTGTCACTGTTTCTCTGACGCATACTTCAACACATCCGTTTTCTTTAATTGAATGGAAAGTTCACTACATGGAATAACCAGGCTTCTTATAAAAAAAAAAAAAAAAAGCAAGGAAAACCTGACGGAAACCACACACAGTGGTTTATTATAGATATTTGGGCCTGTATTTTTAGTGATAGATTATAACGTTATGATATATGTATATATATATATATATATATATATATATATATATATATATATATATATATATATATATATATATGTGTGTGTGTGTGTGTGTGTGTGTGTGTGTGTGTGTGTGTGTGATATAGGTTTAAACAGTTGCAGTAGACTGCGAAATCGGTAGCGATTTACCAGTAGTCATCCAATTATAACAAGTCGCAGTAGGACCGCCATATTTGAGATACATATTCCAATTAATGTAGAAAAAATGCCTGAACAATACATGGTTATCGAATAGTATCTTTAACATTTCACATGGACGTCATTTTCACTGTTATATATTCAAAAAATGAAACTGGGGTATCTCATTTGTGACATTTGTCACATAAGAAAACACGCTGTCAGGTATACCACAGTTTGCATGGCGTCTGGTAGCACTTTGATAGACCCACATCCCACGGTGCTATGATGCAGCTTCAAATGATAACCTCGTACAAGATCAATTGTTTTTGGATAACGTAAACGAGGTAACTATCACTGTAGAAACTGGAATTTGATTAGTTGGACGACGCGTTCGTAAACGTGAAAACGACATTTTATACATGTTGAATATAAAAATAAATGAGGATACTTACACGATCCATTTTTGTGAGATATCTGATGAAAACTAAATACCCCAGGAATACCCATGTCTTACTCATGACACAGTATATATTTATGCACCGATCCATGAAAACAACTACCAGGTAGAACAGTTTCCAGAATACTGTCACTGACCCAAACACTGGAATAAAATATAAAGGAACCAAATTACAGAATGAAAAAAAAGTATCGACTGACCAGCATAAAAGGCATAATAGGAGCATTTTGGCATAAGAAACATCTGTGTTGATTTTATATTAAAACACACGGATAGATGTATGTCCTTGTTTGTGTCAATTCCATCAAATTCGTAATTTGGAGTGGTATATTTCACTTACCAAATTACAACCATTTTAAGTCATTCTTTCCTTCCATCTTCAGCAGTCAGTGCTACAGGGGTCAAATACTGTATTTTTAATGAGGCACATTTGTTTTCTGTGCCTTCCCGTTTTATAGTTTATTTACGTTGTGCAGATATGCAAGTATTTTTTTTCCAGTTAAAGAGGTCAAAACCAAAGGATTTTGCACAAAGAGAATCACACTGCTGCAAGGAATTACCCTTACTCCAATTTTACTACCCATTACTCATGTTACCAATGAAGACAGTTTGTGTAGCAAACACTTCGTACGGAAATAAGCAGGTGATGTGTACTTTTAATGTGCATATGATGAAGGTCATTTATGTACCATTGCTCTCTTCAATTGTATACGAGGAGAGTGTTAAATTGAGTCGCATCAACGTGCAAACTGCCACTGCTATTTTAAACTACATAATACTTTGCCAATAGAATCCTTGAATCACGAGTTGGAATGCACCATTTGAGGAAAAGGCAAAGTTCACAAAGATGTCAGTAAGGTATCTTAGATCATCTATTTATGCATGTAATCATGGTACTAGTGCATTACGATCAGAATATGAACTATTTGGAATTTGGAGCCTTTTGTGATTCATAGATATGCACTCTTTATTAGCACAGATTGTGAAAAGAAAAATGGCTTTGTCTGAACTTACAGCATGCGGAACATAACAGATAAATATTAGGCAGTGAACCAGTTCTTGTGGGTAGAGATTGTTTCATCCACTGGACACCGAGCATGGAAAGCATATACATAATCGCCAAAGTGTATATAATCATGTAGAATATCTACAATGTAAATGAAGAACATGGAAACACACTTTTCAATGTGAATTTAATATTGATGCGGATGCTGGATCCTAATATCTCAAATAATCAGTCACACTATTCTGTTAGTTCATTCTACCAATTTTACATTGCAAACATTGAATCCTGAGATGTCTTTGCTACAGACTTCTCAACTTTCCACCCTGTAGTAACATTTTCTCAACCCATAGCCATGTGACCTCTGACGCAAACAAACTGAAACTTTTTATTGTATAATTTGCGCAGGTTATTCCCAAATCCACATGTCGCTGCATCACTACATTAGGCGATCCTGGTCCCAGTACCTTAGAGTAATACTGCATCTCTCTCTCTCTCTCTCTCTCTCTCTCTCTCTCTCTCTCTCTCTCTCTCTCTCTCTCTCTCTCTCTCTCTCTCTCTCTCTCTCTCTTTCTCTCTCTCTCCATATATATATATATATATATATATATATATATATATATATATATATATATATATATATATATATATGTGCATGTGCGTGCGTGTGTGTGTGTAAGGGAAAACGTGTGGAAATGTTGAACACATGCAAAACACAAGATGATCCCTTGATGCATGGCGTGGGGAATCATGGTCAATGATATTTTTAAACGAGCAAGTTGAACAATCTAATGCCAAATATCATACTTAACTTCATAAACATTGTTTATGTTCTTCCTGTGATTTGTCGTAGTTACATTGTTAAGTGATCTCACAATTGTAACATTGAAATAGCCAAATGGTCACAAACGCATGTTTGTTATCTGTTAGCACACAAATATTCGTGTTTTGAGGTGCCTCAGATTGTGGGCCCATAACAAAGGTAAACATAATGAACAACGGGCTCATGGGCCTAATACTCTGCTGACGTGAAATCTGATGTCAATCATCAGAAAATAATTTCTTGAAAAGCGTTGATTCGATTACCTTGAGAAAGCAAACTCATCCATATTATGCAGCATCAGACTCCATGATAAACATTTGTGATTAATTTGGTGTAAAGTTCGCCTTATTCTTAATTACAATATTGAATTAAATATCCTTTCCTGGAACGCTTAATGATCTAGAAAATTTGGTCCAGGTCACAATCATTGGGTCCCGGAGATCCAAAAGTACGTCATTAAATAATTTTTTTTTTTTTTTTTTTTTTTTTTTTTTTTTTTATTATTATTTTTTTTTTTTTTTTTTTTTTTGTTTTTTTGTTTTTGTGTTTTTTGTTCTCGTTGATATCGAAGCTACATTATAAAATAAAATCACCTGTTTCAAATTTACAAGATAAGTTACCTAAGTGAAAGAAGTCAAGGTCACTGATGATACTTACCTTATTAGCACTGAAGATTATATATCCCATAAATTTTGCATGTCTAGTTAGAAATGGTCCATATGTCAACTTATTTTGGCTCCCAATACTTGACAAGTTATAGGTGGCGCCACTAGTATCATATGCAACTTAATTTTTGACGTCCTTCACAAATCCACTCCATTTCGTCAATATCTACCAAACATTTAAGATGCTTGAGTGGTCACGAGATTTTCACATTAGACCAGTGTATTACGTAATACTCTATCTGGCACCATCATTTTAGAACTGGACCTAGATCGTCAAACACTTGTTAGTCCTGAACGTTATATGGGGCCATCAAAAAAATGGACTGTGTCACAGTCGCAAGAAAATTTTAACGTACAGATGGACGGAGAGACGAACAGGCAAGAGTGATCGCATAAGCTCTGCGACCTATGGTTAGCAGAGCTAAGAATTGGGGGCAGCTTTCCATGCACTGCCATAAATCAAATTTAGTATATACCCTCATTTGTTGCGATACCCCATAAAGTGTCAGTCATGCTGAGATCCCTTGAAGTAGTTTGAGGGAAACTTTAGGGCTATAGGACAATAGATCATGACTTCTATTTCTGCGAGTCTCTTATGAACCATTTTGCACATGATCAGCAAGTAGTGTGTAGAGGTTCATGCATTCCCTGAATACCAAAGACACGCGCCTGGACAGTGTGAAAAAGATTTTGGTACTGATGCTGTCACTGGCGTAGACGAAGCTCCATAATATATAATGCCATATGCAAAAACCATTTGTGGACGTACCTGTGTAACAGCCAGGGTTGCGTTAGACTGATATACGCATCGTGCTGTTTGTAGGGCAATACAGACCAGACACACGATACCTCCATAGACAGCACTGGCAATCCTGGTGTACCTTCTACAGATGATAACAATATCAGTCAAAATAGGAAACAAAAATTAGTATAGGTAAGGGAATCAATGGAAACGTTGGGTGTGAAAGAACACTTGATCAAAGTAGTATTTAGTGATGTTCTGTATGTGAGTCGCACGAAAGCACTGGTAAACTAGATGTCACACTTTATTATCGGTTCTTCTTATTCGTCTAAAGGCAACTGTAATGCATTTGACATTTCAAATTTTGTTTAAAAACATTTTGCATGTATACTTCTGTTAGTAATATTGCTAAATGAGCGAACCTTGCCAATGAAATAATGAGTGTTTTTCTTTTAGCTAAGCAGACTTGTCGATCAGCTGAGCTGATAGGCTGGTCCTTGGTCTGTTTTCCGTCATCCGTCCGTATGTCCACAATTCACATTTTCAACTTCTCTATAACCGTTGGCCAGATTTCCTTCAGATTTTGTGGGAATGTACCTTGGCTGGGTCCCCAACAATTTGCTTTAAATGGTCACGCTGCCGTGATTTTTGGACTTATTAAAGGATTTATTTTGTTTGTTTTTTTTGTTTTTCTTGGGGGGGGGGGGGGAATCATAACATATACTCTCCAAAACCGCTTGTCGAATTGCTTTGACATCACAAAGGAATACTCCTAGGGACTCCTAGCTCTTAATTTGTTCACCAGTTGGCACTGCATTTTTTCACACTTTTTATGATTTGTGTGTGTGTGTGTTTTCGCTATTTTCTACTTTTCCTTCAGAACTGTCACTCAGATAAAGCTGAGACTTGGTGGATATGTTACTTGGGGAAGGGTCAAACAAACTTGTTCACTGGGTGGCGCTGCTGTGGATTCCTGATTTTTATCAATTTTTGCAATTCGAGTACCTATCGGTAAATGCACCTTTTGCCATTCATTACTATGCAAGTCAATGGGCATTCTAATACTATTTTACATTTTCTATTTTTTCTACGAAACCATCAACCATATTGACTTCAAACTTGTTAGCTATGTACTTTCGGTACATCGCTCCCAGATGCATTCAAATGGGTATATTTCAGCAATATATTTATTTCTAAGATTGTTTTGGTTATTTTTTCTTGGGGGGGGGGGGGCAAATCTTAAAAACAAATATTCATCTCCTCAACTTTTCACTCACTTGCGTTGACATTACACAGGATCATTCCTGTAGACTCCTAGTTCTTAGTTTTTTTACCAAGTGGCGCTACAATTTTGTTCTTTTTATCACTTCATGTTTTCTGTTTTGGCTTTTTTCCACTTCTCCTCGGGAACCGTCACTCAGATTAAGCTCTTCTGGATTTATTATGAAATTCTTTGCTTTTTTTTGTTTGTTTGTTTGTTTTCTTTTTTTGTTTTGTTTTTTGTTTTTATTTTTGCTTTGTTTTTTAATGTTGTTTTTTTTTTTTTTTTTTTTTTTTTTTTTTTTTTTTTTTTTTGGTCCTTCACAATTGTAAACACACTACCGGCAGTGCTTTCTCATGCTGTGTAACCACTCCTTCATCAGCCCATGAGGTTCACTGCACCATCCCTGTAAAATACAGCGTTGTAGTTTGGCAAAATTGCTGAAAGAACTAATCTTCTCATAAACCTTTCTCTTCAAATGACTTATGGTAGACCAGTCGGATTAATGTTAAAAGATTAGGATGGCCACTCCACTGTTCCTCTGTCTGGAAGGTCCGCACCTCAGAAGCAACATTTGGACTTGTGTTGATCTGGATCAGGATGAAGTTGTCACCAATAGCACCAGCGTAAGGTTACACGTGCAGCTACAGCATCTCGTCGATGTAGCATTCATGGTACTACCCACATGTCTAGGTCAGTTTTCCCATTGACTAAATTGCCCAGTGCATACCAGAATGCTGCCTTCTCAAAATACAATAGTGGGTTGTACACAACCTGTGGCATGCCTGTCCTTTGGCCTCGCCCAGGTCAGAGAGGTGACGTTACAATTAACAGCACATTGCCCATCCAGCCATTGTGGTATGTATATGCAACTATGCCCACTGGAGTCTGGCAGCCCTATGGTTATTGGTCAGCAGCTGTTGCTTCACTATGGACCTCAATATCAAACTAGCAGTATGTGATATTTTGCATATTGTCTGGGTGAAGATTTGCCTCTGATGAAGATGGGCCATTTGCAGCTGTCGTTGGATGTCTAGAGTGGTGAGAGTCCTAAATGAATTAGAGCAAATTGGTCTTGTTGCCACTGGTAAGCCTTGGTAGCATCTTTCGCAGAAGATCCTGAACATGATGCATCGTACAACTTATTCATGGTCTTGTGGCTGACTTCCCTTGCCCCCTAAGCTGACCTGGAGCTCCCCGGCTTCAATAAATCTTGTGGTTCTGACTGTGTCCATTTTTCATAGCCAGTCGGATGGATGTTGGGTGAATCGATACTCAATCGTGGGCCGACCACGCTACACAAGCTTAGCCTACCTTCAGTCCACAGCACAAAAGGAAATAGCACCAGAACAATGAACAGGTGTGACCCCTAACAGACAAGAAGGCTCACTGACACTGCATTATACAAATCCTTCCTGTGAGGTGTAGCTTCATTCACCCCTATTTGCTGATCATCACACGCATTGCACCATGGGGACTAATGCATATGAACATGAAAATATCTTAAAGATATCTCACAACGTTTGTAAGATTAAAATATAAAAGGGGGACTTTGTTTGAGATATCAATTTAAAGGAAAAGAATATGCTTTCAAAAGATGTAACAGGTTGGTAACCTTTGACAACTAGGTAGGTCATCTCAACAATACTTTATATATCATTGCACCATCAGAGAATCAAATAAAAGGTTGAGTATTTCACCACACAATACCTCTAAGTTAAAGTATTAAGTGAGTATTATGTTAAAGGTTTCAAGAACACTGCCTTCCTGAAATATACATTACATAATGATATATATATTATACTTTCATACCATTGTCATATTCCATTACATTTTAAGCTCACGAATATGACACACTGGACATGCTAGATGTATAACATTTTGCTACCAAATGACAATATAAATTGCATTCTGTGATAATATATCAGTTCCCCAGGACTATTAGAGTTTTCACAGTATCACAAATTTCTTCAGACTGCTTATTACAAATTGGGCCAGTATTATTACAAACTGAAGTAAAATTAAAACTGGCCACATAACATGTCTTTACTTTTTGCATAGAAAACAGCAGATTGAAAATAACGAACTGATCTCAATATAACTTTGAGAAAATTACAAGGATACTTAGAGCTACCTTTTACCCAAATATTAGAATGATCCATTCATAAAGAAATGTTGTGGCATACCTTACCTCATGTATTTTTTCCGTTTATAGCCTTGATTGATATATTTTTAACCACGTTTGAATTTTTAACACGCCCATTGTACAAAGCAGAATTTCGAGGCAACTGAACATCATTTTGATCAAAGTTATTAACTCAACTGTAGTATGCTTACCCTTTAAATCTTTTTTCGTTAAACAGTTGTATTCAGATTCACGAGAACTTCTATTTTAGAAATTGTATAAAAAGCAAGCTTGCAACATATTGCACAATTGAATGTACAGTGAGGCCGCCTTTAACCGTCACTTGATAATTCGGCACCTTTGAAATTCGGCAGCAATGAGCTGTGAACGGATTTCCCCCATTGATTTACTACATAATAATCCGGCACCCTTGAATTTCGTCACCGGCATGTTAATTGCAGAACAAAAGGGCTTTTTTCAATGTAATTTGCCTCTTTAATCCGTCACTTGATATTTAATGGAGCATATACCTTTCAATAACATACCTAATTGCGCCGTACCGCATAATCAACAATCACCTGATGTGTTCCAAACAAGTTCCGAGTTGATAAGATGTTTAATTGTTCCTGCCTTAAATGGTTAAATTTCATTGCAATGACCAGAATCCAATGAGGGATTTTGTGGTGACGACGTAGCAAAAGTTCGGCCCAGAGAAGAACAGGTAAAAGATATGAAAAGTGAGCGCAGTGAACAAAAAAAGATTTCGGATTTCTTTGTGCCAAAATAAGGTATTAAAGGCAAAATATGTCCAAATACGTGTGTGAGATATACATTAGGGTTGGGACATTTATGCCCGCTCGCTCCAGTAATTTTGAACGTAACATTAATTGTACATATGGATATGACTACACTGAATAAAGTTTTTTCCTATAATTTGCACGTTTCGTTTTTAAAATTTCATATGATTGGTAACACGTGTATGTGATTATGTTTTTATTTACTCATTGTTAGGTGCAAATTTGGTCTCCTATTTTCTATATATCCTGGTAATTATACTGTGATTTGTTAATCTGGCAGCCTTGCTAATCCAGCAAAATGACCAAAAACAGATGGTGCCAGATAAACGCGGCCTGACTGTAATATGAAATGATTTATGGTGGTTGCCCGTACAAGGTTTGGCGAAGATAAAGGGTGATTTTTATTCGATATTACATGATTGTAGATTTTTATATTCAAGTGCATTCAAGTGTAAACACCGCCCTTATATTAAAATAAGAAAGAGTCAACAACATTTGGGATTATGACTTAGCTTACAAAAGGTCACTTTGGGTCAGGGTTGGCTTTGTTGCAAAAAATGGTTTGGTTGTGAATGGTTTTAAACTTAGACGTTTGTGAAAATGGATTGAAATTAGCGTTTTCACTTTTCGTACAGGGCATGCTGATTGTGTGAGCTAGATTAAATTTATTCCAGAAAACGTAGTTTTATATTAGTATAAGTGAAAACATGTAGTATACATTCATTAAATGTCCCAACATTGACAATTGAAACATCAATCTTTGGAATTAGGAATGACTATCACTGGATATGAATGTAAGGAAGAATGTATATTAGCGTTGTCTGCTGTCTTCCTTTTCGCATTTTTGAGCACTTTTGAAAACTTTTGATTTGTTTATTAACATTTACGGCAGACAACAGAAACATGGTGGTGATAAGGCATGGGTAACTGTGGTATATGTTGAAAAGAGAGGTAACTGTATGCACAACAAAAGAGACTGGTATCAAAGCCAAAAATCAAGGTTTAACTACCTTTTCATTGAGACTGAGCTGACTCAACACTGATATTTTATTCAAACTTCTTTGAATAGCATTCTGGCTGGTCATAGTACAAACACATGGACTTGGTTGCTCACGAGTAGTTGTCTCGAAGAAAAAAGTACGTATAAGCTAACAAATGACCTCCATCATTCTATGGGCTGGAGATGCGGGCACGAGATGAGATAGGGAAGAGAAACCGAATTAGCTGCCAGAAATGTAGATTCTAGAATCAAAGAAGACACCATGAATTTGCTGGTTATGAGGTTTCAACTGGTATTAAAATATATTTCGTGATGTATAGACACACTGGTAGCCGACGGTCGAATCCAATGTTGCAAATGATGCTGTTATATGTTATTTTATATGTGGATAAGGAACTGTAGAATACAAGAAAAAAACTTACAGAGAGTTCCCTGCCACATGTAGATGACCATCGATAAGTACGTCGTCTACTGGACAGTAATCATTATTCCCGGCGAAGCTTGACCACTGCATCCCAATATCAATGCCTTAATGTTTTTAATATAAAATGCAAAATGATTTTGTAAATGATATCTGTTTTCTTCAAAATGGCAAAAGACCCGTGATTCTAGAGAATACTAGGCATAGATATTTGCTCTCAAATGGAGTGCACACTGCAAGTGAGAAGGAAGCGCTGTGCTCATTTATCGCATTATAATAGCACGTGACCATTAACAGTAACTGCGTCGAGTTAGAATAAATGTCAAGGGACTCCATTTCATTTCCTTTGGTTAAAACACTTTTATTTCAAAAAAGCAAACAAACAAACAAAAAAACAGAAAACAAAAACAAACAAAAACAAAAAACAAACAAAAACAAAACAAAAACAAAAACAAACAAACAAACAAACAAAAAAAAAAACAAACAAACAAACAAAAAAAGAAAAAACGGGAAGCAGGAATAACAAGTAAGAGCTCGTTGCCTATTTAAATTCTTTTTTTCCTTTCTAATTAATTGTTTAGGATTTTATCTTTTTCATATGTACTTTAACAATCCGGGGGAAAAAACATCTGAAGTATGTCATCAACTGGAAACAGGCATTTATGTAATATGGTAATGACAGCGGAGAGGCTAAGCTAAAGCATGTTTTCGCTTTGCTTGCATTGATGCGTTATTAGTGGTGCGTCGAAGGCTGTGAAGAGGGATTAGTTCCCTGAATTATAATTCAATAAAAATCAGTAGTTAGGAGAGAATTGATAAAAAAATATTAAAGGTATAAAAAGGGGTGGCCGGGAATTGAAATTGAGTCGATTTACAGAAAATACCATCTAACCTGGTAGACGAAAGTTCTCTACCAATACCAATTGTTTAGCTTGGGCCTTTTTTTCTTGCTGCTGTCATCTGCATATTAATGTGCAAGAAACAGCAACATTTCAGGTCCTTCCAAGGTACTAAGAAATAACGTGCTTGCTATAGAATGGTTCAATTTAATCACCAACAGTACCATTTATAATGCATGTTGCACATGCACGTAAGGTGCTAGATGGAGTTGTGAAAAATGTGACCAAGTTAATATCTCCTTTTTATTGCGTTTTTGGAAAACTGTATTTTAAAAAATGTGTCTTGACAGGTCCCAATGTTAAAGGTGGATTAAAATAAACGGTAGATTTCAGAGATATAGCTAGTTCTGAACAATTTTTTGGAAAAAATTGCTGAAATACTACGAATCAATTTTAATAACAAAAGGGAAGCAACAATAAAATTTATTCTTTAAAAGAAAGAGAATTTCATTGCTGAAATCATGCGTCACTATAATGAAAGGGAACGTACCCTCCAGAGATACCAAAAGCATACAGAAAAAACCCCACAATATCTATATGTGTGTACAAATCGCGGAGCCTAGAACAGTAGATAAGTTACGGAAGCAGACATGTCAGAATATACATTACAATTAACATACAAGCCATCTTTTGGCAAGCGACAGACAAAAATAGCAAGGCTCGGGTAAGTGACCGACTAGAAATAAATAGTAATTGTTTTACCAGTAATGTATTAGTTTATATATTTAAGTAAACAGCTACTCCCGAAAGTAAACTGCAGTATGACAATGCAGTATACGACTGCACACGTTTCCTGTGCCAAAAAAAAATGGTTGTACATACATAAGATGAAGAACAGATACCCTAATTCCCACATCATCACATACCCAGCAAACCATACTTTCTGGCAGTATATCCAAGACGGATGGTCTTTTATAATCTTAATCAAGGATTGAGTCTGACACAACATGGTTATTTCAGATACTTAATTACGTTTTCAAAAATCAAACAAGCCAGCGTTTGTATGATGTGTGGCGAACTTTTGAGAGTAAATAGTACGGTGAAACAGTATAAAGGTGGCAACATTTCGTAACCGTAGCGTGATAGGCAATACCGATACATTTAACTCGTTGCAGTGGTCAAAAACAGTTTGGTTCCTTTGAAGAAACACAAGATGTGGTTTCGGCCGTTGAAACACATAAATCTTTCAGCTCAGATGTCTTGTCAGTCAGCTGAGCTTATCTGATTGTTATCTGCCCATCATCATCCAGCTGCCGATTATATGTATAAGACACAGAATACCAGACTAAACTAAAGAAAATTATTTACGTGAAATAGCAACAAAGATCCATACCCACTCTTTTTATTTTTTCCCCAATTTGCCAAGAACAACGCTATTTACACCTGTGAGACCAATTGTAACATTGATAACTGCCATGTAAGTTATGGGCGATAACAATTCATGCATTTTATTTGAACTATTGTCTCTTAGTGTACCAACAATAGTTTAGTGTACGTCGTATGATTGTAAATAGTGGGTGTAATTTGTGTATTTGCAGGGTGGCCTGCATAATAGCGACTACCTTCAGCTTTAATGCTGTCTCCCTTGCTTAAACATTCATTGATACAGCAATTATTACATCTGGTGTTGAACAATGTTTAGACCAACTAAAGTTTTTCCACAGTCATTTCAGATTTTTACACTTCGTCACCATAGCTTTTTGTCAGAATCACTTCAAACGCAGTGAGGATCTCTTTTGAGTATGTCTCAACCAACATCTGTCCAGATGGTTGTGCTCCAATGAAATTTTCTGCCACATCTTTTCAAATGATGTTCCTTAAGTGGGTTTGTACCAATTGTTTTTTCAAATAGGCACACCATGGTGTATATAGATATAAAATTTGTTAATAGATGTTTCAGTAAAAGCTTTGAGGTTTCTGTCCAAACCACCGGCCCAATTGCTTTAAAATTGCAAAGGCACGCACATTTGCCCCACCCCCTTCCCCACCCAACCCCATCCCTCCGTTTTTTCAACAGGTGGCCTTGTGATTTCTTTACCTATCTATTGCGGATCTTTGTTGATTTTCACTATTTTGGACTGGACCTGTCTCTCTCTCTCTCTCTCTCTCTCTCTCTCTCTCTCTCTCTCTCTCTCTCTCTCTCTCTCTCTCTCTCTCTCTCTCTCTCTCTCTCTCTCTCTCTCGCGCGCGTGCACGCACGCACACACTCACACTCTCTCACACACACACACACACACACACATACATATATATATATATATATATATATATATAGTTTCAATAAATACAATAATAAAAGGAGATGGCAAGTTAAGATTACCGATAAAGCAAAAAATAATTGCCCATCAGTATAATATCATTGTTCAAATTCAGATTACAATAGATTCTTGACATTTAAGTCATATATTGATACACCGGTAATAGCGGATGTGTTTGAATTGGCGGTACCGGTAACTTATGTGAGGTATCTAGCCTTTTACAAATAAAACTGCCTTGTGGTTAAACATATCTAGCCTCACTAATTGGCTACTGGTTGTCCATCGGAAGTGTTAACACATGGGGTTTAGTGTAATAGCAAATAGTGACATATGCAATTTACCTCCCGAGACATACTTTTTGGAAACAGCAATCCACAGTGTTGGTAATAGAATAAAAACGTATTCTTTACAATAGTAGCAAGCTGTGTTGTGCAAATATTTCCTGGAGCAGACATGGTTTTGGCAGAGTTGTGCAATCATGATATATCTTTATTTACAATAACACAAGCAATGACACTTATTTTACAATCCATACAGCATGAAATAACAACAATGATCCTTCCTGTTTCATCACAAACAGGTTTATTTTCAAATATTGGAAAATACTGAATTTTTAATAAAACCCCTGCTATCAAAAGTTTGTGAGGGAGTGTGATACAATGCGAGTGATAACGATAGTCTAGTCTTCGTAAAGCATACCACAAAAAGTGTATTACAATACTAACTCCATATGTTTTGGCTTCTTAAAGATGATCAGGTCTCGGCTTTGAGCTGTATGGTGAAACTATCTCATGGTCATACAATACATGGTGTTTGTCTTTACTTTGTTGATTATATGGCTCTGGTATTTTCAAACTGTGTGCAATCCCCATGAAAAATAATTCACCATGTCATGCTACATATTGGACGCACTACAGATAAGCTAATCGGAAATAGAAAAAAATTTGCATTTGAGATCCAATTCCAAGCATAATAAGCCTGGTAGCATCGGGATCGTTGTCCATAAAATGGGTGCTACAACGATAGGATTCCTTGGACGTGCAAGCGCATTTTAACCATGTTAGTCACAGGTGGTCATAAAAGTCCCCAATTTTCGGAATTAATGCCGAGTCAGAACACATATGCAAAATCACCATGCAGATATGGCACTCACACATAACTACCTCCATTGCATCATTCTTTTTTTTAAGAATAGGGACTTGGTCGACTGGATATGTGTGCTTCCCATTTCAGTCAGGCGAATAGAGCCAAAGGTTGTAAATTCGAGTCTCGCTGGTTCGGAACTTTAAACAAATAACCATGAGTGTTTAGTTTGACCATGGAGTCTATAATTCGTGTAGCCTCCTTGGTTTAATAAAAGTTTTTATTAATGTCTTGTAACAGGGTAGGTCCCCCAATGTACCTGTAAGAAAGTGCATAATCTGTCAGAATATAAAAAAAGAAAACGGGTTACTGCGAAAAATGGCAAAAATGAAAAGACGACCCCTAAGTCCCATATTAAAAGTACTAACAAATGGTAACGATGGATGTAGTAAGTCTGCATTCAACGTATAAAACGGATTGTGCTTTAGAGTATGACGTAGGGCCGTGCTCCGAGAAACCTCTAACGCAATGAGGCAGTGGTCCATCCTCAACACTTTATCTGTAAAAACTACAAACGTAGTAGTTTTCCCGGTACAAGCATGCTCAAAATTGCAGACCTAAAGTCGCCCGTACAAAATGTGACGTCCTACAAGGAAACTTAGTGTGAAGTTGGCCAAATTATAATACTCCAATTAAAGTAAATGCTATCTTGGGAATTTATCTTAATCTTTGTTACACGAGGAAGAAGGAAATCTACACTAGATTACTTTGCCCGGAGCGTGTCGGATTCCTTATTACCGCTACCCAGCAACCAAAATGTTACGTGTTGTAAAATCAGGACAGTACCCGTTTCTGTAGCATACTTTTGCTTGCTATGCATATAAATATTCATGATTTTCTTTGACTTTGATAAGCTTAAATTGGGGAATTTTAGTATGTTTCTTCACGTGAAGGAATTGCTGAAAAAAAAAAAAAAAAAACAACAACTATGAAAACATCATTAAATCCAGCGTGATAATGGAAACTGTCGTCTTCAGCACAGTAGTGACTGTATATTATGTACTATGTAGGGCAGGATGCGTTATGGATGTATCAAAATCTGAGCCACTTAGAAGCATACGGCGGCTTGAAACTGTTCAATTATAACGGTTGACTATCACTTCTGATTTGTACTGTTTCTTTTAACATATACAAATTATGCACATCATTGGTAACACAAACTATGACACAATTGTGTTCTGTTCTGATACACAGGAACCGATGTTGTTTGTCCACCAGCAAAGTTCACAGAACTCATTTTCTGTCCAAACTCGGGTTTTGATGTACTTGTTGCCGAAATCATCAGATAAAATACCAAGGAGGCTATGTAACCTCCTTGAAAATACCCAAGGTATTACTAAGGATATAACTAGGATTGATACTGATGGACAAAAATTGATATTTAATCAAATATATTATATTTTTTTTTTAATTTTGACAAACACAAACTTATTGTCTTGTGTGCCTGAAGTGTGGCCCAAGTTGTTTCGCCACTGTCCTATGTAACACTAACGTATACCGACCTAGAATCGTCAGTCCGTGCAAATCATGAGCTCTAATTGAATCTTACCTAAGCAACCACTTAATATAAAGTATCGCTGAACGCATATTAATGTCAAGAAACATGTCCTCTGGTCACATGACATTAATAGGTCTGATTTATAGGAAGGAGCGTTCTTTGTCGACATTACTTGACTGGCGACTTCAAAACGTGCCCATCCTTAAGTCGTCACCTGACCTGTCCCCAAGCCGCTACCCAATCTTGATATTTTAAATGTGCGTCCTAATATCGCCATCCTTATGAGTAGGGTCACATTAAATTATCGTAAGGATGTCCTTGTTGGAGTTTTTATTTCAAATAGTTCATAAAGTTGTATTTTTTTTCTTTCTTTCTTATTCGATGTTTCCTTTGAAATATTATTGTAATCGGTATTATTGTAAGAACGTGAAACTCTCTCTCTCTCTCTCTCTCTCTCTCTCTCTCTCTCTCTCTCTCTCTCTCTCGCTCTCTCTCTCTCTCTCTCTCTCTCTCTCTCTCTCTCTCTCTCTCTCTCGCTATAAAGCTATAAAGCTATAAAGCTATCCAAAGCTCTACATTAGTTAACTTTTGTTATTTAAGTCAGGTTTATTGTATGCTTGACTTTTCCTTGCCCTAGAAAATATCGGTTTACTCAAGACATCGCATCTGAAGAATGTCATAGTTGCCTGTAATTGAGTATGATATTTATGTTTCTTTACAACTGGAATTTGAACTTTCCTTATCCAGCCACTGACAAAATGATTTTACTTGTTCTAAAATCATTTCAATTCTCCTGAGAAAGTGGGCAAATATTAGTGTAAAGCGTTGCTGTGGCTGGCACAAAATGTGACAGGTTGTTTCAGGGGATACGTAAACACACAATATTATAATTTTCAAGTGACATATGTGTCACGACTTAGAGATAATATTTACATACATTATAGCCCTGTCAATAACATCGTCATTTTAATTATCTGTATTGTGTTGCAATTGTATTTTCACTTGTTTTTCTTTTCTTTTCTTTTTTCTTTTTTTTTTCATTTACAAAATATATGAACATTAAGAAAACGTGCTTTAGGGTACCTTTAAAAGCAATTATTAATTTATTATTATTATTATTATTATTATTATTATTATTATTATTATTATTATTATTATTATTATTATTATTACTGTAATTTAAGGTCACTTTCAAACGTCAGAAAAATGTCCATGCAGATGAAAAATGTAAAATTACGTACCAATACACTTCAGGGTAAAGCGATTTACACTACCAATAACTCTGCAGGTGTGGCATCTTCACTGATACGCATAATTTTTCAGACAATAAATAAAGAAACTGGGTCACTGCGAAAAATGACAAAAGTGAAAAGAAGACCCTTCAGTTCTAAATTGAAAATACTAACAAGTGGTGGCGATGTATCAGATGAGTCTGTGTTGCACATATAGAACGTTATTGTGCTTTAAATTATGACATCAAACCGTGCTCCCCGAAACTTCAAACACACTCTTGCAGTGGTCGATTCTCAACATTGTACTTGAGAAAACTATAAATAAAGTGGTTTCTCCGGTAAAAACGTGTCTAAAATTACAGGCCCAAAGTCGCCGGTAAATTTGACGTCTTATAAGGAAATTGAGTACGGAGTTCAATGTAAGTACATACTGTTCTGTGATTATATCAACTTTTGCTGTACGAGGAAGACGGAAATTATAAAAAATGTGTGAAGTACTATATACCTACAATAGAGTCAACATAATTAAGATTGGATGACAATTGACTCAGTTATGGCTAGAGGAAAATTTCAAATGGCAAAATGACATTGACTTCTAGAGGTAACACGATTTGTTTCAAGATATTTGAAAACAATGCTACATGCTATCACAAAAATATGCATTGTTGCTTTACCTACAATAATAATAATAATAATAATAATAATAATAATAATAATAATAATAATAATAATAATAATAATAATAATAATAATAATAATAATAATAATTTATTCAACCTCCTAGATAGGAGAAATGAAATACATCAAAATTCATGACAATATTGGTACCAGTAAAGTAAATACATCAAGATGAATGAGAATCGGTGTTTCACAGGGGAAACTGTCAGGCCTCCACCACCGAATCGGCAGGGCAGCGCCCGCGGCGGAATGACTGTGAGAGCCCCGACCACTTGGTTGCCATTCTCTACAGCCACCCCACCGCGGCAACCACAACGCCGACAAGAGTAGGGGGCACCCGACAGCAACCACTCCACCCACTATATGGATCCAATATTGGATGAAAGTGGACAGAATTGTGGCTAGATGGAATTTTCGAAGGTCCAAATGACCACGAGGTTTGGCCTATAGAGGTCAGAGGTCAATTTTGAGAATGTGCAGTGTTACAAATCTATAAACTGAGTTTGGATAAGTTACCTTCAAATATAATAGTGTTGGAGATATTAAAATTTATTAAAATTCCAAACGCCCTTAGCATACATAATATTCAACATATTTTCTCGTCTGTATTAAAAGGCACAAATTCATGTGAAGACATATCATCATGCCACGTTTGAAGTTTCTGAGTGCAGAAGTGTTTGATAAAACTTGCGAACAAAATTTGGTAGTTAAGAAAGAAAGAAAGAAAAAAAGAAAGAAAGAAAGTAAGAAAGAGATCACACAGACAAAAAGCATCTGGGTCTCAATTATTTGCGAAGAAAGAAAGAAAAAAAGAAAAACAAAAGAAAGACAGAAAGAAAGGTACAAAGAAGGAATGAAGACAGGGAGGGAGGAAGGAAGGATAGGAAGAAAGAAAAAAGAAAGAAAGAAAGAAAGAAAGAAAGAAAGAAAGAAAGAAAGAAAGAAAGAAAGAAAATGAGAAAGTAAGAAAGAGATCACACGGACAAAAAGCATCTGGGTCTCAATTATTTGCGAAGAAAGAAAGAAAAAAAAGAAAAACAAAAGAAAGACAGAAAGAAAGGTACAAGGAAGGAATGAAGACAGGGAGGGAGGAAGGAAGGATAGGAAGAAAGAAAAAACTAAAGAAAGAAAGAAAGAAGGAAGGGAGGGAGGGAGGAGGGCAGGAAGAAAGAAAGAAAGAAAGAAAGAAAGAAAGAAAGAAAGAAAGAAAGAAAGAAAGAAAGAAAGAAAGAAAGAAAGAAAGAAAGAAAGAAAGAAAGAAAGAAAGAAAGAAAGAAAGAAAGAAAGCAAGAAAGAAAGAAAGCATCTGAGTCCTGGTTATTTGCAAAAACTGCCATTTGGCCAGTGGGGCTGCTTTAGGTTGGAACCATACAGAATAAATAAAATTTACTCTTTCGATTAAATGATTCATGTGATTACAACTACTAAATTCCAATCAAACATGCACATATTATGTCAATGAATGGTGATCAAACATGTGGTTAAAGGACACCGAAATGTATGACAACTAGACCTGCCGGTTTTCACGGTGACATCAACTGGTGTCTAGGAGAGAAGTTATGGATCGCAAAAAATGAAAACATCATGTGTGCACATCTCCCTGACAGTCAATAAGCTTATGTTCTATTGACAGCAGAGCCTGAGTATGTCGTATATCTTTTTCCCGATACACCACCTCTGGTATATCATGCCCTAGTTTATCTGGAGAGTGTAAGTCGGGACTGGTCAAAGGGGCTGGCACACTACTGTTTTGTGTGACACGTGGAGCTGTTGTTGCGGATGTGGACATACTCAAGGGAAAAAACTGCCAGCAGCCTCGCAGTGTCAATACACTTATTCTTAGCGTTTCTAAATGTTTAATATCTCTACACTTGTAGAGCTTGCAGAGGTTTCTAGCGTAAGCCGTGTCTCTTTTCATATCCAAAAAAAGTCGATTATTTGTTCACCAAAATAACGAAAGCTAGATGACCAGTGCAGGGATCTTCATTGATCACTAATTGCTGAGTATGTAATGTCAGGTGCGACAAGCGAGAGTCCTGTTGTTGAAAGACTCTGATTCTTTAGTACCTCCCGTCTTAGGGTGGAAGATCTGAAGCCGGCACCATTTGATAACCTCTAATCACTTTTCCATATTTTTGAATAGTCTGATACTTAAACTGCATGCTTCCAAAAACTCAGATGTGTGCACATAAACTTTATATGAGATCATTAATCTCAAAACTTTTGTTTACACTGAAAGGTTTTTAGCAGTGCCGGGCACATGGGTTTGTTTGTATGGGCATGATAATGAACGATGTCAGTGCTTCACAGTCATTAGTCCATGACCCCTGGAAACCAATTGACCCATTGACAAGGGTCACTCACAGTAAACCATTTGCCGTGAAGAGAAGAATGGGCCAGTTCAGACTAATCACTACCATTGTTCTCATTACTTTGAAATTTTCAATTGATGTAAAACTAATTAGCACAATCCACTTACTGGTAACCAAATATAGAAAGCCGCATGTGAACCCACTCCCAAACAAGCCAAGTGTGGTGTTCCTAAGTTAAAAATGTCGATATTCACGCCACCAAATGTAGTTTTGTTTAATGGCAACATCACATAAGTAAAACTACAAGTTTACTTCACACAATAATTAAAACACAGGACAGAAAAAATGAGTATATGTTATATTACAACCATAAATGCGTAAGAATTGGCAACTTTTCTTTCAATGTGATTTTCTCAGAACTGTTTCTTGCTCAAGCTCTGCAATTTGTAACACGCCTCACAAAGGTACGAATTGCCCTATCACATTAAAATCAATGGACATTAAAAGAAAAATATCATATCCAGGAATGGTTCCCAGGATTTTTTTTTTTTTGACAACCCCTCTTGTGAGTTTTTTTGAGCAATTTATAGAAGGAAAATAAACAACCTGGCAGGACTTAATTAAAAATTGTATAACCTTTCGTTTATGCTATTTCAGGACTTCACATAGTAAGCTAATTCATCATTTGCCCCGTCCATATTTATTCATTATTGTGTGGGTTGTCTTTGCTGAATATTTAGCTTAGACAAGGAGCCGCTACTCAGAGACATGTACGGGTAAAAGGCTCCAAAACATGTTGGGTAGTTACCCGCTGAAGACCCTTTAATTTTTTTGGCTAATACAGCCTATGTCAAACTTTAACAGAAGAGCGTGTGCACTATGGACAATAGTACTTCTACATGTATATGAATATGTACGGTGGCCCCACAGATCAAATAGTAAATCCCAACTTGATTTTTCCCTTGTTCACAATTATGGAACAATGATAAAGGAGAGCCGTGACAAAGTCATGAATCCGGGAGATTACAGAACAGTCGCCATCGCTGACCTTCTATCTTCCGGAATAGAACTTCTTTACGTGTTCCCAATTCATATTCAGTCGTATATACATTTTGTGAATGTCTCTTTGGAAAATACATACCAGTGATAAATAACCTGAGATGTCTCAATGAAGACCCTTTATGTGCATGCATTAAGACGACCCTCACCATGCTGTGAAATTACTGACGTTGGCATTTGTTTCTCGTAGTTTTCAACTCCAGGTTCATGTTAATATTTTTTTTATCTTTATCATTGCTCAACTTTTCACAATAACAACCCAAGGTCAAAACTGTGAATGATGGTTCACAGTTGATATCACGTGACCCAGGATAGGCTAACGACGCCAATTAGTTGTGCATATGTGGCGGACGCAATGTTCATAATTAAAAGCCGCTAGCTTATGCTCCGCCAATTTAATATCTCTACCGCGTTCAATCGGACCCAGCTATGCCTTTAACTGAAATTAAGATTGTAAATGAGGGGGTGGGGGTGGGGGTGGGTGGCTAACTCTAGTTGCCATCTTAGAATTTGTACTAACCACCATCACAAGCTTCTTTGAAATTCAGTATGTGACTGCTACTGGACAAATTGCATCAGCGGCACGAAACAAGTTGCAGCCGTCAAATGCCAATCAATATTCATGATGAACACTTGGATCTGGATGATAGTGATCAAAAAAATCTTTTTCTCGTTCCACTGAGCAAGATGGACATGGGCATGGTCACCCAAAAAGATGGAGAGAAGTCACATCAATGTAAATTACATGTTCAAATACAAAAATCCAAATTTAGCTTAAATTGCTGTGTACATTTTCATATCTTCTTTTTTTTTCAAGTCTTAAACGTTTGATTTTGTCCAAGATAAACGTCAAATGCTTGTTAAATCATGATGTCATTCATCTCGGTTAATCATTATCCTCACATTTATACTACGCAAATAAAACCTAATATTCTGATAAAGAAAATTTCATGTTTTCGTGCGAAATTGCACCATGCTAAACATATATTAGATATTCAACTCGATTATTCTTACAATGGGACAGTCTCTTTGGGTAGCTCATGTCATTCTTCATTGTCTTATTGATAATAGGATTGAGGAAATACGTTGAAAATATTTCGCAAACATTTGAACAGTAAGGCCTGAAATCCTTGCTTCTCGTCACTGCCCGCCCCAAACCTGATGACTCATATTTCAATTTGATTTTGAAAGTCGAACTGAATGATTTTTTGGTTGGTAACATGTTTAAAATAAGAAGACTGTAAGATTCCTGTGCTCATATATATATATATATATATATATATATATATATATATATATATATATATATATATATATATATATATATATATATATCGGCTGTAGCTTGTGGTAAAAAGTAATGTGCTCAGGGCGGCTCAAACAGGACGTCCAGCGACTGTCGCCTGTAACACCATGCTTCAGTTAAAAATTGTTAACAGAGCCAAACAAAGACCCAATATTGTTCCCATATAAATAGGATTGGTCACCGAACTCATGTACTTGTGCCACACGTACTCCAAATTGCGCTCCCTCAATCCGTTTTCAAACATAAAGACATACTTCGTTCTGATATGATTTGTTTTACTGCATTTAAACATAAAATGGGGAAGATCTTACTTCTCGAGTTTACATAAACTGCAAATTTCATTTGCGATCCCCCATCTGGTAAGATCTTCGTTTAGCCCCAAGCAACCGATCCTGGCCAGAAATTTTAATCTACTTCCATTGAAATTCCTAATATCGTACAGAAATGTGCTGCCCAACGTAGAGCATATCATTAGTTGAAACCAGTGGAGTGAAATTTTATCGTCAATATCTTGAAAAAATTTTATCTTATAACTTTCAAAACTTAGCTTGTGATAAGGCAGGAGCCATGATTCGTTTTTGCTTGTTAGTGCACGATCCATTCCAACATTCATCAGAATTTGGTGAATTTTGCAAAAGTAAGGCCAGGGTAGCTTACCTCCGCCTATATGGGCACCCAGAAGTTCATTAAAAATTTATTTACACAATCTGCTGTCAGGCAAAAATTGAAAACATAAATTAAAAATCAGGGATTCAGAGTATCACTACCTAGCAAACAACTTTGCTTAACTCTCCCACAAAGTACATTTCTGTCTAGTGCCGGAACAATATGTGCGGGTTTAATTTAGATCAGGTGGAAAATGGCGAAAGCAGAGAAGGAGGAGGAGGAGGAGGAGGAGGAGGAGGAGGAGGATAAAAGCGTCGAAGCGCCAGTTGTTGAACAAATGCTTCGGTGTCCCCAGGCATGACCCTATGTGATTTCTGACTTACTGTCAAGGCGGTTTTGGAAAAAAATCAGATTTTGCCAAAAAAATGAACCAAATGAACGACCAATTAAACAATATTCGGTATGGACCCACTTAATGTACCCCTGCACCGAGAATAAAGTGAATCAGGTCGACGTTTTTGAATCCAAAAATGTGACTTTTTATTACATTCCCCATTGACATGTACTTTTGATCGCAAAATATTTCTACAAATTTTGCTGTATATATGTAGAGATTCTCAGAAAGTTTGGCTTCAATAATTTTAGATTTGCTCTTTTGCCACTTAATTGCATCTGTTTGTTTCATTGTGCATTGTGATTCACCTTTAAGACAGTTTAGCCCTATATATTTTGTGTCATGTTAAACCCCAGAGGCCGCTATCGGCAAGTTCGTTAAATTATACTTAGATCCTGGTCGAGAATAATTATACTTTCAATACACTCGTTGACATAAATGGTATTGACGTTCATCCTTACCTGACATGCTTCAATGCACATTTACTAAACGACTTAATGTTAAAATAAAGAAAAAAACATAAAAAACAGAAAACGTTAAAAAAGCAAACACAAAACAAACAAACAAAAACAACAACAAAAAACAAAACAAAACAAAAAAACAAAAAACAAAAAGAAAACAAACAAAAAAAAAAAAACAAAAACAAAAAAAAAAAAAAACAAAAAAAACAAACAAACAAACAAACAAACAAACAAAAACAAAAACAGAACAAAAAAAATCGCGCAATTGACAGTCTCTATTCAAATGTCACTCACTGGACTTTTGAAACATTAACTCCTTGGCAGCAAACCAAAGCTTTTTTGTTCGGAGACTTTCATGCTGAGTAAACCAATGTGAGCCATTCAACTAGAAAGACTACATGTTAGCTCAGAAGTAAGTCACATAATTCATATCCGAGCTTGTACTATACAAATTTAGTAAATATGCTTAGTTTGACAGGAATTCTTTATTCATATTGAATCTGTGCATTTTTTAACAAGGCTTTATTTATTTAGGTAATTCATCATTTGATAGGTTCGTATTTAGTCATTATTATGTGAGTTTTCTTTGCGGGATATTTAGCTTAGACAAGGAGGCGCTACATAGACACATGTTCTTCGTAGTTACCCGCCGAAGACCCATTTACGTGTTGGACTAATGCAGCCTAGGTCAAAATTGTACCGAGCATGTGCAATATGGACATTAGTGCTTTCATATTATATAGGGCAATGACAAGTTAGCTTATGGCGTGTAAAGGGCTTGGACTGTGGAATGCAGAAACGACGACCAGAAAGTCGTTCTGGACAAAAAGACACAGGTATAATAGTAATCAACAGAGACGCATTCACCGCCAGGTACCAAAAAGGACATTTCGTCAAACATCAAGGACGCAGAGTATCACCACCTGGTGAACAGCCCTCCCACAAGTTACATTTTTCACCGAGCTTTAACGCTTTTTGATTGACGACTTTGAAGAAGTCCAAAATAACGAGAACAGAAAAGTTCCTTGAAAATAAAACAAAAAAGCAGAACCATTTGCTTACATATATTTCAGGTCTGGGAGTCTCCAGAAGTGCCTCCAAGCAATTTTGAAGCAATTGACCCCGTGGTTTTGAAGATATTTTGTACGGTTTGAACCCAAAAATCTAAAAACTACTGGGAAACTATGAGAAGTCCACAACGTTAATTTCCGTTGCAATCCCCATTGACGTAGACAGAATTCAACAGGAATACCTGCATTCACCGACAGTTACATGAATTTAAAAAAAAGGATCTAGAGAATCTCCGCCTGGTGAACAAGTTTGTTTAACCATCACAAATGCTCCATTTTCATTTGCTGTGGGGGATGAAGAAAATATTGCAAACTCTTCCATCCGCCCGATATGCTATGAACGAAAAAAAATGAAAGCAGGAAACTTATTTTATTATCCGTAAAAGTATACAGCAGTATGCATATATCATGCTGTGGTTATAACACAGAGGAAAATATCCCAAGTTTGATCAGAACTTTACTGAAATGAATTTCATATGTATGTCATGACCGAGCTCTATAAGTTTGAATGGTTTATAATGCGTCCATGTTGCAACTGGCTCTTTAATATGGCACTTTTTGTGTACAATCACTTCATCTCTAAAATAAATGATATTGTTAAAGTTTCATGATTGAAAAAACACATGGCAAAACGGACTATATGACCAGATCTATAATATAAAACTTGTGAGAAATAAAAAATATATGTTTATTTAAAATTCTTCCAATTCGTTGTCCCTTTTTCCTAAATATTTTATGTTGCCCCTTTTCCTTGATATATCATCATCATCATCATCATCATCATCATCATCATCATCATCATCATCATCATCATCATCATCATCATCATCATCATCATCATCATCATCATCATCATCATCATCATCATCATCATCATCATTTTGATGCTGTTATGTGGTGATACGTTTAAAAACATAAAGGTTAATTTGTTGTATAAAATGTATATTGTGGCTGCGGAATGAAGCTGCAGTGCAAGCACATTTTGAACTTGACACAGTTAAAATGCCAAGTGTCATCATGCCAGGAAGTGTTGAGTGATCGCCGATCTTGCTTGGTTTTGATTGGTTGAGAAAGATCTACTGATGGGTTTAGTGAGTGAAAGGCGACCACAGTGGGGACAGGATTAGGCTTTCTCTCCCTTATAAAAAGGGCTGTGTACTGCTGTTTGCAGTCAGACATCCGAAATGTCTGATCCGTGCATATAGTGAACCGGGTGCACGTTAAATTATTGGTAGTGTTCCTGCTGCGGCCAGGCGTTCAAAGTAAGTATTGATTAGTTGAGAGCTTGTGTATGCTCCAATATATATGTATTATTGTGGATCTTGTGTAATCCGCCAATTGAAATAATTTAGGCATGTGGTTAAGCCATGTTTGAGCACTTGTGTGCTCCAATTTATTTTGTTCTGGGATTCTTGTGTGTTTCCCCAATTTAGTAAGGTAGGCTTCGAGTTAAGCCATTTTTGAGCACTTGTATGCGCCAATATTGTATTTGTGAATCTTGTGCGGTTCACTTATTAAATGATGTAGGCTTTCAAATAGCCAGTTTTGAAAAGGAAACCAGTGTAAATATATTTTTCAGAGCTTTGTTAGCTCTCCAATGTCGCGTTTTGTGTGATATTTGTCAAGTCTTTGTCTTGATATTACACAGCAAATCCTGTAGATTAATACATCTTTTTTTTTTTTTTTTGGTGATTGATAAGACCAGAAAATTGGGAAAGAACTAAACCACAGTTTGGGTCTGAAAATGTAAAATGGGTTTTACAAAATTACAAGATAATGTTCTAGATTTTATTTTATTTTTCTGATACTGCCCTTTGATTCTGAGTTGCAGCCCGGAGGTCCATTAGACCAGTGAGGACACCAGACCCGGCCAACCACTTTGCGTAAAGCCGATCAAACAAGTGTAAGGACATTATAGATGAACTGCCAGTTTCCATCGTGCTGTGCTTTTTGTGTAACATGTGAGTCAATATATATTTGAACAAAAAGCTTTGTCTTTGTGTTCTGTTCACGGCAGTAAAAGCGTAGCATTTTCTATTTTCTTTCTGTTATTGAGGGCCAGGTTGGCACAAGACTTGCTAGGTGAAGCCACCTCGTAACATGAAATTGGGGGCTCGTCCGGGATCATGGATTGAGCATGCTGTGAACAAAGGACTTGATACAGGGTCTTTCATTCAGCACACACTTTTACCCTCTCCAGTGATGAAGTGCCAAACAAAACCAGTTCAAATGAGTGCAATATTATGCAACAAGAACTAGGTCGGACAGGGCCAGCACCAAGTACAAGTGATTAATTTTAGTGCATGCTTTGTCTGAACATTACATTAACAAATTCACCATGTCTCTTTTAAATCCAGCTGACTTTTTAGAACAGCCTCTGACAAGAACGTCTGTTTCTAAATTAAAGGGGGCAGATATAGTACAATTAGTGGAACATTTAGAGCTGGAAGACGTCACTCCCGTATCTATGTTGTTGAAATCCGCATTAGTACAGAAAGTCAATGAGTGCTTGTATGATATAGATTTTTTCCCAGCTGAGAAAGAAAAGGAAAGGGAGTTAGAAAAGAAAATGAATCATGAATATCGCATGCATGAACTTGAATTACGTGCGGGCCATAAGTCACACAGGACAGATTTTGACCATTTTAATATAACTGCACATGTCAAATTAGTACCAGATTTCCTGGAGAGAGATGTGGAAAAATATTTTTTGGCGTTTGAAAGAGCTGCCGGAAATCTGAAGTGGCCCAAAGAGCATTGGTCTACTCTTCTGTGGAGCAGCTTGACAGGTAAAGCATTAAGCACATATGCAGCTTTTGTCATCAGAACAGGCTCAAGATTATGCAGTTGTGAAACAGGAGATTTTGAAAGCGTATGAGTTGGTCCCTGAGGCATACAGGCTGAAGTTCAGATAACTACAGAAAAGTCATCATGTTACTCATGTAGAACTTGCAAGGGAGAAAACTACATTGCTTGATAGGTGGCTTACGTCTCTTGATGTGCAAGGTGATTATGATAAGCTACGTGAGCTGTTGTTACTTGTAGACTTCAAACAGATTGTAGCTCAGGACATTAAAACGTGTCTTCAAGAGCATAAATATGACAAGCTTATGGATGCAGCAGTAGCGGCTGATGAGTATTTTTTGACGCACAAGCAGTATAAAACTGATAGTGGTCAAAGTGTGTTTAGGTCAAACCAAGGCCCAGGTCAAGGTCAAGGACAAGGTAAGCCTAGGAACCCAAGTGCTGAAAATGAACAAAATATTCACAAAGTTGGTGGCCAGGAAGGTGCCAACAGGAGAGTTAGATGTGGTCATTGTAGGAAGTCTCATACCACAGACAAGTGTTGGCTTTTGTACCCAGAGCTTAGGCCTAAGGCTAAGTGTACCTATTGTGAAGGGTCACATGATACAGAGAGGTGTTATAAACTGCACCCTGAACTGAAACCTCAAGGAGCCAAAAAAAGCCAGTAGGTTTAATACAAGGCAGTCAGATGGATGTAGCACCTATTACTGAAATAGCATACATAAAGGAGCCAGAAAAAGACATGTATGGAGAGTTTAAGTCTGGAGTCTTTGTGTCAAAAGGTAAAGGTCAGGAGAAAAGTCCCGTTATGATACTTAGAGACACAGGGAGTGCTCAAAGTTTAGTTGTGGATAACTCCAGGTTCCAGTGAGGAGAGCCGGTGGCCTTTATCAATATTCAGGGGGTTGATTGTTCTGACATGCTTGTACCAATACATAGTATACGGCTGGAATCTGAATATCTGACAGGTTTAGTGACAGTGGAAAAGGTACCCCGTCTACCAGTGGAAAGAGTAGATATGATCCTGGGGAATGACATAGCAGGTCCCAAGGTGAAAGTCACATCTAGGTTAAGGTTACAGCCAAGTTTGGATGACAGCACGGAAAAGTTGCAAGTTGAGCATCCAGGTATTTTTCCCACTTGTGTGACTGGCAGATCACAAAAGAATAAAGTGGAGAAAATTTTGAAACTTGACAGTGACAAAAATCTCAATGACAAGAGTGAGTCCAATGTGGTTGATACAGTGTTGGAAGACACATTTGTAGCTGAGTTATTCAGTAATGAAGACAGTGGTGGTCAGTCTGGTACTAGGTAAAATAGGAAAGACTTGGTAACCAATCAGAGAACTGATACTACACTTGAAGCTGCTTGGAATAATGGTTTGACCCAGGAAGAGGCAAAGAAGGTTCCAGTGTACTGTTATCTAAACAATGACGTGTTAATGAGAAAGTGGCGGAATAGTGAAGTTCCTGCCAGTGAGACTTGGAATGAAGTTCACCAAATAGCGCTGCATAAGGAATACAGACAGGAAGTAATGCATTTGGCACATGATATACCTATGGCTGGACATATAGGTGTTAGGAAAACACTGGATAGGATATACAAGTATTTTTTTCTGGCCAGGTATTCATAGTGATGTGGTGCAGTACTGTAAGACGTGTCATACGTGTCAGGTGTTGGGAGTTATAGGTTACTACAGGAAGTTTTTCCAAAACTTTGCAGAAGTGTCAGCTCCTTTTACGGATAGGTTGCGCAAGGGTGTAAAGTTCAAATGGACTGAAGAAAGCCAGGAGTCATTTGATGCTTTGAAGCAATTATTGATGCAGGCTCCAGTGCTAGCTGTACCAGATTACAGTAAACAGTTCAGACTATTTGTATATGCTTGTGATGTTGGGGTCTGTTCGTGGATTTTGCAGTTGGGTCAAAGTCAAGTTGATCACCCCACAGCATATTTTTCAAAGAAGCTGAATGAGCATCAAAGAAACTACTCAGCTGTAGAGAAAGAAGTACTGGCTTTGATTTTGTCTGTACAGCATTTTGAGATTTACTTGTCTGCAGGTTGTTTCCCTGTGCAGGTATTTTCAGACCATAACCTAATTAAATACTTGCATAGATTCAAAAACAAGAAGCAAAGACTCACTAGGTGGAGCTCATTTTTACAGTAATACAACCTGGAAATAAATCACATCAGAGGAAGAGAAAATATCATAACTGATTATCTCAGCAGAAATTGTGATGATTCCTAAAATTTTGAGAGTACCACCCAAACTTAAATAAGTGTCGTAGGTAAAAGAGTGATAGGTCAGTTTCACTCTATTCTTTACACTAACATGGCTTCGTTAACTGTGCTTCAGAGTTGCCCGGAAGATGAAAAGGTGGAAGCTCCTCTTGTGAAGCCTTTTTTTTTTTTTTTTTTTTTTTTTTTACTTTCCACGCACAGTTACTCAGTATACACCTCTTTAGTATGACAGGTTAGCCTAGTAAGTGGTTGCCTCAAACTGTTGAACTGTGTTTTGGCACTGTAGGTCAATGACAGGAAAATCATCATTGATTAGTCATTAGACTTGCTGAAAGTTCATCAATATGAACTTGCATTATTTTTCTGAGGGGAGGTATGTTATGTGGTGATACGTTTAAAAACATAAAGGTTAATTTGTTGTATAAAATGTATATTGTGGCTGCGGAATTAACCTGCAGTGCAAGCACATTTTGAACTTGACACAGTTAAAATGCCAGGTGTCATCATGCCAGGAAGTGCTGAGTGATCACCAATCTTGCTTGGTTTAGATTGGTTGAGAAAGATCTACTGATGGGTTCAATGAGTGAAAGGCGACCACAGTGGGGACAGGATTAGGCTTTCTCTCCCTAATAAAAAGGGCTGTGTACTGCTGTTTGCAGTCAGACATCTGAAATGTCTGATCCGTGCATATAGTGAACCGGGTGCACGTTAAATTATTGGCAGTGTTCCTGCTGCGGCCAGGCTTTCAAAGTATGTATTGATTAGTTGAGAGCTTGTGTATGGTCCAATATGTATGTATGTATTATTTTGGATCTTGTGTAATCCACCAATTAAAATAATTTAGGCATGTGGTTAAGCCATGTTTGAGCACTTGTATGCTCCAATTTATTTTGTTCTGGGATTCTTGTGTGTTTCCCCAATTTAGTAAGGTAGGCTTCGAGTTAAGCCATTTTTCAGTCCTTGTATGCGCCAATATTGTATTTTTGAATCTTGTTCGGTTCACTAAGTAAATGATGTAGGCTTTGAAATAGCCAGTTTTGAAGAGTAAACCAATGTAAATATATTTTTCAGAGCTTTGTTAGCTCTCCAATGTGGCGTTTTGTGTGATATTTACCAAGTTTTTGTCTTGATATTACACAGCAAATCCTGTAAATTAATACTTTTTTTTTTGGGGGGGGGGGGGGGGGGGGGGGGGGGGGGGGGGTGATTGATAAGACCAGAAAAATGGGGAAAAAAAAACAAACCATAGTTGGGGTCTGACAATGTAAAACGGGTTTTTACAAAATTACAAGATAATATTCTAGGTTTTATTTTATTTTTCTGATACTGCCCTTTGATTCTGAGTTGCAGCCAGGAGGTCCATTGGACCAGTGAGGACACCAGACCCGGCCAACCACTTTGCGTAAAGCCGATCAAACAAGTGTAAGGACATTATAGATGAACTGCCAGTTTCCATCGTGCTGTGCTTTTTGTGTAAAATGTGAGTCAATATATATTTGAACAAAAAGCTTTGTCTTTTAGTTCTGTGCACGGCAGTAAAAGCGTAGCGTTTTCTATTTTCTTTCTGTTATTGGGGGCCAGGTTGGCACAAGACGTGCTAGGTAAAGCCACCTCGTAAGAATGCCCAAGTAATGACAAAAAATTAAAGGGGGATATCCAAATTTATAAAAATTATAATTGTATTCAGCTTGCTCAAGACTACGGCAAAAAAAAAAAAAATACACAACAAAAGAGACGTATTTGAGGGACCACTTTTAAAAGTTAACCAAGACATGAACCACTCAGCATATATACATATATATATATATATATGATAACTCGTGCACTTACTAATTCACTGTTTTGATTTATAAACTTTCGCAATTGAAGGAAAAAGTATATGAACGAAGATTGCAGCTGAAAAAAAGCTGTATAACAATCGCAATATCGATAAGCCACATAACTGTTGTCGAGAATGCAGAAATGACCACTAAAGTTGGTATATGTAACTCTTTGTGTACTTTGCGAAGACAAATTACCTGTTGATCTTCTATGCAGGCATATCGCTATCACAAAGCAGTCAGTGCACAGACCAGTGCAGGTTCAACGTCAAGCGAGCCTGTGAAGAAGGAGGGGTCGCGGATGCCTCTCCACAATGCGCCTGACGGAGGCTGAGGTTGGATGTGCGTACTGGGCGTATCTCTTGCATTTTTTGCCATTAATGAATTGAGTACGGCTGTAACTTTCATGTATCAGCAAAGGCGAGAGTATTTCAAGAGCTATGCGACCGCCACACCCTGGGGTCTCACAGCTACAACTACCGTTCAATACATAGCCAATGATTGCAGTTTATTTCACTGTGTCTTTCTGAAGGATACACATGCACACACAAAATTATGTACATTTTAATGCCGTCCTGTACACATAAAATGATACAATGCTCATTGAAAGTCAATTATGACACAACAAAAAAAATCAGCCATACACTGATTATGCAACAATATTTGGCATAATATGGAAGGTACATGGGAAAAATGCATGAATTGTCACTAAGAACAATGTACTACATGCATACATACATACATACATACATTCATTCATACATACATACATACATACATACATACATACATACATACATACATACATACATACGTACATAATGTACCGTGTGTGTGTATGCATGCTTAATATTTAAATAACGACTCCAAGAAAGTTACAAGCACAAGTATCCTTGAATACAACTGAGTAGTCCAGCCTGTGTAGCCATAATACAGTATGATTAGATAGTCAGTAACATCCACGCCCACGACATTTGCTTACCTCCAGCAAAAAAAATATGAGCATTTGCACTTTGTTTAATGTACGCAAAAGTCGATTCCATAGTTTAGCATACTCATTCCAGAAGGAGGGTTTCCAACCACGAACAGTATTTAATTTTTGGAAGTTAAAGTATAACACCAATAGGAAGGTTTTGGAGAGGGCCTTGCATTTTGTGCACAGTGACACACACTAACAACACCAAGATATGTCGCATGCAAGTGCATACGTTGTGCAGGTACCGTGACGTGAGGCTATGGTCTTGTATTAAAAAAAAAGTATAGACCCATATCTTTTACATGGATTGCGAAGCAGGCCAAGCCTATATCAATCACTCTCCATGGCACAGATCGTGGCGTATACGTACCGTTCCTACATGTTTGGGGGAGGAAACCGAAGGACTCGGAGAAAACCACCGTGCGCTGTCAGAGTGGTAAGAACTCTTTCCACAAGCTTCCCCGGCCGTGAATCGAACCCGGGCCGCAGAGGTGAAAGGCGAGCCTGTTGCAGCTCGGCCAACCGTGGACCTTGTATTATAAAAAAATGATAAAAAAAAAATACTTACGTGCTGCATATTTAACAAAATTCAAAAGCAGCGCCGGAGCAATTTGGAAAAAGAATCCTGAAATCCAACAATCAAAATCATAAAGGTGCCCTTAACTCGGTAACTGCGCTATGTCACAGTTAACAAATGAAAAATGTGCTAGGGTATTTTCCCATCTTTCTAATATTCACTCCTTTTAATAATATCAATCATTGAGAATGTTATTTGGTCATGTATGTACCTAGACTGTGTATACAGAGTACTGCAAGAATTAGAGAAATATAGGCAAATGGTTCTATGTGAGGTTTTGATGTAACGCAAATTTCCAGAACATAAGAAAAAAAATAACTATGAACATGTGACATGTCTGTGGGATGTGCAGCAGTATCGTTTTTTTTTTTTTTTTTTGTGATATATATACATATATATATATATATATATATATATATATATATATATATATATATATATATATATATATATATATATATATATATATATATATATATATATATATATATATATATATGGTGTATTGGAAAACAGCCCAAATAAACTTGAATTCCAGAAAAAGAGCAATGCCTTTGTTATTGGGGACCCGTTTGGTTGATGCCTCCATCGCATTCAATCTGTCCTCCTTTTGCAAGAAATGAAAAAGCTGTCTACACAAGCCATATTCTTAATTGTTTTATGCAAACCCACACTAATTGAAATATGTAAATTTCGGAAGGCAAATAGAGGTTGTCAAACTAGAAGAACTCCGGTAACTAGCAGAGTAGTCGTAACATTACGTTTAATTAAAATGTGCTTGGTTGAGAAGATTGCGTCATGATTGCAACGCAGCTTGGAAATATCTGGTTTGAGAGAAATTTCAGAGTGAAGATGATATAATTTGAGAATGTAATATAAAAGAAAAAGATGTTGATGGGGTTATCAAAGAAAAGGGGGAGTTTCGGAAAGAAGTTTTACAAAGAGTAAAGTGTACTGGATATCTGATAAGGGTAGAAGGGGGATTTTACAGACTCATTCAGTTTAAACAAATAAAATATTTAATAATTTCATAACGTATCATGGCGTGATTTCAGCAATACCACAAAAATGGAAACAGACTTTACAAGGGACATTAACAAAATATTGATTAAGGAGCAGATGATGCTGAAACAAGAGTGGAAAAACCTACAAAGTTGAAAAGGTTATAAAATATATAAACCAAAGACCAGTGGAAAATCATTTAGACCCCAATGCTCAAATAATGTAAAATGGGAGAGAGAATTGAACTGTTATAATGGAGAAGGTGAATGGTAGGAAATTTAAATTTTACATAAAGCTACAATCTCAACAGACCTGAGAAGTTTCTAGTTCAATCTTCTACATAGATGTGTGTATAGTAGCAATAGAAGATGTAAATGGAATATTTTTCAGAAGGAGCTATGTTAATACTGATAGGAGCTTAAAACAACTGTACATTTATTCTGAACATGTGATATCGTTGAACAATTTTAGAAAGAGGTATGAATTGATATGTAGAGATAAAGAGGTTGCTATTGGAAAATTTCCAAACCGTAGAGGTAGTGCTAGGCACTGGAAATATCAAACCTATATGTTATTTTTACTTTTCTTCTGTTTTTCGGGTTTATTATTTTTTTTTTTTTTTTTTTTATTTTTATTTTTGTTTTGTTTTCGTTTTTCATTTTTTGTTTTTGTTTTTGTTTTTCTCTCTAATACTGTTTCCTTTCATTGGTAGTATATATTCATCGCTATCTGGAAATGCACAAGAAAAAATGTAAATATATATAAGGAACATCAGCATCTCTCATTTGATGTTTAACTTATTCATTTTGATTGTATATTTGTAAAATGAACGAATGGCTCCTGAAATATGATTAAGAATGTAATATACGCTTTTGACCCGTCCTCATTACAATTTGTGTACAAGTGATTTATTAATTTGGACAAATTCATTATAGATTGGCAAAGTATTAGAAAGTTTTGCATATAATTCTAATTATAAACAAAGTGGGTGTTACAAGTTGCCACAATAATACATGTTACAGAATAACAATGCAAACGGAATGATCCCTTCAGCTATTTACATTTTGAGATGCGCCCACCAAATAACGTAGTTTGGGAACTTAAATGTCACCCTCACTTCATGTCTAGCTACTGTGACAAATGTTTTCAGCTTCAAGCGTTAAATGTATACTGACTTCCGGTTTTCTTTAATATCGCATCTAAATGTACGCAAAAAAATCCCACTCAGATCAGCTGACTGAAACGTTAGTTAGAAGAGCATGCTGGTGTCCAAAATATATATTCGCAGAAACTCTTAAAACTATTATATTCGATGGATCACAATATTTTATACGGATACATTAAATTGCCTGCATACAGTCGCGTAACGACTGACTCGTAAAACATTTGTAAAATGGTACACCTGTTATAACTCTTATCATTTTACCATCTTGTTACACTTGTCAGCCCATGGTGACCTTTCTTACCACTGTGCTTTCATCTTTTGACTACTGTGTTATTTGTGAAAAGTCAGTTAGGAGCTCAACAATATACCTGTTACTCTTCTTTATATGACATCGTGTATCAATTTCTTCGCCTATATTGCTTTCAAATTCGATGAAGCATATTTTTTGAACTCTAGATACTGAGGATTGTAGGCCTAGACACTTTTTGAGTTTTTGCTTTTTAAACCTCGTTATGCACCTTTGGACTCTATGCCGCACTGTTCACGCCGGAGCAGTAGCGCTGCGATCGACAAGATGTTGTGCAATGCCGGTATTAAAGACGCGGGTGCAAACACGTTTCAACTTGGAGGGGGGGGGGGGGTGAGTAGCTAGGCAATTGTCTTATTGTAGAGTATCATTTCATTCCGTATTAGTTTTTTTCCTCTTTTTTTTTTTACCGACAAACGGTGTTTCATAGTAAAAAATAATCATTTCCGCGAATATTAACGAGGTATCACAAATGTATCGATAAAAGAGGGGAAGTGTGCGGCAGAATTCCCGAACACTTTGTTGCTAGGCAACATGGGCCTGGTGGCTCATCACGATTAACTGCTAAAAAGAACGGTTTCTTAACAAGACAAAACCAACCGTTTTTGTCTGTATTTCCACAACTGCCAAGTACATCAGTGTGACAATTTTCAGGTATATATAAGTTGAACCACAGTCCTACTCCTAATATCACCCAGTCTGCCAAATGTAAACACACCATCTATTCTACACAAATACAGACTTCCACGCAATCAAACTCATTGTAATCTGTGTTTGGACGCATCAGCTGTTTAGCTGATGCGTCCAAATACCTCATCAAATGCCCTATTTTTGGTTTGCCTTCATGAACAACTGTTCTAGTATACACGGGAAAAATATTAACCAGTTTCTGCCTTTGAAATTAAAATAATAGTATTTGCCAGAGACAGGCCTAATTTATTAAATTAAGACATGAAAGGCGAATGAACCCGCTTGTAAAAATGCTGGGACTTGGAAGCTTGTTGAGGACTATTGGGGAACTTGATATATGTTATTTGTCAGATAGGTCTATCGAACAAAACAGGCTTTGATAAAGGACTATATAAGGTATAGGGTACACAGCATGAAGCCCCAACTCGGGTAAATTGTATCACTTGCATTGTTCAACTGCTGGTATTCTGTGCATGCATATAATTAGTGTGTCATTAACAGAAACAAGTTTACTTCTATAGATTTCCTGATGTCATCTGTTGGCTCATTCATCCTTTCTCAGCATTCAGTTCTCACTTGGCCCGGTAGACAGTGGACCTATCTGACCACCAATTAAGTAACTCTGCGATGCAGAAAACGCAACTTAGATAACGTTATTTACACAGCAGCAACAGCATGATCAAAACACATTATTTTTCACAAGTACAGACAATCTCCGATTTGCATAAATCTTGAATTACGATAATAAACATTGTAAATTTCCACCCATTGGTTGACATTTTTCACTTACTTGATTGTCTTTGGCCTACCCGCCTAGTATATGGAAATTGTGCACCTCTGTGTTTGGGGAACCCGTATGTTAGCTTCACATTATATACTACCAGACAATCCAGTGTATATAAATATTTGTACAAAACAAAATGAGTGTCAGCCCTGCGGTGCGGAAACATTGATCCACAAGATTTGACCCTAGCTTTAAAGACACGCGATCTCACAGTTGTCACGCTTTTTCATTTATATCGGGAGTATTAATAGGTATGGATAAAAAAAGTCGTAACAATTGCTTTTAAGAGTGAACTCAGCAGATGTTTTCATTTATATTTATTGCATGTGCATATTTTGTATTTTATCTGGCGCTGTCTCGAGACAGTGATTCATTGTTTTGATGATTATGCTTTTCAGGACATTTTAGATGTTTCAATGAGTGTTTTCATATGTTGATGATAATTTGTTCGCACATACAGTGATGATCTTCTCACTGCAGTTACTTGTTTGAATCGAGATTTTGCGTCTCTTGTTGAATGAACCTGTGGTTGTTCACTATCTTTTAACACAACCGAAACATATGCTATGATTACCTTTGGAATGTTTATTTCGCTGGCAAGTTTGCTTTACTTTCATGATTTTATGCTTGATGCCAGGGAAATGGGCACTGCTACATATACCTGTAAAATGGGTTTCATTTCCTCGCATTACACTTGAAAAACAAGGTGTCATAGCAATGGTTCCTTAAGGAAGGTCATAACTTTCAGACACGATGGCTTATTGTGCATTGGTGCTTAGACGCTTCGAGGCTACAGATGGGGCACTCTGAAACAACCCCTTGAAATATACAACAGAGGAAGTTGTTCTAATTTTTACACTTATCCATCGACAGCAATACGGTTTGAGCATTGAAGTGAATTAAAGCTTTAATATTGATATCTTTGCTTCCACTTCATGTAACAAATTCAATATAAAGCATAATTAGCATGTACTAATGAAAATGGATTATCAATCTCAAGTATCAGCATGTAGAGTTCAAATTAACAATTACACAGTTCAACCAGCTCTATAACATGGTTCTGAATGGGTTAAATAAACTATTCATGTCCTGCATTTCATATCTCATGCATTCACTAAAAAGACCTTTTTATATGTTCATTGTAATATTAAATTACCCATATATCATTAAGCCTACCATATTAAATATGACGTTACAGCAACTTTGATTTTTTTGGCAAAGAGGGAGGCTAGTGCCTGTTGGAGGCAACAAGATGTGATGTATATGTATTATATAACAGAGTAAAAATTATAAATAATGAAATGAAATCAATAGTCTTTATTTTTTTATTATTTTTTTTTTTATTTATTTTAGTTTTTTTTTTTTTTTTTTTTTTATTTGGCTTTCAGGTTATGTTAAAACATTTGTACTGAACTTCTGCCTCAGGTGGCGAAGATATTGGGATATTCTCCTTTGCCCGAAAAAAATGCAATCGAGGCTCGTTAAGTATCCAAAAGATCGATTTCTATGAAACAAAAGATCTTTTAACCAAATTCACAGAGGCAAATGTGGTTTGTTGTGCAATGTATTACTTTTCAATGGTGAACCAAAAGCCGCATAACAGCGCAACATGTATGATAGTGATTAAGCCGATTAACCACCTATCCAGGCATACATAAGAAGGTGACGGAAGAATTTGTAAGTCTACATGTGCTTCCCGACTTATCACCTGCTGCTCCGCCACCAGCACCACCCCTGCGGTGTGATTTGAGTGGTCGTACATATGTGAGAGCTAGTAATCCTAGGCAATACGAACGGACTGTACATCGCATGGAGTCTCACATTAAGTTTGATATAGTTGAATCAGGACAATGCAATTCAGCATGGTGATAGGGTAAGACCATAACTACTACAAGTTCATGTACCTGTATCATAAGGTTTCACTCTGTCCCAAATAATTTATTGAACTTTGCAGGCATAGGTCAAGTGCTGCTTGTCCCCTCGACTGGCGCACCAATAGGTATGAAAACGATTTGCCAATAACGGAGGTTTGCTGGACACAAATATGCCTTTTGATCTACATGTTGAGCATCAAAACATGCTGTTCAATGGTAACATTCACGTGTACCTTGGTAAGCTAAATGAAAACAAAAACAACAAAACAATCAACCGGGTCAGTTGAAGCTTAGATACAACCGATTCTGTACTCAAAACTCATGCAAAGTGTACTGAAGTTAGTCTGCCATCTGGGAAACATACTGATGTAGACTTTGGCTGTGATGTTGCTTTGTTGGCAGCACGGTTCCACGAGGCTGAAATATTCTCAAATAGACCAAGTCGTGCATGATGCTGCATTTCCGAACTATGATTCCAATCATCTTACTAACTTGAGCTAACTACAATTCCACAAGTGCTTGAAGGAGTCTATTGAGACATTTTCCACAAAGCACTATTACAAATATCAACATGCATTTTTAGCTTGTTTTACATGATGAGCAATTGAAAATGGACATTTAGATAGTTTAATCATACTAAGCTATTGTTTTAAAATCTTTAAGTGATTTTATACCGTGAATAATTACTTATGTGTATGTATAAGTGCTGGTATTTAAATCTATGTGAAGTGTATTGGGAATCTTTATATGCAAACTTGCACCTACATGTGTAAATGTACATGTATGCTGTGAAAACACACATTAAGGTACCATGCCGTTTAACTTGTTATTTCTGCACGTGATGCACAGGGTTTAAGGTGGAAGCTGTGAAGCTAGTGCACAGTGTGACTGGCACCTTTGGATCACAATTACCAATTTAATTTTTTCACAAGTACATTAAACAAAAGTTTTGAGATCAATCATCTCATATAGATTTTATGTTCACATATCTGAGTTTTTGGGAGCATGTAGTTTAAGTCTCAGACAATCCAAAAATGTGAAAAAAGTGATAAGAGGTTATCCAAAGGTGCGGCGTCAGACCTTCTACCTTAATTTCTGTATTCTCTTACCTTTCTCTACTCAGTAACTCAGTTTAGTAAGTGTATATATGTGATAAGGTTGCTATACATGTTTGCCTCCATTGCTAGACTGAATTCATATGTAAGCAGACACATTTAGCATCGTGAGTAACAGGATTTGTCATGGCTGTTGTCAGGTTGTGCAAGCTACCATCTTCAAACTGTATTGATTAATTTGCATTGCCTGCTACCCAGACACATTTTAATTTTGGCTTCCATGACCCAAAGAGTCAAGGATATTTTGCAGGCAAGAATTTGCCAACCACCTTCAAGTTCCATTTGAAATGCCAGTAAATAATATTGACAGTCCCATTACCTTTTACTTACAGGGCCACGCCAGCCTGTTGGGTATGTTACAGTTTGCCTTGCCTGCAAAACAGACATTTTGTACTCCTGACTTATGTGACAAGTCACGAATGTGGTGCAGGCAACAGTTTGCTATATACCTTCAAGTTGAATTCCTTTCGCTATACTTGACAGACAGATGTGACGTATATAGTAAATACATAAAGTGATATATACTGTTGATGTGCAGTCAATAATGTATCCTCTACCGTCACATTATTTATTTATTTATTTTAATCTCTAGATTAAGCTCATTGCTTTGCTTTCCTAGGTTTGCAATCCTCTTTTAAATTTGATCAATATCATTGTTTTTGCTTTGCTTTTCGTGAACCTTTTCTTACAGATGCTAAAGAGATGCAGGTGTCTTTTCTTTAAAATAAAAAGCGAGACAAAGCTGCTTTGCAGACAACAGAAGCACATTAACATTTCATAACGATGTTTTTTTGTTTTTTTTTGTTCGGAACGAGTGCAACTCACACCTGCAACCTCTGTCACCAGTTGCCAAATCCCCATTCTAAAATAAAAAAAAAAAATGGTTCAATGGAGGTAGTCATGTGCGAGTGCCATATCAACAAGGTGGTTATGTAGTATATGTGCTGAGTTGGCATTTATTTCCTGAATCGGGGACTTAAATCCACCAGCATAAAAGAAATGCCGAATATAAACATATATATATATATATATATATATATATATATATATATATATATATGTGTGTGTGTGTGTGTGTGTGTGTATGTGTGTCTGTGTGTGTGTGTGTGTGTGTGTGTGTGTGTGTGTGTTTAAAACGAGCGGGACTCAAACTTGCAACCTTTGGTACCAGTTGCTTAGCTTAAATGGGAAACGCACATATCTCTCTCTCTTTCTCTCTTTCTCTTGTATAAATAATCAGCATCAGCTTACTGACAAGTTGACCTATGTCTGATTATGAATATAAAAAAATGTTACACGGAAAACAGCTATACTTTCAGTTACCTTTAGGAATTTCAACATGAACTCTCTCTCTCTCTCTCTCTCTCTCTCTCTCTCTCTCTCTCTCTCTCTCTCTCTCTCTCTCTCTCTCTCTCTCTCTCTCTCTCTCTCTCTCTCTCTCTCTCTCTCTCTCTCTCTCTCTCTCTCTCTCTCTCTCTCTCTCTCTCTCTCCATAAAACATAACTCTTTCTCTGGTAAATGTAGTAGAATTTTACAATAAGTAGGACTGTTTTACATTTTGACCTTTTAAAATTTCTAGAGCCATTAGATAGATGAACATAATGCTTGGCTGACTTGCACATGACTTACAATGGCATACTACATTTGTTGAATTCTAAATTATCATCTTAACAAATGTTTTATTAGATGACTTGTGGGATTTTATGCTTTCTCGAACATGTAAATTTCCCTTTCAAAATACTTCTGAAATCCCTACTTGAAATGTGACTGCTATGCTTACAAATTGTGTCTATTGTAATGTTATTTGACTACTGTTCTTGCAATTTTTGACAACGAGTTTTGTATTTGAGGCCTGGTGTCACTTGTTTCTGACTGATATGTAACAATTGAACCAGTGCACTAGCAAACTCTGACAGTGTATTGACTTTTGGCCACTATTATTTCACATTCAAACACTTTTCTTTTATAAACTCTCAGTTTGTCTCCGTTAAAACATCATGCCTTTAACTACATGTCTAAAGCACATCGAATTGTATAATCATATTGTTTGGATTCTAGTTGATGGTCATTTTAGGCCTAGGGGCTTTTCTGATGGATTGATGTTGGTGTTGGTGTCACTCTGTGGACTTATATGGATGATGATCATTATTGAGACGGTGGTTGCAACTAGTAACTTTTAAATGCTTAACTCTATTGATATTTCAACAAATTAGGAACCCGTGCATGCGAATTCTCTGATGTGCTGAAACTTTTGATCCCTTTTGATGAATTATACAGTCCTATATGCACACGAATAATGCACCTGTTCAAGCCAATTTGCTGAAATAGGCCTATAATTTGAAACCAAACTCTTTGCATTCTGTCATGTTAAAACTAGACATCGCTTTTTGAAATTATGGAACTTTGCTCATAATTTTTGGACTCTTTTGTGTAAAGACGAACTATAAATTTATGTGATTCAGTTATAAATACCAAGGAACATTGCCTTTGGTCGGAATTGACTTGGATTTGTTCCATTAGGACTACGGTTTGGATATGGTAATGACACTGTCTAACATCAACTCGACCAAACCCCATTCTTTAAAAAAAGAATGGTTCAATTAGGGTAGTTATGTGCGAGTGCCATATCAACATGGTTGTGTGGTATATGTACTTAGTCGGCATTTATTTTCACAATGTTGGACTTAAATCCACTATATTCCACTAGCATTAAGGAAATGCCGATTTTTTTTTTTTTTTTTTTTTTTTTTTTTTTTTTTTTTTGTCCAGAAAGAGGGAAACTCGAACTTGCAAGATTTGGCATCAGTTGTCTAGCTGAAATGGGAAACACACACACACACACACTGGACCAAATCCCCATTCTTAAAAAGGAATGGTTCTCTGGAGGCAGTTATGTAGTTTGGCATGAGTGGACATTGACATATAATTAGAACAGGTAGCTGAAGCAGTCAGAGTTTATATGAAATTTAATTAATCTTTATTTTCACATTAAAACTACTTTATGTGAGAAACATAGAATGTATTGTATGAATTGAACAGCCATAGTATACGTTCCTATAAGGTCACGAATATAATTTCAGTATTGAAAAATTATCTTTTTCTCCTTGTATCATTATAAGTTCCAAATAACATTTAAATACCCCTATGCATTATGCCTTTAACACAATGTGGTCAATTGTGAAATCGTGCTTCGTTCATAATAAAAGGAAATAATTCATGGTGCATGACATTAACTAACAGCAATAAAACTTAACTGTTGTGAAACAAAAAGTTTGTTCTTTATTAATGTCTTATCTTGATGCTCCTGTGTCCTGTTTTTCAAAATACGTTAAATCTTGCGACCCATGGATATTTTGTTCTGCCTGTCACACTCCAGTTTTTTTATTTAATAGTTTAATTTCTCATCGGATCATTTTTTTTGCTATTTATGAATATTAGCACAACAAAATACAAATAACTGGTCGTCACTGAGCATGTGTTTTGTAGAACAATAGTCGTTGGTATTAAATGCTTTTCTGTCCTATACTTGATCCTCATATATAAAAGTGAAAAGGAACAGTACATTTGGCGATAATCTTAGAAATTGGAAGCTAGCATTGACAATGCGCGTGCTATTAAAATATACTGTTCAGTTTCAAGATACAGTTATATCCCACCGTCTCTTGTCTTTCCACACAGCACTAGCGTGGAGTTTAAGAGCTAGTAACAACTGCACCACCACCACCATCATCACCATCATCATCATTGGAAGAAGTAAATACATGCACCCATGTGCAGATATTTCAATGTCACTGTCTTCATCATTTTCACTGCTGCCAGACTCTGCTTCCAAAATATTGCGCAGGATGTCCCAAGTGACATTTAGAAGTGCTTCTGCATAAAAACTGTGGTGGTTTCTCAACATACCCCTGCCATTTATAAACTCCATGTGCTGAGTGGTATCATCAATCATACTGGTACTAAAGCTAGTAACTATATCTATTCTAGTTAACAGTTGATCCTGTGGAAGGTTCTGCATCAAAGAATACTGGTAGTCCACGAAGCCTTTGTGCAAGGAACTCCCCTCTTCAAAAGTAATCTCATGACAAACCACTTCATTGTTCCATGTACCCCCTGTTTATCCAATAGTTGGTTGTAATTGTCTTTCTCCACCAGACATGAATTGTTCCATTTCATAAGATCCAGGACAAGTACAATGTTGTGCATTAGTGCATGTGCAAAAACATTTATATTGCACGGCACCCACTTCACAGCAGTCAGGACCGCGTGACTAGCTGTTCCATCACGTCCCATCCGCTCGGTTTCTTGTAGATAATCATCTGCATCATTTGAGGGTCCATAATGGACCCTTAAATGATACAGATGATTATCTAGTCACTAACTTGGTCCATCCATCAGCGGGAACCATCAAAGAGTTGTAAACAAACTCTCTTGTATTTAATCGTGGCCATTTGTCGCTTTATTTATTTTTTGCGAGGGTGTGTGTAAATAATAACTAAATAGACTTTCCGTTTTACTGTACAGTGGTTTTCATCGATACACACTGTGCCGTAACTGTGGTTTCCCTCTTCGGGCCTTTCATAATCATATTGTCCATCTCCTATATAAGTAGATTTTACCCATTGGAAATCAAGAACGTTATTTGTCATTTCATAATGGCTAAGAGAGGCGATACCACCAGTGAACGTACTATATTTCGAGCACAAATGGGACTGCTAAGTAAGTCAATGACTTGCCGGCTTCGGTATACAAAGACCCTAACATGCCTATGACTTTGCTTAAACTATCTAATTTAGCGATTTGTTCACCCGATACTGTCGGAGGGCCAATTGTATCAGCAGCAGAACATGCAGTTTCCTTTAATGAAGCGATAGCTCCGATGTCTGCAGCCATACAGTCTGGCTGTGTTTATTATTTTCAGGAAAGTTACAGACTTGAGGTCAGATGATGAGCTCGCTCTCTGATTGGCTGTTGAAGTCAGAGTAAGTCTGTTTGATGTGCGCCCTGTGTAAAGAGCACCCTGAACCCTGCAGTTTGAACCCGTTCGTATTCTCGCGCATAATAGAAAGAAAGATTTCAGAAAAAATAATGTGTCTGTGTTGCTTCACAGACACAATAAAGACTTCATAGGAAACAATATGTCAGTGTGGGCACACAGTCATACAAATAAATTCATATTAAAGTGTCAAATGATAAATCAGCTTAATAAGTGAAGCTTTAATTATAAATGCAGAGCTTCAATACGAGTGAAGAATACCTCTCAAACTAAACACAGTGACTAAATGTGCACTGTACAAGTTCGGTTAAGAATAATGTGACTTACTCCTGAACTAGTGTTAACCCCTTTGTAGCTGGATATCTCACTTTAGTTCAACTACCAGCCAGTGAGTAACTGAAGTAGAAACAAACTGGAACATTGTCTTATGAGTAAACGGTTACAGCTAGACCACTTGTGCGAAATAAAGCTTAAGTTGAACTTGAACTTGAACAAACCTAGCCAATTCCTTACAAAAATTGTAATAATGGGCATCCTGCACCAGAAATGTAAAACAAACCCTTTGATGACACCTTATCTTCACTATGAAAGTCTCCAAACAATAACGCTCTATTTTGCTGCCAACTCGGTGTTATTGTTTCAAGAAAAAACAATGAGTCCAGTGTGAGACATTTGATTAAATCCCACCAGTTTGGAGTAATTTGTTGACAGTGAGTAAATGTGCACTTAGGCATATGAGTAGGAATAAAAGTCATTAGCATTTAAGTCAAGAAAACATATTCAAAACATTAATTTTCTTAACCACGATCTAAATACAATTTAGGAAAACTTGTAACAATCGTAGGCCCCTGCTTGCTACCGAAAGCTCCTGGGGGTTTAACCTGACAGTAAAGATGTTCGCCTAAAATGCCTTAAGGTGAATGATAAAACAGACCGATGTCAAAAGATAAAATTAAGTAATAAACAGGCAGGTCTAAAATCCCTAACAGTTCAAAACCAAACTTTTTACTCATCATTGGATATTAACTGCAAAATTTGTGGAAATATTTAATCAAAAGCACATGTCAATGGGGAAGGTAATAAAAAAGTCACACTTCTGTCTTCAAAGGCATCCACCAGATTCACTCGAACTTGGTGCGGGTGTACCTTGGGAGGGTCTCTGCCAAATACTGTCAAATGGTCATGCTTTTTTTCCCCTTTTTTTCTTTCTTCTTCAAATTGTGATTAAAAAAAAATCCAAAACCGCCCGGACAATAACTTCGAAATTGCATAGGGACTCTTCCGCGGACCCGGAAACCTTTGTTCAACAATTCGCGCTTTGGCTTTTTATTTGTTTTTGTTTCTCTGTGTTCGCGTTTTTCCACCTCTTCTAAAAAAAATCCCCAGATTGTTCCAGCACTAGAAGGAGATGAAGCTTGTGGGAGGGTTAAAGAAAATTTTTCGCTAGGTGGTGATACTTTGAACCCCTGTTTTTTTACTTTAAAAACGAAATATATGCATTGTTGTCGGTAAATGCATGCATCCTATCGATTATTATGTAGGTCAAAGGAGATTGCAATGGGAATTGTTAGAGTCCGCCTGTTTGAAACAAATTACCAATTGAATTAATCATTCAGCTAAACGAAATTGAAATTGGGCGTCATTATTTTTTGAGGCGGGTCGTGATTACAAGCAGGCCTTACTATACAAATGTTTACGAAATATTTTAAACGAGTGTCCTCAACACTATTACACATAAAACAATGAAAAGAGAAATGAGATACCCAAACAGAGTGTCCCATTGTAATAGCAATCGAGTTAAATGACTAACATATGTTAAGTATAGTGCATTTCCGGATGAAAACAAGAAATTTCTATCATGTTTCTACATAATATTAGGTTTGACATGCGCTGTATAAACATAAGGACAATGACAAACCGACGTGAATGACATTGTGATTTTACAAGCATTCGCCGTTTATTTTGGAGAACATCGATCAAACGTTCATGACTTGAAAAATGGAAGATATGAAAATATACACAGTAATTTGAGCTAGGTTAGGTGTTTTGTTTGTGAACATGCAGTTCACATTGATGTGACCTCACCTGATCTCTTGAGGGGACTATGCCTAGATTCACCATACTCAGCGGAAAGAGAACAGATTTCTTAAGTGCCATCATACACATGCAAGGCTTCATCATAAATATTTCATAGCATTTGGCGAATGCAACTTGTTTCGTGCTGTTGATGCAATAAATCCAGTAGCAATCACATGCTGATACTCAAGGAAGCTTGTTGTACAAGTTAATTGATATATAAAAATGGGAACAAGAGTTTGCCCCCCGAATCCAATCTTAATAACAGGTCGCCGAAGGTCTATCAGGAATATCACAACCTTGTATGGATTTTTGAGCTCGCATTTATGCACAGAAGGCAAAGCGGGATCAATTCAACGCGACAGGGATATTTTATTGGCTGATCAAAAGCTAACAGGTTTTGAGTCTGAACATCGCGTTCGTCCCAAATGCAAAACTGGTTGGCATCGTTGGGCCACCCTGTGTCTTGTGATATAAACTGTGGACCTTCATTCAGAGTTATGCCCTTGGTTTGCTAATGTAAAAAGTTGAGCAAATTCCATTCAAGCCAAAATCATATCAACATGGAGTTGAAAACCATGGGAAACATATTTCTACGTGAGTATTTTCATTGCGTGTTGGGAGTTGCTAATGTATACACGGGGCCTTCATTGGGACATCTTAGGTTAATAATAACATGTCATATACTTTGTTTTTTTTCCAAAGAAATCTTCACAAAATATATATAATTAATTCAACAGAGTGACGAAGGTTGATGAGCAGTGCAGTAATCTTTATTAATCACATATCGCTGAGTTAGTAACGGCAGATGCAAAAAGTGAGAGTACTATTGTTGAAAGACCCTTGTTCTTTCGTACATCCCCTCTTAAAGTTATCTTTACTGGAACCTGATATTGTAAAAAAAAAAAAAAAAAAAATCATCACGCAGGCCAGGCAGGTGGTATAGACGTCTTCATAACTATATGTTTAATATAATGTTTCGTCATTTAATCTATGTTTCCAAAGCTAAAAAAAGAAAAAAATTAAAAAAAAATAAATACAATTACAAACAAGCACCCGATAACATTATTATATATTTTCGGAGTTTTTAAATTTACTAGAATAAACTTCACGCCTTTCACAGGCTAACTCTTGCCCTGATAAATTAAGAACTTTCAGTACGAGTAAAATGTACATGAAATATACACGAAATGTAAACTCAGGGTGATTAGTTAAAGTTAACAGTTTTGTGCCATATAAACTCACAAACCCGAGCTAAAATTGAGATCACATTCGACAAAAAAAAAAAAAAGAAAGAAAAACAAAAACAAAAACCCACAAAAAAAACACGCACACACACACACACACAAAATATTGTACACAAATAGGATTCGACACAAAACGTTACGTTTGTTGCACGCGATTCGTATTTGGTTGACTCACAACTTTTTTATAATTTTTTTTTCTTCTGTTTTCTCACAATGGAAGATGCACACTGTATCTCTGTTAATTTCGGAAAGTTTGGTTTAGAATATTGATATTTCACCCATATATTCTGCTTCACTGGCAGCAAAAGATTGGTAGTATTATTTTGAAAGTTACCCTTGACTTCATTTGTTGCTCTCCTCCTCAAGGGCAAATACGCTATGCCGAACAAATAAGACCACAGAGAGCGTTTTGGCTTTGCAAGTGCAACCGAGAATATGTCTCATACAGACCAAACAGTCAATCCAAGCTGGATTTTTTTATTTTTTTATTTAATTATGTGTTTGTTTGTTTGTTTGTTTGTTTATTTATTTATTTATTTATTTATTTACTTATTTGTTTATTTATTTATTTATTTATTTATTTATTTATTTGTTTGTTTGTTCGTTCGTTCGTTCGTTCGTTCGTTCGTTCGTTCGTTCGTTCGTTCGTTTGTTTGTTTATTTATTTATTATTATTATTATTATTATTATTATTATTATTATTATTATTATTATTATTATTTTTATTATTATTGTTATTATTATTATTATTATTATTATTATTATTATTATTATTATTATTATTATTATTATTATTATTATCATTATTATTATTATTAGCAGCTTTTTGTTGGATATGAAAACTGATTCAGCTTAAGCCAGTGGCCTCTATGAGTGCTGAACTATTTAACATTTAGAAAAAATAAAGAACAAGCGTATTGAGACTGCGCGGCTGCTTAGTGTTTTTTTTTCTCAAGGTCGTTCACATCCGGAACAACAAAATCATATGGCATATGGCATATGGCATACAAAAGAGTAGTTTCCTGAGAACCATCTATTGACTTAAGCTGTGCATATATGATTTAAATTTTGTAGTTGTTATCAAATTAATCATCTTATTGGAAGAGTTTTATATATATATATATATATATATATATATATATATATATATATATATATATATATATATATATATATATATATATATAAAATACATACATATATACATATTCTGGACGATTCCAACCTAAACAAGCCCCACTGACTAAACATTATTTCTGGCAGATAATTAGGAGCTGGATGCTCATTTTATCTGAAACTGCGTTTATAATGGCTAGCGTGTTGTCGATCTGTGAGCAGATCTGTATTTTGACCCGAATCGCCTGTGGCTGATCGATCAACATTTTTTTTCTCCCGGATTATGAATTATAAAGACAAGTTTTCGTCCCCACAGGCCAATGTATTTTGTTCCTGAATATATGGACACAAAGTGTGTAGTTAACGTGAACTCTGTCAGGGGACACCTTGGTAATATGGACATGATTTTGCTCCCTAAAACCGAATGTATCTTGGTCAAAGTCAAAGTCAAAGTCAAAGAAAGCTTTATTTTACATCGGTACATGGTTAAAACATTCACACATTAGCAGAGACTGCTAGTCACCGATAAGACAAGTAAAAAATATATATATACATAAACTAACTAAGAATAATAATGTATACCTTAAAAATGTACATACAATGGTCATAACAAGGGGTTATCACACTTGCAAACTAAAGGTTACAGAGGGCACACTTACACTTTACCCCTTGCCATGTACTAATCAGTTTTTTAAAGTAATGGAGCCTGACTGCCTTACGGCAGTCTGCAGGCAGGTCATTCCAGATTCTGGGTGCCAGGGAGCGTAAGGAATGTTTGCCGAAAAATTGAGTGTGTATTGTGGGGTATTGTAATGCTATGTTTTCTTTACTTCTGAGGTTATAATTTGACTGACGAAGTCTGAAGACATCCTTCATATGTGAAGGACTGAGGTTATTTAGACATTTGTATACCTCTGCTTTTCACCATTCACCATTCATATATTTCACAGATGTTCCCTTAACACGCCTTGACTACATGGTAAATGTTCATCAACAATGTCATTGAGCATAGTGTTATACATCCAGTAGTTATCGTTTGGATCATCAAATATCAGGGCATGATAGGGTATGTAAGAGACATCGGTTTGGAACTGTTTTGCATCAAAATGTTTGTACGACCTGTAGTTTATGTACCTTGGCTTAAAGTTTGGTAAATTACATTTCCAAGTTGTTGTCACCAATTTATGGAAATCACTGACCCCAGTCCCCCATGTTTGTGTATGACACAGCAAAGTTGATGAATTTGTTAAGTACACATCCACAAGAGACATATTTTCTGATTTATAACAAGTGAGATATTTAACTAGATTCTTTAAATCAAACGCATCCATCAAGTCTGCAAGGGGTTTTCCATTCCCATTTGGCCTACTCAAGTCAAAGTTCAAGTCTCCAGATATTAAGACATGTTCATATTTGGAGTACAGTTTGTCTAGAATACAGGATATATTGTCAATAGCAACGGGGTTTGAATAATTCGGAGGTCGGTATATGAAAACAAGAGCCCATTTGCTGCTGCCTATTTTTACTTCACACACGATAGATTCAAGATTTGTGCTCTCAAACTCTTGAATACGTCTACTTGGAATATCCGACCTAATATACACAAGCTGACCACCTCCATGAGCATTTCGATCTCTCCTATATGTTCGGTAAGAGTCAACAGCAAATGACCATCTGGGAAGCTGTCATCGATCTTAGTTTCTCCAATATGTAAACAGTCAACCAGCCGTTGATCAAGTAGACATCTTATTTCATCAAATTTATATCTTACACTGTTAATGTTTATCTGAGAAGCAATGAGCTATTTGGCATGCATTTTCCTGTAGCCTCTCAGCTGGTTTACATAGTCTGGTACATCAGAGCTGTCGTTCATATTGTTTTCCGAGTCAGATATATGAGATTCATCAGCGCTGCCTGTATGTGCACTGCCATGATTTGCCAGCTCTGATGTGGGATTGAAAAAGGGGTCTGTAAACATAAACATTGACATTGAGTCATCCAGTTCTTGTTGTGGGGAAGTGCAACTAGTTCATAGCCATTCAAATTGGGCACTGTTGGTACTTGCACAGGCAGCATGTGTTATGTGGCTGCACCCAAAACAAAGGAGGCTAGGTTGACCCCTATTGACCGGTAAGGTACACTCCGGACATAATACTGACGGACCAGGGTTAATTTCTATGTCTCCACAAAGTAAAAGGACAATATTAAAACTAGACCTGGGTCTGATCGCTGTCGTTTTGATCCAATAACCTAGATAGGGCCTTGAGAGAGTGGTCATCAAATTCAGGTTTGTATTTTGATCAACGTTTGAGACCAATTGGAAAAAAACACCTCCCAGTACTGCCAAACATGAAGTCGTTGCAAGCAGTTGGCCATGTAATATTTAAAAGTACATTGGTTGCATTATATGAGGCCAAGGTAAGATTTAAAGTACTTGTACCCATGACCTGTGTTGTGGGCCAGACAGTGCCAGTTTGGTTCATCCAATCGTCCTGGGTTGTAGATACAAAACAGTCTGGTTGTAGCACTTGACAGCCAAACAATAAGGTCCAGGCTATGGCATAATGAAGCACTGCATCAATAGCCTTTATGTCAGTGTCTTGTTTGGTATTTTTCTGTCTTTGTTGATAAGACCTGTAATCAAAGCTCCCGACACGGACTCTGTAGTGGTGTGTATCCATGGCTGATTGATTGAAGACAATAGCCCAAGATTAGACCAAGTCTCCTGCAAATCTGCAGTTCAAATGTATATGGTCTGTAAAATCCTCTGATTGATGATCGATCTGACCGATGATAATAAAGTCCAGATCACCAGAGATTCACACACCAGTAATCCAAAAACTGTTGATGCAAAGTGCCCATAAACATAAAAAATGATGAAAATATAATGGCTGCTCCAAACTTATGTCTGCCACCCCGTCTAGCACCTCTCGGCTCATCACTCTTTTGTAATAATATTACCTCTATGCCGTACACACCTGTCCATTGTGTATTGTAAACACGTTTTGTGGAAACAAATTCTAACGCACCCTGTGTAGTCTGAATGTTAGTGAATTCAGTTATGATCGATTATATAAACTATTATATTGTTTTCGTCTGTAAGATACCTGTGACATACCGAGATATGTTGACTTAGCCAACGTATGTGTCCGAGTTTCTTACCCTGAAACAAGAAGCCTGGATAACCTTTTTTCTACTTTTATTCGTTATTGACAATTACTTAATGATTTAAGGTGCCATTCGTCCAAATGCATGTAATACATGAGTCTAAAACTGGATAAATCTTATTTCCTGCTCAGTGAGCAAGGTGAAATGTGGGAATAAGGTAGCCAGGAAATACAATGGTTGAGCGACAGCAATATGTAATATTCCACTATTATTTATCGTGTGGGGGCTATTCCATGTCTTCCAAGTGGTTCAGATTTTGATACATCCATGACGCATCCTGCCCTACATAGTACGTATAAAGTCACCACTGTCCTGGAGGCGACAGTTTCCATTATGACGGTGGGTTGAAAGGTGTTATTATATTTTTTTAGCAACTCCTTCAGGTGAAGAAACATACTGAAACTTCCCATTGTAAACTTATCGGAGTCATAGAAAATCATGAATATCTGTACGCATAGCAAGCAAAAATACGAAACAGGAACGGGTACCGTTCTGATTTTTACGACACGTTACATTTTGGTTGCAGGGCAACGGTAATAACAAATCCAGTACGCTCCATGCGAGTTACTCTTATGCAAATTTACTTCTTCCTCGTGTAACAAAGGTTAAGATATAATCACAAGATAGCATTTACTTTCACTGGAGTATAATAAATTGGCCAACTTCACGCTAAGTTTCCTTGTAGGACGTCACATATTGTACGGGCAACTTTAGGTCCTCAATTGTGCCCATGCTTGTGCCGGGAAAACTACTCCACTTGTAGTTTTACAGATAAAATGTTGAGGATGGATCCCTGCTTCATTGCGTTTGAGGTTTCACGGAGCACGGCTCTATGTCATACTCTAAAGCACAATCACGTTCTATACGTTGAATGCAGACTTACTAGGTCCATCGTTACCATCTGTTAGTACTTTTAGTATGGGACTTAAGGGTCGTCCTTTCATTTTTGTCAATTTTCGCAGTAACTCATATTCTTTATATATATTCTGAGAGGTTATGCACTTTCTTACAGGTACATTGGATGATCTATCCTGTTACAAAACACTAATAAAACTTAGGTTAAACCAAGGAGGCTACACGAAATATAGAATCCATGGTCAAACATTTTTTACATTTTTTTTTTTTTTTTGAATGTTCGGAACCACCGAGACTATATCGCCCAGCTGAAATGGGAAGCGCACATATCCACTCGACCAAATCCCTATTCTTGAACAAGAATAGTGCAATGGAGTTAGTTATGTTTGAGTTCAATATGTGGACATAGTGATTATGCATATGTGTTCTGAGTCAGCATTAATTCCCAAAATTAGGAACTTTATGAACACCTGTGATTAACATGGATAAAATGCACTTACACTTCTGATGTTTCGTACCGCTTTAGCACCCATTCTACGGACAGCGATCCCGATGCTACTAGGCTTATTATGCTTGGGATTGGATCTCAGAAACTTTTCCAGTCCCAATTGGCTTATGTGTAGTGGGGCCAATACACAGCGTGCTGAGTCGGCATTAATTCCCAAAATTAGGAACTTTATGAACACCTGTGACTAACATGGATAACATACACTTGCACGTCTAATGTTTCGTACCGTTTTAGCACCCATTCTACGGACAGCGATCCCGATGCTACTAGGCTTATAATGCTTGGGGTTGGATCTCAGAAACTTTTCCAGTCCCAATTGGCTTATGTGTAGTGGGGCCAATACGCAGCGTGACATGGTGACATAGGGATTTCAAGGGGATTGCACACAGTTTGGAAATACCTGAGCCAAATGATCAACAAGAAAGAAAAACACCGTGTATTGTATGGCCATAAGATCGTTTCACCACACTACTCAAAGCCGTGCCATCATCATCTTTTACAAGCCAAAAAGTTATGGAGTATGTATTGTAGTATACTTATTGTGGAATGCTTTGCAAAGACTAGACTACCGTATTTGCTCCTAATGTATAACACTCCCTCACAAACGTGCACCCCGCACTTTGCAATCTCAGGTATGGTATTAAAAATTAAGTATTTCCCAATATTTGTCATTGCTTGTGTTACTGTAAGTTAGGATAAATCATGGTTACAAACTCTGCAAACGTCATGTATGCCCCAAGAAATATTTGCATGAGCACAGCGTGCTACTATTGTAAACAATACGGTATTATTCAATCGCCATCACTTAGATTGCTTTTTCCGCAGTGTATGTTTATAAATGTAAGCCCATCTGTTTTGAATAGAATGTCAGAAAGTGTGGTTTGCCGGATATGTGATGATGTGGGAATAAGAGTTTCTGTTCTTCATCTTTTGTATGTACAACCAATTTTTTGTAAAGGAAATATGTCTGCAATCATATACTGCATAGTCACACTGCAGTTTACTTTCGGGAATAGGTGTATACTTAAATATATACATACTAATTCATTACTTGTAAAACAGTTGTCATTTCTTTCTAGTCGGTCACCTACCTGAGCCTTGCTATTGTGTCTGTCCTCTGCCAAAAGATGGCTTGTTTGATAATAATAATAATGTATGTATTCTGACATGTCTGTTTCCGCAACTTATCCACTGTTCTAGGCTCCTGGATATGTACACACATACAGATATTGGTTTTTTTTGTTTTTTTGTTTTTTGTTTTTTTTTTTTTTTTTTTTTTTTTTTTTTTTTATTTTTTTTTTTTTTTTTTTTTTTTTTTTTTATTTTTGTTTGTTTTTTTTGGTTTCTTTTTTGGTTTTCCTTTTTTTTTTTTTTATTTGTTTTTTTTTGGTTTTTTTTTGGTTTTTCGTTTTTTTTTTTTTTTTTTTTTTTTTATGTTTGCTTTTGGTTCATTCTTTGCCATTATAGTAATGCACAAACTCCACAATCGAATTTTCATTGTTTTGAAGAATAAATTTTATTGTTGCTTCACTTTTGTTATTATAATTGCCACGTAGTCTTTCAGCATTTCCCCATAAAATTTGTTCAGAAATATTTCTATGCATGAAATATGCCATTTATTGTAAACCACCTTTAACATTGTGACCTGTAAAAATATATCTTTGAAATACAGTTTTCCAAAAAAGCAATGAAAAGGGGATATTAACTTGGTCATATTTCTCACAACCCCATCTAGCACCGTCAGTGCATGTGTAACATACAGTAAAAAAAATGGTAATCTTGATGATTGAATTGAACCATTCTATAACAAGCACGTTTTCTCTCAGTACCTTGAAAGGACCTGAAATGCTGCTGTTTCTTGCACATTAATCTGAAAATTACTGCGGCAAGAAAAAGGCCCAAGCTGAATTATTGGTATTCGTAGAGAATTTTCGTCAACCAGGTAAGATGGTATTTTCTGAAAATCGCATCAATGCCAGCCAAGCGAACACATGCCTTAGCTTTGCCTCTAGGCTAACATTACTATATTACAGAAATGCCTGTTCCCAGTTGATGACAAACTCCAGATTTTTTCCGGAGTGTTAAAGTGTATATGTGAAAGATAAATTCCAAGACGGTTAATTAGAAAGCAAATAAGGAATTTAAATAGACAACGAGCTAATATATGTTATACGCCTGCTTCCCGGTTGTTTTTTTTTTTTTTTTTTCCTTTTTTTTTTTTTTTTTTGTTTTTTGTTTTTTTTTTTTTTTTTTGTTTTTTTGTTTTTTTTGTTTTTTGTTTTATTTTGTTTTGTTTTTTTTTATTTTGTTTTGTTTTGTTTTGTTTTTCTTGTGTATGTGTGTTTGTTTTTGTTTGAAAATAAAAGTGGTTTAACCAAAAGAAATGACATGGAATCACTTGATATTTATTCTATCTTGATACAGTTCCTGTACGTTGTCACGTGTTGTTATAATGTGATAAATGAGAACAACGCTTCCTTCTCACTTGCAGAGTGCACTCCATCTGAGAGCAAGTATCTATGCCTAGTGTTCTCTAGGAACACTACTCCTTTGCCGTTACGAAGAAAAAAGATATTATTTGCAAGATCATTTTGCTTTTTTAACATTTGGGCATTAATGGTGGGATGCAGAAGTCACGTTTCGCCGGGAATAATGATTACGGTCCAGGAGACAACATACTTATCGATTGTCATCTTCATGTGGCTGGTAACTCTCTGTAAGTTTGTTTTCGTGTATTCTACATTGCCTTATTCACATATAAAATAATATATAACTGCATCCTTTGTAGCGTTGGATTTGACGTTTGGCTACCAGTGTGTCTATGCATCAAGAAGTATATTTTAAATACCCGTTTAAACCTAATAACCTTCAAACTTATGGTGTCTTATTTGATTCTAGAATTTACATTTCTGACAGCTATTTAGATTTCTCTTCCCTGGCTCATTTCGTGCCCACATCTGCAGCTCCTGGAATAATGGAGGTCACGTGTTAGCTAATTGTTGTTTTTTTTCTTCGAGACAGGTCCTTGTGAGCAACAGAGTCCATATGTTTGTACTATGGCCCGCCAGAATGCTATTCAAAGAAGTTTGAATATAAATACCATTGTCGAGACAGCTCAGTCTCAATGAAGAGGTGGTTAAACCTTGATTTTTGGCTTTCATATCAGTCTCATTTGATGCGCATACAGTTGCCTATCTTTTTCAACATTTAATACAGTTACCCATGCTTAATCATCATCATGTCTCTGTTGTGTGCCGTTAATGTTTACAAACGTGTCAAAAGTTTTCAAAAGTGCTGACAAATTGCGAAAAGGAGGACAACAGACAACGCGAATATCCATCCTACCTTACATTTATATGAAGTCATAGCCATTCCCAATGCCAAAGATTGATGTTTCAATTGTCAATATTGGGACATTAAATGAATGTATGCTACACTTATTCACTTATACTCATATAAAATTACAGTTACTGAATAAATTTAATCCAGCTCAAACTATCGATATGCCCTGTACAAGAAGTGAAAACGTCAATTTCAATTCACTTTCACAAACATCTAATTTTTAAACCATACATAATCAAATCAATTTTGCTTTTGCAACAAAGCCAACCTTGGCAGAAAATGACCTTTTGTCATAATCTGAAATGTTAGTGACTGTTTCTTAGCTCTATATCAGATCAGTGCTTACACTTGAATGCATTTGAATATAAAAATTTACAATCGTGTGATATCGAATAAAAATCACCATTCATCTTCTCCTAGCATTCTTATAGGCAACCGCCATAAATTATTTCATAAAACATTGAATTTTGCAATATGTTACAAGCTTGCTTTTTATGCATTTTATCTTAAATTAAAGTATTCGTGAATCTGAATACAACTCTTTTATGCAAATGTTAGATATAAATGAAAAGCATACTGCAGTTGAGTGAATAACTTCGATCAAACTGATGTTCAGTTGCCTCAAAATTCAGCTTTGTATAATGGGCGTGTTTGCTCATTTGCATCACAAAAGAAAGGGTCCCATCACATATTTATATACTCATCTACATGCACTAACTAACGTAGTTTTGAGGTCAAAAGCAAGTAACTCTTGTGTCACATTTTGACTTGATATCCAAGTATGTGACTTATTTTTTTTAGCTCCTAAGGTTCATGCTATACTTCCTGATGCGCATTACTTCTATTGACAGCACGTAGTGGTTGATTAATTAAGTTATAAAATCTTTGGAATTTGGTGTACGTTCAAAAACTGTGTTGCTTCTTTCACCACTGTACTGAACTTGTTGACGACTATCTTTACAATCGCTAGTCACTGACCCCCTTTTGGTGTGTCAAATGGCCGTTCAAAAAATTTAAATTATTATTCTTTGAAATAAAACCATGCTGATACTATGCATCTAAAACGCCTTGAAATATAGTGAACTGCATTATTCAACGCTGGCCACTGATCACTTTAGGAGCAGGAACTTTTGATTGATGGCTCTGTAAATGGCTTGTAATTTATGTGGGTCGTGATCATTACTGACATAAATAGCTTACATTGGTGCTTTCAAAAGCGGCATTCTTGTGTGTGATCAGTATAGGAGTTAATGTTTTGTAGATATAAATTGGATAATATGCTTCTTAATCAATTCAGCCAGTATTGTTTTTGACATATCATATCAGATTAAGTTAAAGCAAAACCCTGTCTTCCATGGAAGTTCCCATAGCCAATCTTGGCTCTCGGCTTTGAGATTATAATAGGTGGCAAATTTGAAGAAAAAGAAAAAAGAAAAGAAAAGAAAGAAAACGTTTTCATCAAGCTAGAGGGTCAACATACATATATTTTTCATTTTGTTATTTGGATAAAACCTCTGATATGGACAATCACTCTTTTCATGACCAATAAATGTTATTGTTATAAACTCAATATATATATATATATTTCCGCATCAAAATTAAATGTTGACTTGCCACTCATACAAGTAGAAATATACAGCGTCCTCAAGTATCCTAATGCATCTTTACTTTTGGCCCCATACCTAACGCAGGTAGCTGATTCTGCCAATCATAATGCATAAGTGCTTCCCTGACCCATAAAATATAAAACGGTCCTCGATACATTGGAACTAAAAAACACACATTTTCTTGTGTTATTCCATCTGTTTGTGTCAACTTTCATCGCTCACAACACATACTGGTGCAGTTGGTACCAGCGTTTCCCATTTTCGGCTGGATGATCGGTGCCGAAGTTTGCGGGGTTCGAGATCTGGCCGTTCCGTACTCACAAAACATATTTATTTACGGTACTCCTTTTATGCTGGTGGACTTCCATCTGATCTCCGAGACTGTGTCTACTCCGAACACAGTAATAAATTTCTACTGGAAAAAATACAATGTACTGTGCCGTCGAGCATGGCATTCAAGTATATCTGCCTCCATTGAACCATTATTTTTCGGAATGGGGATTTGGTGCAGTTGCTGTGTGCCATTCCCATTATCGACTAGGTGATTGGTGTCAGAGGTTGCTGGGTTGAAACGCGGCCGTTCGGTGAATCACAGAAGACATACTACCAGCAGAATTTCGACTGTGTAATGTTTTTCGACCTGAAGGATGACACTGGCCAAACATAATTATATTCTGGTTGATTTCAATGTAGCTGTGGCTGCCTCACCATATGATTTTGTGCCTTGAGGGAACAATTGATCACAAATGGTATTTGTATTCAAGTTATGCATGTAATTAAGGCGGGGGGGGGGCTAAAAGTATGAATATTATTTGTCTTTTTACCTAACATTTGCCCCCATTACAAAAAAAACAAAACAAAAACAAAAACAAAAAAAAAAAAAACAATTGACATTACTTTGAACTTACTTATTATTAAACCAGAGGCTGACATTTTAACAGTATGGAGCTCATTTTGCATACATACATTATTCACAGCTATGTTGAGATAGCTTCATATCTTCTCTGCATAACAAGCAAGGTGCGTTTTGGATGGATATATGGTTTAGATTGATAACATGTGTATTATGAAGTTTAAGTCTACAGGAGTGTTTCTGTGCAATATCAACGCAAGTTGGTGAAAGGTTGAGGAGAAAAAGATTTTTTCTTTGTAAGATTTGCTCCCAAAAAGAACCAAAAAGTTGCTTAAAAATCCAAATATTGCTGGAGCATGGCCATTTGACCGCGTCTGGGAGTGATGTACCCAAAGTACATAGATACCAAGTTTTGAAGTCACTGTGGTTTTTGTTTATGGAGAAAAAGTAGAAAATGTAAATAATTATTAGAATGCCCATTGACTTGCATAGTGATGAATGAGAAAGGTGCATTTACCGATAAGTACCTGAATTGAAAAAAAAATCAATAAAAATCAGGAATCCACAGCAGCGCAAGCTGGTGTACGAGTTTGTTTGACCCTTCCACAAGAAACATATGCACCAAGTTTCAGCTTATCCCAGTGCAGTTCTGAAAGAAGAAGTCGAAAATAGTGAAAACACACAAAAAATCATAAAAAGGTGCCAAAAAAAAAATGCACTGCCAACTGGTGAACAAGTTAAGAGCTAGGAGTTCCTAGGAGTGTTCCTGTGTCATTCAAAGCAATTCGACAAGCGGTTTTGGAGAAGATTTTTTGCAATTAGCCCCGAAAAAAAAGAAAAAACAAGAGGACTGTGACAGCCCTGTGCTCAGCTGACATGCACATATACCCTTGCAATAGTAATCAATAGGAAAGGTGCATTTACCAAAAAGTACCCGAATTGTAAAAATCATTAAAAATCAGCAATCCGCAGCATTACCACTTGGTGAACAGTTTTGTTTGACCCGTCTATAAGGAACATATCTACCAAGTTTCAGCTTCATCCGAGTGAAAGTTCTGGAGAAGAAGTCGAAAATAGCAATATCACAACAACAAAAAATCATAAAAAATTAGAAATAAATTTGGAGCGCCACCTGGTGAACAAACAAAGAACTAGAACTCCCCGGGAGTGTTCCTGTGTGTGCCCAAAAAAACAAACAAACAAAAAATCAAAAAAAATCCAAAAATCAATGGAGCGTGAACTTGGAAGAGACCCACCCATGGTACATTGCTACTAAGTTTGAAGTCAATGTGGCCGAAGGTTTCGGAGAAGAAGTCAAAAAAGTGAATTAGCATTAGAATGCCCATTGACTTACATAGTAATCAATAGGAAAGGTGCATTTACCAACAAGTACCCGAATTGAAAAAAATTGTTAAAAATCAGCAATCCATAGCATTACCACTTGGTGAACAGTTTTGTTTGACCCGTGTACAAGGAACATATCTACCAAGTTTCAGCTTCATCCGAGTGAAAGTTCTGGAGAAGAAGTCGAAAATAGCAATATCACAACAACAAAAAATCATAAAAAAATAGAAATAAATTTGGAGCGCCACCTGGTGAACAAACAAAGAACTAGAACTCCCCGGGAGTGTTCCTGTGTGTGCCCTAAAAAAGAAACAAACAAAAAATCATAAAAAATCCAAAAATCAATGGAGCGTGAACTTGGAAGAGACCCACCCATGGTACATTGCTACCAATCCGTAGCATTACCACCTGGTGAACAAATTTGTTTGACAATTCTACAAGAAACATATCTACCAAGTATCAGTTTCATCTGAGTGACGGTTCTGGAGAAGAAGTCGAAAATAGCAGGAGGACACAAAAAATCATTAAAAAAATAGAAAAAAATCGCAGCGCCACTTGGTGAACAAATTAAGAACTATGACTCCCCAAAAGTATTCCTGTGTGATATCAAAGCAATTGGGTGAGCGGTTCCAGAGAAGAAGATTTTTTTTTAAGATTTGCCCCCAAAATGAAAAAAAAAATCATAAAAAATACAAAAATTACTGGACGTGACCAATTGGACAAACTTGGTAGAGACCCACCCACCATCCCTACCAAGTTTCAAGTGAATCTGACTAATGCTTTTAGGGAAGACGTCGAAAACATAAATTACCACAGCAGTCCATATTCACTTACATAGCAATCAATAGGATTGTATGCATTGGCCGATAAGTACCCGAATTGAAAAAATCGTTAAAAATCAGGGATCCACAGCCACGGCATCTAGGGAACAAACATGTCTGACCCTTCTACCAGGAACAGTTACACCAAGTTTCAGCATAATCTGAGTGATGCTTTTGGAGAAGAAGTCGAAAATGGCAAAAACACACAAAAATTCATAAAGAAAGAAAAAAATGCAGCGCTACCTATTGAACAATTTAAGGTTCAGGGGTCCCCAGAAGTGTCCCTATGCAATTTCGAAGCAATTGGCCTGGTGGTTTTGGAGAAGATTTTTTTAAGATTTCCCCTCAAAATGAACAAAAAATTCATAAAAAATCCAAAGATCACTACACCGTAACCATTTGAACAAACTTGGTAGAGACCTACCCAAGGCACATTTCCACCAAGTCTGAAGTCAATCTGGGTTGTGGTTTTAGAGAAGAAGTCGAAAATGTGAATTGTGGACGACGGACGACCGATGGACGATGGTTGCCTAACCATCACATAACCTCAGCTGACTGACAAGTCAGCTGAGCTAAAAATTCATAAGAGAGTCCAAAAATCACTACACCGTGACCATTTAAAAACAAATTGTTGGAAACCGAGCCAAGGAACATTCCCATCAAATTTGAAGGAAATCTGGCTGACGGTATTGGAGAACACAAAAATTCATATTGTGGACAGACGAACGGATGACGGACAACAGACCACGGACCACCCTATAAGCTCAGCTGACTGACCAGTCAATTGAGCTAAAAAAACATTCATTTTTTTAGTCTGAAAGTACGTTCATTTAGCAATATTACTCACAGAAGTACACATGCAAAATGATTTTAAACAACATTTTAAATGTCAAATGCATTACAGTTGTCTAAATTTAGGCAATTAAGAAGAACCGATAATAAAGTGTGACCTCTAGTTTACCAGTGCTTTCGTGTGAGTCACATACAGAACATCACTACATGCTACTTTGATCCAGTGTTCTTTCACACCCAACGTGTCCATTGAATCCCTTGCCTATACCAATTTTGTTCCCTATTTTGACTGAGTTTGTTATCATCTGTAGAAGGTACACCAGGATTGCCAGTGTTGTCTATGGATGTATCTTGATTCTGGTCTGCATTGCCCTACAAACAGCACGATGCGTATATCAGTCTAACACAACCCTGGCTATTTCACAGGTACGTTCAATGAATGGTTTTTGCATATGGCATTATATATGATGGTGTTTCGTCTACGCCAGTGACAGCATCAGTACCAAATTATGTGTTACTTTTTCACACTGTCCAGGAACATGTCTTTGGTATGCAGGAAATGCATGAAATATCTACACACTACTTGCTGAACATGTGCAACATGGTGCATAAGAGACTCGCACAAATATAAGTCATGGTCTATCATACTAAGGCCCTTAAGTTTCCCTCAAACTTTTGAAGGGATCCTAGCATGACAGACGGTTTATGGGGTATCGCAACAAAATGAGGGTATATACTAAATTTGATTTATAACAGTACATGGAAAGCTGCCTCCAATTCTTAGCTCTGTTAACCATAGGTCGTAGAACTTATGCGATCACTCTTGCCTGTTCATCCATCTGTCCATCTGTACGTTTAAATTTGCTTGCGACTGTGACACAGTCCATAGTTTTTGTTTTTGTTTTTTAGTTGTTTTTTGTTGTTTTTTTTTTTTAAGTGGCCCCATTTAACGTTCAGGACTAACAACTGTTTGACGATCTATGTCGAGTTCTAAATTGATGGTGCCAGATAGAGTTATTACGTGATAAACTGGTCAAATGTGAAAATCTCGTGACCACTCTAGAATCTTAAATGCTTGATAAATATTGACGAAATGGAGTGGATTTGTGAAGGACGTCAAAATATCACTTGCATATGGTATTAGTGGCGCCATCTATAAGTTGACAAGTATTGGGAGCCAAAGTGTGTTGAAATATGGACAATTTCTAACTAGAGATGCCAAATTTATAGGATATATAATCTTCAATGCTAATAGGCTACGTATTATCAGTGCCCTTGACCTATTTCACTTAGGTAACTTATCCTATAAGTTTGGAACAGGTGACTTTGTAATGACATGGTGTAGCTTCGATATCAACGAAAAAAAAAAGAGAGAGAAAGAGAGAATTGACCTCCTCAGTCGAAACTGCACTTGAGTACATTATACATACAATCCTATTTAGTGACGTACTTTTGGATCCCCGGGACCCAATAATTGTGACATTGGCCGAATTTTCTAGATCATTAAGCGTTTTAGGAAAGGATATTTAATTCAATATTGTAATTAAGAATAAGGCGAACTTAACACCATATACAGCACAAATGTTTATCATGGAGTCTGATGCTGCATAATATGGATGAGTTTACTTTCTCAAGGTAATCGAAGCAACACTTTTCATGACTAACATCAGATTACAGGTCAGCAGAGTATTAGGCCCATGACCACGTTGTTCATTATGTTTACTTGTATTATGGGCCCACAATCTGAGACACCTCAAAGCATGAATATCTGTGTGGTAACAAATAACAAACACGCGTTTGTGACCAGTTGGCAATTTCAGTGTTATAATTGTGAGATCTCTTAACGATGTAACTATGACAAATCAAAGAAAGAACAGAGACAATGTTTATTAAGCTAAGTATGATATTTGGTATAATATTGTTCAACTTGCTCTTGTATAAATATCATTGACCATGATTTTTTTCCATAGTCCCCACGCCACAAGGGATCATCTTGTGTTTTTGCATGCGGTCAACATTATCGCTAGGTTCCACAGGTCTTCCCTTATACACACGCGCACACACATGCAGAGAGAGAGAGAGAGAGAGAGGGAGAGAGAGAGAGAGAGAGAGAGAGAGACACAGAGAGAGAGAGAGAGAGAGAGAGAGAGAGAGAGAGAGAGAGAGAGAGAGAGAGAGAGAGAGAGAGAGAGATATCACTCAAAGGTACTGGGATCAGGATTGCCTAATCCCATGATGCAGCGACACGTGGAATTGGGAATAACCTGCGAAAATTATACAATAAAAAGTTTCAGTTTGTTCGCGATAGAGTCCACATGGCTATGGGTTGCAAAATGTAACTACAGGGGGGTCCACATGGCTATTGGTTGCAAAATGTAACTACAGGGGGGGAAGTTTAGTTGTCTGTAGCAAGACATCTCAGGATTCAATGTTTGCACTGTTAAATTTGTAAACTGAACTGGCAGAATACTGTGACTGATTATTTGAGATATTAGGATCCCATATAAGCATCAACATTAAATTCACATTGAATAGTTTGTATTCTATATTCTTCATTTACATTGTAGATATTCTACATGATTATATATACTTTGGCGATTATGTATATGCTTTCCATGCTCGGTGTGCAATGGATGAAACAATCTCTACCAACAAGAACTGGTTCACTGCCTAATATTTATCTGTTATGTGCCGCATGCTGTAAGTTCAGAAAAAACCTATTTTTCTTTTCACAATCTGTACTAATGAAGAGTGTATTTATATGAATTAAAAAAAGCTCCAAATCCTAAATAGTTCATATTCTGATCGTAATGCACTGGTACCATGATTAGGTACATCAATAGATGATGTAACATACCTTACTGATATCTTTTTGAAGTTTTAATTTTCCTGATATGGTGCATATCAACTCGTGATTCAGTGATTCAGTTGGCAAAGTATTATGTTGTTTAAATAAAGCAGTTTGCACGCTGATGCAACTCAATTTTACACTCTCCTTGTAAACAATTGGAGAGCCCAATGGTACATAAATGATTTGCATCATATGCACAATAAAAGTACACCTCACCTGCTTATTCCCATACAAAGTGCTAGCTACACAAACTTTCTTTATTGGTAGCATGGGTAATGGGCAATTAAATTGTAGTTTGGGTAATTCCATGTAGCAGTGCTTTTCCTTGTGCAAAATCCTTCGGTTTTGACCACTATAGCTGGAAAGAATAGTTGCATATCTGCACAACGTCAATAAAATGTAAAACAGGAAGGCCCAGAAAACAAATGTGCCTCATTAATAATACCGTATTTGACCCCTGTAGCACTGACTTGGGGAAGAGGGAAGGAAAGAATAACTAAACATGGTTGTAATTTCGTAAGTGAAATATACATCTCCAAATTACGAATTTGATGGAATTGACACAACCAAGCACATGCATCTAACCGTGTGTTCTAATCTAAAATCAACACAAATGTGTCGTATGCCAAAATGTTCCTATTATGCTTTTATGCTGGTCAATCAATAAAAACAAATCTTTTCATTCTGTAACTTGGTTCCTTTATATTTTATTCCAGTGTTTGGGTCAGTGACAGTATTCGGTAAACTGCTCTACCTAGTAGTTGTTTTCATGGACCGGTGCATAAATATATACTGTGTCATAAGTAAGACTTGGATATTCCTAGGGTATTTAGTTTTCATCAGCTATCTCATGAGAATGGGTGGTGTAAGTATCCTCATTTATATTGAAATTCAGTATGTATAAAATGTCGCTGTCGTTTTCATGTTTACGAAAGCGTCGTCAAACCAATCAAATTCCAGTTTCTACAGTGATAGTTACCTCGTTTACGTCATCCAAACACAACTGATCTTGAACAATGGTATCATTTGAAGCTGCATCATAGCATAGTGGGAAGTGGGTTTATCAATGTGCTTCCAGACGCCATGCAAACTGTAACATTTTAGGTAGACCTGACAGCGTGTTTCCTTACGTTACAAATGTCACAAATGAGATACCCCAGTTTCATTTTTGAATATATAACAATGAATATGACATCCCAGTGAAATGTTAAAGATACCATTCGATAACCATGTATTATTCAGGCATTCTTACTACATTAATTGGAGTATGTATCTTAATGATGGCAGTCCTACTGGGACTTGTTATAATTGGATGATTTCTGATTTTTAAATCGGTACCACATTAGCAGCTACGGCAACTGTATAAACCTATATCGTATATATATATATATATATATATATATATATATATATATATATATATATATATATATATATATATATATATATATATATATATATATATATATATATATATATATATATATATATATATATATATATATATACATATATATATTTCATAATGTGATGGTCTCTCACTAAATATACAGGCCAAAATATCTAAAATTAACCACCGTGGGTTTTTTTTTGTTTTTTTTTTTTTTGTTTTTTTTGAAGAAGAAGCCTGAATATCCCACATGTAGTGATCCCTCCATTCAATTAAAGAAAACGGATGTGTTGAAGTATGCGTCAAAGAAACATTGACAGAAGAGAGGTGCTGAACTCATACGTGCCTTGTCCATGAAACATGTTTAGCAGGGGTAATAAATAAGGGGGTATCAATTCGCACATGCAAGGACACATAGTTATTCCATTTTCATGGTTGCTGTTTAAGTTATGCACTGTCTGGCTGCCACTCTCCCGTAAATTACACTTGTCTCCCTAGTTGACAAGTGCAACTCAAAGTGTCAGTCCTATGGGCCTCTGACAAAGTGTACAAAGTAACTGCTTGGTTACAACAGCAATTTTAGTGCCCTGTCACTCTATTAATAGTAATGCAGGGTAAGATAATTGTTCAACGTCAGTGAGAATACACAATGAAGAAGCCTTATTGTGTCCAACGGAAAACAAAATCATGTCAGACTAATATGTTTAACCTAATTTTATATCTTATAAAGCTGACCATTTAATGCAGACCTGGACGTGCAACATTACTAGGCGGGACAATATATGAAAAATGATATTCCGACCCCAAGCAGATTCTACAAAAGTTTTTTGGTTTATTTTTGGACCTATTGGGTCTAGTGAATGAGAGAAAAAAAAGCTACCAAACTTTGACCTTTGGAAGGGGTGACATTGCACAATATCCAGGATGTATGAAACTTTCACTTAAAATTATAAAAATGCTTTAATTCCCCTAATCACTCGGGGAGAGCAACATTTTTTTGTGTATTGCTAAGGTTCTTATATGTCAAGCAATCCACTGGTGCCAAAAGAATTTCTTTCAGTTTGATAATTTTAAGATGGCTGCCATCAATCATTCTTTCATTTTTTTGTCATTAATGCAATCATTCAATAAATGTTTATCTCAGCTTTAACGAGCAAGTACCAATATATATATATATATGTATATATATATATATATATATATATATATATATATATATATATATATATATATATATATATATATATATATAATATATATATATATATAATTATTATTATTATTATTATTATTATTATTATTATTATTATTATTCCTTTTATTATTATTATTATTATTATTATTATTATTATTATTATTATTATCATCAGAAGTTTGCCCTTAAAAACTATATTGATTTTGGATTCCAAACATTCACCATGAACACGAGATTAAAAAAGTAAGTGCTTACCTGAACTACCATCATAATTTTGCTGTCAAAAGGTTGAACATAAATTTATAGGTTATATTTACATGTTCAAAGATTAGTATTTTGAGGCTAAACTGCCATTGCCACCCCACCCCCACCCCCTCCAAGGTCTCCAACCGGCCACAGGGGAACTGATTTAAAAGAAAAGATGAGCAAATGAGTGACTATAGCCTGCTCAGACTGGTTAATTACATTAACACATGACAGCCGCAGGTAGGCCAAGGTGAGGCTGAAATTATCACTCAGGCGTCAAGCAAGTCACTTTGGCAGTGAACTTGTGTTACGATTAGGCGAACTTGTGTGTCATTTTTGTGTGGTTTTCACTTCCTAGCATGTCACTTGATCATTGACCTTGTGCTACTTGTCAGGCAAACTGATAAGATGTATATTTCTAGTTTAAACCAAGAATGATGTTCTTTTGCAATGAGATCTTTGGAGATGCAGATGACATTCGTCAGAAGGGGGCTGATAGTATAAATACAGCAAGTGTTGAGAGGGGTGACAGTATTGTTGCCACAACTGACTGCAAGGTACATTGGACTGTTGTAAGAGTACATAAATCGACTTGCCATTTAGAATCAACACAAAAACAAAATCAGATACTCTAGTTGCCAAAGAAAACTACACGTCAGTCTACTAGGTCTTTTGACAGCAAGTCTGACTGTCTTTTCTGCGGGACCGTGGTTGCCCTTGGAGCTTCTAAATACAGCTGTGTCAAGACTGACACCTTTGCCAAGACTGTCCTGGAGTGTTGTGAGCAAGCTGCGTCACACCCGATTTGCTATTTGAAAACAATTGCATATTGGACTTGTCCTTCATGTTTTCTGGTGTCAAGGTAGACCACAATATACTGAACATTGGCGGTAAATGTACATTTTATGGGATGGGTATGATAGCTGCATTACCTCCAGGCAGAAAGACAAACCATTTTGACAACAGGCAATACATTTCAGACCTTCAGTTTGCATTCCACACCACCCCCCACCACCACCCCCACCCTGCAGTTTCAGAAGATATGGGCTGGTATTTTAATTATGGTAAAATTTACACATCTCATTCTACTAAGTCTATTTATGGAATAGAAAACATCATTTATTTTGCAATTCGCACACTTATATCAAATTTACTCCTGAAGAAAGCAGATGGGATTAACTTTTAGCGCACTACTGGTGTTATATTGGATTTCTCACATCATGCCAACACGACGAGTAAAGGCATTCCTTAGTTTTGCTTCCAATATTGTACATAGGAAAAACATATCGTTGCCCAGTGTCAAAAATCAGATGCGTTGTCAATGTCACCTACTGTAAGCTTGACTTTGGGTCAATGTATCGACCACCATCTTATTTGTTAGGTGTCCAGTGCACATGTCAAGGTTTTTTTCGACCAGTGTAACGTTTGATCACTAAAATCTTGGAATGAAATATGAATTAAATTTGTATACCACATATTAAGGATATCAAAGTCGCTTTTTAATATTTTAGAACCAGCGGTAGCCAACTTGTATCTGACCCAATTTTTCTCCCTTTCAGGTGTAAAATTTTGGTATGCTTTTTTTTTCCCTGTGAATAACTACATCAAATACAGCCACAAACTGTTGCAAAAGCCTTTGGTTGGGTAGAATTTGTTTGAGATCTCAGGGTATATTGACTCGGCTAAGCAGGATTTCTTCATTTATGTCTAAAGAGTGAATAAAATGATACATTTTCAAAAAGTTTCATCAACTAGTGACTATGTTTGACGAGATACTATATTGATACATCAGCTTCCTTTTTAATCTGTTTTCATGACACATATTTTGGAAATACCAGATCATGAATATTAAAAAGAAATCATATGGCATGAGTCTATTCGATTATTTACCGATTGTTCTCTTTATGTATGACGTCGTGTCTAACAGCATATTCTTTGAAAAGGCTACATTAATGCCTAAATGTTAATTCTTATCGCAGGAGTCTGCTACTTTACAAGACGTGCCACATTAACGATTTTTTTCTTTGTCATCATTCACAGATTACTTCTTACAAATATTCAAAATTAACAAGTTTGGGAAGCATGCATCTCATGGCCTGCAGCTTATGTACATGGATCTGGATTGTGGTATATGAAACCAAGGACGATCTTTTGCACAAAATTAACTATGCATATACAGGAAACAGTACCAACGTGTGTAAGTTTTATAAATTTGTAATAGGAGCTACACTTCTTTTATAAAAGAGTTGGGTATTATGTCAAAATTAAATCATTTGCCTAATATCTGTGAATAAACGTGTCTGATACTAGTACATGCAAAATATTAATTACACTTCTAAAATCATATCTATATGGAGAAAAAATACTTTCATAAGATAGTTCTCATTTGGAAACACACATAATTAATTTTCATTAATCTGCTAAAATAACGTCTTACATTCCTCGTCAAATACTGGTGGAATATATAAGCTTCAATTGAATTTTAACAATGCACAAAGTGCTTTAAGAATGATAAATCAATGCAACTTGTGTGACAGTGCACTCCCACAGATTTGTAGAGACAGCACCACAGGTTGATCCCTGTAACACAGAGAGTAACAAAGCATATGTATTCAGCATCCTCTATGCTTTTCAAACTCCATTGAGAATCATGGGTTCAGCAAAATGGCCAATGTACTCTCTCAACACGCCTCCTTTAAATCTACGTAAAGATCGGCAGCAAATCTAGATCTGCATTTTGCTATGAGGGAATTGAGCCGAGGTGTCCGTGACTTACAGAGAAGTGTCCAGTCTGCCCCTATCGGAACGTGTAAAGGCTTCCAGTCAGTTTCCTGCCCATAATACCGCTAAGAATGTACAGCACACTTCAATGTATGTAAAACAAATCTTTGCTGCTGGTGACGTACCTAGGGTCCCGTTCATGGTATCAACGATAATAGTGTCCCCAGTACAAGCAGTTACAACATCATCAAGTATGGTACTGATCAGAACTGCTCGGTCTGCTCTGAAGCTCATCTGACTTGACAACCATATATGAGATATGGAGAATCCAAGATTGGCCATGCAACTGGATTGGCAATATTTGGGGGAGTTTCGAGTTTTTGCGAGGCTTTGCGGAGTAAATATTGTAAACCCGCAAGGAGTGGCAACCCCATATCCGAGACTCATGGCTTATCATCTATTCTTTTTATCACACACCTGGCTTGATGGCTTGTGCCCCCCCCCCCCCCCGAAAAAAGTTGAACCAAGAGAGTTTCTTCTGACATTTAAAATTTTATAGACTATATTACCTTTATTGAACCTTGATAATACTATGCACAAACATTACATCGGTCCTTACGCTTCCAAAAAGAGTTCCCTGGTTTGCTTAAGATTTCCACATGCAAACCTTGTATTGTGATACAATCAAAACTATTTTAAGACACATCTGTTCTCAAAATAGGTACAAATATTTTTTTTTCACAAACAATCGTAAGAATCAATTATAATGCATATTTTTGTGCATCGTTTGTCTGCTACCCAAAAACACATTTATTATGCAGGCGTTTTCAGTGCAACTCAATGATTTATGTAGGACTTTCCAAGTACAGAAAAACATTGCTATGCAGGATTCATATTCTTTTAATATGTGTAAAACACTCTGTAGGATATTAATTTCTTTTTGATGATTTACCGTAAAGTTGAATATCTTCCCCTCGTGCTTATTAATAAATGTGGATCATGTTTTTCTGTACTAATTTTTAGATCTAGTGATGTGCCTAGAGGACAAGCACAATAGGCCTGCGCTAAGGCTATGCCTAAAGGGAAGAGCCTCTTGTTTCAACAAATTGCTTTTCAAATTTAGCCATAGGTAGCCCCACGTTGGGTATATGTTTTCAACCTTTCTTTAACGTCAAATTTTGATTTGTTGCTTTTGTTTCTTTATTGCATTCTTTTCTAAAGAATATGTTCAATGGATTGCCCCTGATAAACAGCCTGGGCCTTTTGATTAGTGTCGGTTGTCAGGTAAAATGGGCTCTCTGGAAAAAAGAAATTACGCGCTCTTTTAGAAGCCTATATTTTATAGACTTCGACAAGGGAACAGGTCTTGTTACCCACTGAAGCACATAGATCACTTATATTTTCACCTGCGCTTGATTCACTTTGCCTTTCTTGGAGCCTTTAGGTACTCTACTCCATCAGTATCTTCCTTCAGTGTGACGTCTTCCCACTGTATTTTGCGATGCTCTTCTACCTCGCCGCGGAGACCAAAATGCACAGTTTTGTTAAACCAAGGGGTCTAATGATGTGCGACGTAGGGCTATGAGGACCAATTGGTTTGCTCCAAATTTCTCCATCTCTGACGTGATGTGCCTTGTGGCATTTTTTCTCTTTTGCTTTACAGTTATTCGTTTTGCTTGGTTTTTAGAGCATCTTTTGTTTAAGGAAATCTAAGGGAACTAATCAAAGATAAGCTCGGCGCTTAGTCAATGTGTCGCAAGTAACGTTCACAACTTCCCAGTCACCAGTTCCTATATACTACCATTTTGTTTGCCGAAACAGTTTCACTTTCTGGCTCACGTTCAACCATTGACCCCATAGCCTAGTCCACGTCGTGGTCGTCTAAAATTACGGGCACATCATATATATATATATATATATATATATATATATATATATATATATATATATATATATATATATATATATATATATATATATATATATATACATATATATATCAAACGTAACGGGACTCTTATTGTCAACTGTATATATCATTTAGCTTTTAAGGTTTTATCTTAAAGCGCTTGTGAGCATTTGTAATGGATGTTAGTGCTATGCAAATAAACTATTATTATTATTATCATCATCATCATCATCATCATCATCATCATCATCATCATCATTGTCATCGTCGTCATCATCATCATCATCATCATCATCATCATCACCATCATCATCACCATGATCATTTAAAGCAGGTGCTATTCCAATTAATTGATTATCCAACTTTCCCAACTGTCGATATATGTCATATTGAAAAAGAGAGAAGTAATTAAAAAAATCCTTAGTTGACTTCCTTGAATTTTCTCTTGGCTATTCATCGAAGACAAGTTTTTGTAAACCTTCTGTTAAAACGTTGGTATGTTAAGCTTTGGGGTTTATGGTATAACGGTCTTGTTAAGAAAGCCAAAAGCCAAGGGTACGAAATCCTGCCTGTACCAGAGACCATGTCTTGTCCAACCTAACATAGGGATATTGTATTGAGGTATAAAGTCCGTATCTCTCACCCAATTTAGACAATGTCATTACCATATCCAAACCGCAGTCCTAATAAAACATATCCAAGTCAATTCCGACTAAAGGCAATGTTCCTTGGTATGTATAGCTGAAACACATAAATATATAGTTCGTATTTACCCACAAGAGACCAAAACGTGTGTGCAAATGTCCATAGGGTCGAAAAAGCCATGTCTAGTTTTAACACAAATTGTTCTCAGATTAAGGTAATCATCAGACGCTCCAGCAAAGGCCCTGACTACAATGTTTGTCTATCTGATTTAGAATTCCCTTATTCTCTATAGAAACGAATATTTACAGCAACTTATGATAAACTAATGGGGGTGACATCTTTTATCCAATATATTATGACTGTATTGTATGTACTCAGTTTTGAATTCCAGTAAACATTGTTCCATATACAAAATGTTTCTAATATTTTCACCCTAGTATACTTGCGTGTTCGTGCATTGTATGACCTATAAGGCAAAAAGTCACAGCTTTACAAGTATAGAGCACCTTTTGTAGCTTCTGTGGCAATGCTGCTCACTTTCAGCTAGCTCACTGCACACGGCATCTTCAGCAAACGACTCCTGTAATTCAACGAACCCATGGCTGTGTGACAACACGTACAGTATGGGTCAAGTTGCTGGACTGAGAAGCAATATTATCTATCCATCTTATGTGGAATTCAGCTTCCCTTGCTGCAGGTATTTGATACTTCATTCATAAAGAACACCATGGGTAATACTCTTCGACCTTGCGCACCTCATTGTTCATAGGACGTCTTAGTCAACTGAGAAAATATATTGCACTATGTCAACTGACATAATACTGAATATAGCTTATTGAAGTTAATACCAGTTATTGATTTCAACAGACATATCACTGGTATCAATACCCTGGTTCAGTCCTGTAACTAAAATAAGCATGAGTGTGACACGTGCTACCTGTTTTTGATTGCCGCGATGTGGTTGATAAGTGAGATTGCTGCCTTGAGACACACCGAATATGTATATGTAACATGATTAATGTAATGAAAACCCGTCTGATTATAGTTGCTTGCTTAGCCATACAATTTCTCCCTTGAAACATTTGCATCAGTCTAGAACGCGTGTGGACTTACGCGTTTTGGCCAGAAAGCCACGAAATTATGATTTAATTGGAATTAAAGGGAAGGGAATATCCGTAATATGTAGTTCATCATCAATGCAACTTGAAGAAAGTACTTGTATATTTTGGTTTTTTAACATATTCGGAAAAAAGGGAAGATTTAAGGTAAGCAACCTGTCACAATAGTTTCTATGTATTACCTTATATATACACATGGATTTGAACACTATGTAGATACATACAGGTATTTTATTCATTTTATAGTGGACATGTGGTACTAAAATGCAATATCTCCTGCTTCTTTCGGCATAGTGTATACTTATCTGATATCATGTCAATTTGTACGTGCTTGCCCTGTCAAAATTGTGATGCTCTGTTTGTTCTGTGCAACTGTTTGCGAGAAGAATATGTACAGTACTTGGCTGTTTTGTCCAATTGTTCATACCGTATGCTTCACTCTTTGAGAGCAAAACTTTTGGACTGAACAACAGCTTTCCACGGCACGCTGTAGGGGCAATGCACCCAAAGCTCTCCCTATCAAAACTGTTGAACCCAACATAAATTCTCTGGAACTATAGACATGCTGGTACATGAAAACGTCCTTTCACAAGGACCACAAATGTAGCTTCCTCATTATCATGGAGGGCAGTCCATCTTAAATATGTTGACTTTTGTCACGGTTGGCACCGAAAAAGTATCGATTTTTACTAAATAACATGATGAATGCTTTCAGACCTGATAGGACCACTTCAAAATTGCTGGCCTAAACTCTCGGTCTCAGGGAAAGAGATTTGCAGTACAGCACTAGCAATGAGTACGAGGGCGACTTTGAGCTCATTCCCAAATCACTGGTCACATTTGAGTTAATTTTACAATTCATGTAAAATTAAGAGCACGACATGAGCTTGCACGTCCATATTCCACATGCCCTTTATGCGAGACAGGCGTAGTTGATGCACGAGTGACTTTTACGTCACTACTAGTATACTGGATTACGCAGTGACAACCCCAGGGCGACTTCACAGTGATAAAACTATGAAGTGAAATATGGTCAGTAAGAGGTAAAAGCTCATGGACCTTCGCCAGAGATGTTGCATTACAACATGTATTTGCAAATGTCTGCAAACATAAAGTGTATTGTTTTTCCCATAACCATCCAAAAATTGAGTTTAACATATTCTAGAAATTTGACTTGGCAAAGAAATCCAACTTATTGAAGGTATTGAGAGAATGGTTATAAACATTCCTATCAAAAGTAATAAACATATAATGGTAGGTTTTCCAAGTAATTAAAATTGTCCTAACTTTCATCAAAATGATATAGAATTTGTATCCACTGTGCTACCCCAGTGTATAAATTGTGGTACTGTATGATGTCCATTGTGGTTTCTGATCCATCGCGGTACAACTAGAATTGACTTAACTGTTATTGATTCTAGTATAGTTGCTGGTATGTGTTGTTTCCACTGTTTTGCCTCTCCTGCTATATGTTCGTATGTTTATTACCCGATTCTACCTGGATGAAGATATTGGTTGACACTGCGTTTCCATTGGTACACTGTCATATGGTGTATCACCACTGTCCACATGTCCGTATTATGATTTCACTGATAAATGTGCTGTAGCCCGTGTTTTACCAGTGACCTTTGTAGTTGTAAGATTTTCATTCGGTAGTGTTTATAAACTGAACTAGTTTTGTTGCTATTGTGATGCTGGGGATCATTTATTACCAGTTTGATTTCTGTTGCGCTGTCACTATGATGCAATTTGTGTCATGCTGCAGACAGTGTCTCAGCAGCGTAATAATTTAAGTAGGGAGACCCCCTTTCCAATGTTTTAGTCCAGCCACTTGTGTATTAAGAACTGTTTTATTTACAAGCATGCGGTAACAGTCGGTGGACGGGACTATGCGGAGTATTGTGTCAAAGTAATGTTTATTTACAATCTCAGTCTGTCTGTGACATTTCGATCCTTTGTCTATGAACGGTTGCACGCACATACTTTGTCCAGAATGCAAATCTTGTCAATGCATGACAGTAGATTGGTCATAAGGAAAAGCTGATATATCAAAGTTCAATTCGGCTAAAGTCAGTTTCATTCTGCACTTGCGTCTCAATTAAACACGCAGCTAACTTTAACCCTATCAGCCTGGCACTTGTGGTGCGTTGAATTGTTTCAATGCTAACTGAACACAAGCTGTTCACACAATCAGCCTGTAATAAACTGATGCACTTTTTGCTTTGCCTCAAACTGTCAAACAGGGCTATTTTATACATCTTGGGAACACATTGGCCTCAACAATCAAAGAAGTCTACCAGCAAACCATGATCCTGAGATTCAAGACAACAATGAGCATCACACCAGGGCCAAGATTGCCGCTGGCTGCTTTAACAATATTTTCAGTATCCTAATTGGCTCCCTATTAGTCATGATGGCTGTAATTACAGTTGCATTCTACAAAATGCGTTCCATTGGAGAGAACAAAACAAGGAAAAGCCAAGCCATTAAGCTGTACCAGTCATACAGTGTTGCGCTTGGTGTTATATCTGTGTGTTGTTTGATTCCATTGATGATTTTACTTCGTAAACACCAAAGAGAAAAGAACGATAACGTGCGATTGGAAAAATGGCTGATCCTTGTTGCAGGATTGGCAAGTATTATAATGACTGTTGCGAGATTGGTAACTGGTATGGGAGTTGTTTACCCAGGCTCTCATGATATGTTGATGAAGCCCGAAAAGCACATGGACATTTTCGTCAGAATTCTGTTTCTCTTACAGGCGTCACTTCAAGCAGTGTGTTTGTTTACTTCTCTGGATAAGAGGGCTACATCTCATGCTAAGAAAAGCGGCCAGGCGCAATTAATTATCATTCTCGTTTTTATCAATATAGCTTTGTGGATTTTAACTGTATTCGAAACTAAAGTGTCCATGGCTGGTGCTTCAGCATCAATACCCGTGCAACGAACTTGCGTTATAATGTCAAATATTTTTGGGCCACTTGCAATTTTTTTCCGATTCCACAGCACAGCATGCTTTTCTTATATCTCGATAAAAATGCTGTGATTCTACATAAACATGACCCTATATAATTTTCTGAAATGGCCATTTTAAAACAATTGTGTATGGGCGACACCTGTCCACTGCATCTTGCGAACACGTTCTATGACGCCAAATGCTAACTAAATGAAAGCATTTTAAGAAAAAAGATCAATAGTACTAGTGCTGAAATATGTTCCTATCCCCACGTACGATTATCTAGTTTTACTGGTGGACACAATAATGCAACCTGGATTTCTTAGTCTTTTATGAGGACAGCTATGTTCAATTTGGTTCTAGTTACAGCCATTCACCCACCGGTATATGCATTGGCAGAACGCACATGGACGTACAATGGAAGTGGTCCAGATCAACCACATTAAGAGAGCAAAAAACGGCGAGAAAAGGCCACCCACGGCACTTTTCGCCAAGAAATGCGGAGGACATTTGTACAAAAATCCTCTTCTTGGCATCTCTCGGCAATTTTACTGTTCACCTTTCTCTTTAGCTCGGAGTTTCTCGGCATTTTTAGCCGAGATATGCCGAAGTAAAAGGCATCTCGGCGATCCTCGGCATTTTTGCCGAGAAATGCCTAGGTATGGACAGCAGACTTCTGAGATGTCATTGACTGTTAGTAACACACGTCTAAATAATAGAGTCCCATTGGCGGTGCCAGATTCACAATACGTACAGGGGACTCTGGTTGTAAGACCTTCATGTATGGCGAGAGATGTTTTTGTTTAGAGTTTCATGCCATTTTGTGGTATTAGTGTCGAATTCTTTTATTTCTTTATTTGAGGACCACCAGCAGCATAAAACCACATTTTGCTGACAGCTGGGATGGTCTTATTTGGAAGGTACCACTGTTTTTAAACTTTAGGAGGGACTTTTAAATGCAGGTCACAACATACTATTTAATGTTTTGCCTCATTTAGATATCGATACCTGGGAGTATGAAATGTTCCTGTATGAATTTGAATGAAGGGTTTGCATCTCTCCCATTCCTTGACTTGGTTAAAATGTCACTTACTGCCAGGTATCAGTGATTCTCATCAATAGTAAAATGCAATCATTTATTGGTTACAATGCATAAATGTTGTATGCCTCGTTTTGCATTACCCTAAAAATGCTTACCAATACTTCTCATGTATATATTCTTCATAGAATGTTGGAAGACACAGGGAATTTGTGTCTCTAATACATACCTAGGCAATCTCAGCAAAAATGTCGAGGAACGCCGAGATGCTTTTCACTCTAGCCATTACCTCGACGGTTTTTTTTTTTTGTTTTTTTTTTTTGTGTGTGTGTGTGTGTTTTGGTTTTTGTTTTTTGTTTTCGTTTTTTTTTGGGGGGGGGTGGTTTTTGTTTGTTTGTTTGTTGTTTGTTTGTTGTTTGTTTGTTTTTTGTTTGTTTGTTAGTTTTTTGTTTTTTTTTTTTTTTGTTTTTGTGCAAAAGTGCAGAGCAATGCCGAACATAGGAGCAGGGTGAAAGGTACCTCGGCCTTTCTCGGCATTTGTGCCGACAAACGCCGAGGCAAAAAAGAGAGAAACGCCGAAGAGAAAGTAACATTGCATTAGACTTCGGCGTTTCTCGTCAAAAGTGCCACCAGATAAGGATTTTTGTACAAATTTCCTCGGCATTTCTCGGCAAAAAGCACCAAGGATGGCCCTTTTTTGGCATTTTGGCTCTCCTAGTGCTCGCACATCCACACCACGATGCAGTTTGTTGCCGCTGTGCCTTGACTCCCGGTCACGAGAGAAATGATTAACAATTATTGTGCTGCCTAAACAGTAACTGATTAATAATGATACATGTATTTTGAATTCCTCAGAACCAGATACACTGGGTGCATGCTGGCACAACGGAAACTATCTATATCCTGGGTACAGGAGTAAACAGAGTTTGTATTGTATGGTACGTTTTCCAAGGATGAAAAGTAGTTTTTATTCTATAATATATATATAATTATCTAACGCGCATTGATGTTCACACCCGTCGTGCCTTCCATTTTACACACAATTCATTTTTCCAGAAAACGGTAATAAAGCACAGTATCAAGCTAATGTTATTAATAAAATTTGCATTCGAAAGATCACGAGGGTAGGTGTTATGATGATTTATAAAACTGGGTAAGCGTGTACTCTCTCTCTCTCTCTCTCTCTCTCTCTCTCTCTCTCTCTCTCTCTCTCTCTCTCTCTCTCTCTCTCCTCTCTCTCTCTCTCTCTCTCTCTCTCTCTCTCTCTCTCTCTCTCTCTCTCTCTCTCTCTCTCTCTCTCTCTCTCTCTCTTTCTCTTTCTCACATTAACCAAAAACAAAACTGCGGCAATTCGATGCGCACCAAACTCAAATGCTGAGTCTAAAATCGTCTTTTAACATCGGTAATCAGTTCAGGTCAAGGTAGCCCAGGTCCGTTATTAACGTAGCCCGTATACATAGTCACCATTATTTACAATACTAAAGTTATAATGAATACAAATTATGAAACTGCAGTAAAATCCTCTCGTGAACTTGAGATTGAAGTTAAGGTTATATTCATCTATTTGGACTCTCACCCTTTACCATTTTTAGCACTATTATACGTATCTTTCAAAACCCCTGGCGAAGCGAGCGTCATCAATTGTATCCGCCGATTGGATTGCCAGCAATGCTGAACACACTAGCCAATGTTGAATCAAGCCGATTGATTTATGTGGGAAAATGAGAACTATTCCTATAATTCTGGCGGTTATGCGTCCCTTCTATATTTACCTATATGTCTGTAAAATCTGTAGAAGATATAAAGTGAACTAGTTGTGGTATTTTAGGGTAACTTTTGCGTGAGTTTCTCTGGGGTGTTTTGTTATACAAGGTCAAAGCAAGCTGAAAATGCCCATATTTCACCACTTTTTTCGATTGTTTTTTTTTTTTTAATGGCATATCTTCGTCCTTGCTGAAGCCAGTAAAGTACTGAATATAAACTTCATGGTGTGAATGTTTCCAATAAGGGACGCATGAGGTATGCTTAAAGATCCGGATGTATTTCTGAGATAAAGATGATGTTGGATTTGCTTGACACAGACACTCATCTGGCGGCTGGGGCGGGAAGCAAAAAGATCACGCAGCAGGTTTCACGAAACATTCCTGGCCGTGAAGGACAGCACGATGGTTGTCACTTTCACTCTGTAAAAAACCCCGCCCGAGTATTCAAGCACATGGCTTAACCTGCCTGGTAATAATTTAATACACAAGTCACGCACCAGATGTGCAATATTCCTTAATACTGCTCACAGAAGCCGGGGATACACTTTGTATGAAAACTGTTGAAAAAAAGTTTTTCAGTCAGGAATATACATTTTATTCAAATGTCTCAGCGATTATAGGATTTTCTGTTTTTTTGTTCATGATCCCATATGCATTTTATACACATGCACTGTTAAAATGTAAATTAGTTTTTAATATCGATCAATAAACAAACAAAAAATGATAACAAAAGTAATGAAATGCAATGTCTGTCTTTTTTCTAAAGATAGCCATCAAGTGTTGCCGCTATCAACACAATGCAGTCCTTGAGTCTTTTATCAATGCAGCGAGACCTACAAAACTAGGTGGATAGAAGCCTCGCAAACGTAAACAAAAGATCTAAGGTTTATTTATTATCTGAGTTTCAAACAAAGACCAGTGCAACTAAGTGATTCTTGCACCTTGAATTTAATTGTACCATTGATCATTACGAATCCCAAAACAGAGAACAGCCACAATGTTTCTTCTTGTGTTGACCACTACTAGGCAAGCTCGTCTAACAAGCACACTCCTCTCGCACAACGCACGCAATTACTGCTCATTGCACGTCATTTCAGACAAATAAACTAAGCAAGTATAATTGACTGATATCCATGGTCACCATTGTCAAATGAAAAGGGAGTACATGCCAAACTTAAATATGTATTCCCATTCACGAGTTACAGGCTTAAACTTGAATTGGACTTTCGTGGGAGCGTTAAGGTGTTGCCACCATTCATTTAGTACGTCAGTGTGACCGCCAGGTTGCACTATGTTTCGAAAATTGTGTACAGAGTAAACTGTAGAATTTCTTGTATAAAATGTTTCTCTTGAATCTCACAAACGTGATTTGGAAATTGGATCAAAGTCATATTGTGGAGCCCATAAATGTGCAGAAATCCAAACATTGATTTTCAGTACCTGTCACCCTCCTAAAAATCGGAAAAGGACATCAACACTGGGCCATTTCATAACACTTAAAATGCAATATTTCAATCATGTTCTTTCAAGGCTAAAATTAATGTAACTAACGTTTTCTTCGTCTTCTGCTTACTATCATCATCATCATCATCATCATCATCATCATCATCATCATCATCATCATCATCATCATCATCATCATCATCATCATCATCATCATCATCACCACCACCATCATCATCATCATCATCATCATCATCATCATCATCATCATCATCATCATAATCTTTATTATTTTTATTATTATTATTATTATTATTATTATTATTATTATTATTATTATTATCATCATTATTATTATTATTATTATTATTATTATTATTATTATTATTATTATTATTATTTTTATTATTATTATTGTCATCTCCCCAAAATATGTTATTTCCCCCGATTTATAAGTGCAGGAGTCGTCATCTACAGTATATTTGCAATACCACAGTTAAAGCTTAAAGAAAATCAGGGGCAGTGTTTCAAAAAGATTTACTGAGTCGGTACTCAGCCAGACTAGGTCAGTAAATCCAATTAACCCTACTCACAGCATTGTCTGGCATGAAACTTGTTTAGAATGGAAATATGTTTATGTAACCATATGCAGATCAGATAAGTAGAGTGAAAATTCTGACAGTTCTAAGTGTGACATACACTGTAACCTGCAGGCTGCGATGTTGGCAGCTATAAATCTCAGAATACATCGGTGATGGTAGCAAACTTTCAAGGCTGGATTTAATACTTTGACATATAGTCTACTGTGAACTGTAACTAAAACAATAACATCACAGTTCTCACAGTGAACGGCCGAGACCACATGCAATCCATACTATAATTGTAAACGATTATTGGTAGTAAATTGCAATATTGACAATTTGCCTGTGAGGACACTGTCATTCCTGTTGCATTATGGGATTGTATCTGGTCAAGACAGTTGACTGCAGTGTTGAGGAAAAGGTGTAAGACGTATTTCAGTCGACTGTAACTTATGTCCTGATGTGCACTGTAGTCACATCAGAATATACCGATTCCCTGTGGGCTTCATCATGAATTAAGTTTCTTGTTTGGCTCACTTCGGCTCCAAAGTCAAGCAAGGTATATCGTGTGGCCAAAAATTTTTAAAACAAGCAGTACGAAGCTTTGACTATATTATCTTTCCGCAAGCAACAATAACAACAAAATTGAAAACATATTTTCGACACGGGCGAACGGTTATAATACCGGTACTTACATTCTTTAGGACTGCTTTACGATGGATATTAGCCGTTTTTCAAGCTCCAACACTGGGCACTGCTGTTTTAATACAGTATTTGTGGAAAGATTTAATGAATGTAACACTACTTCATATAAAACGCACGCACACACACACACACACACACACACACACACACAGACATGTGACACCACTAAGTACATGAATGTGAGCCTACTGAACTTCCTACTTTTGTAGCCATGGATTTATCAAAGCTGCCCACTGTTGATATAAATCATGTGGACGTCACATCCCGTGTACATGATGTGAAACTTGTATGGTCAGAAATATATGCCATGAAAGATCAAATAAACCACCTTTCAAGAGTATGCACCGAGATTACTTCAGTTACCAGTTCTCTAACTACATCTGCTGAAAATCGTAGGAGCAATCTGAGTAGAGTTACTGCTGAAAAAGCTGAGTATATTGCTTTTAAACAAGATCTGTCGGAAGAAATGCTGAAGAAGGTAGGGATAAATCTGAGGTCAGCAAACCAGACAAGAAGGTTCTGACGAGTGATGCAGGGAGTAATGTGAATATAATCATACCCGTTACTATTTACCAAATTGGATGCCTATACCGTAGAAAACCTGACTAATGTAAGCTAAATTGAATGACAGTGGACCTGCTGCTGCAGCTACCCACAGGTTACAGTGGTAGCAGGTCATAAACAACCTGTGTCAGATAAACCTGAATAACATTGTGCAAACATCTATGTGACTTGTGAAAAACTTCAAACTAAACATGATTCATATGCATCTTTTTTGCGTAACCCTTCCAACAAGGTAGACAAACCTTCTTCTCGGTCCTGACAAATGGCACGAAAATGTTTTTTAAGGCGATTCTACCAGCGAAGATGACTGAATTACTCAAGCAAATTAAAATTGTGACATAATATTGTCATGGGATAAAGTCATGCATACCCACAATTTATGTGACTATCACGATGTTTGTTTTAAGAGACGAACTCTCTTATAGAAAATGAATTACACATACTTCAAAATATACATAGTGATTTTATTGCTATTAGTTTTGTCTTCTGCGGATCCATTGAAGGACATTTTGAGCGGGACACCTCACGGTGGTCTGGCTATACTGTGGCGTAAGAACACCTGACCCCACTATTACATTGAAGACTTGTGATGATGACAGACTCATTGGCATTGACGTGAACACACTCAATATCAAAATACTTATAATAAATGTACACATGTATATTCATTTTTAGTTAATATAATGCTTTTATTGATGAAGAGAACACAGCAAATATCTTTGTGATTGGAGATCGGAATGCTTTTCCTAATTGTAACAGGTCAATAGGTTTAGAATTAAGGTCTTTTTGTCATGACAATATGTATAATTTCTCTGACTGTCTGCTACCAGCTAATGTGGATAAATTTATACTTATATGAGCCAAGCCCACAAAACTACTTCGTGGATTGATCATCAGGGTGCAGCTCACAACACAGTTTAGACTAATTCATCCAAATCTACAAAGTTGTGCCTGGTTGGATTGATTATATTCATGAATCGCATATTATTGCCGGTGATGCTTATGTTATTTGGAGGAGCTGGGGAAAGCCTAGGTTTGGTCCCCTGTTTCAAAACATGGCACGAATCAGAGTCCAATTTAGATATGATCTCTGCTCCTGCAGACATAGAGAAGAAACTGGTAAGGGTGATGCACGGGCACGTAATCTGACACATCAAGATACTCTTGCCTTTTTGAAAAAGGTTAAGACTGTAGGCAATGAAAATGTACCTATGGCTGCTTTATATTGATGGATGTACCAGTCGCAAAATGGTGGCAGATATGTGGTTCAACTAAAACAAGCACTTATTCAATTCTGTTCCAAACGGCTCAGCGAAGGATTTGAAATTTGATGTGCCCTACTCTAATTACATGAGAGTAATTGAATTCGAAGGAAAAAAAGCTATTGATAATATGTCTCCAAATAAGCTGGCACGTAAATAAAATCTATACAGTGAAAATATTAAATATTGTTTGCAAACGCTTGGTTTATCTCTTGTCAATGCTATTTACTAGTTTAATGGTGCATGGTCATATACCTGGTCAACCGATGGTCATTATTCTCATTCCAGTGGCTAAAGATAAAAGTGGTACTTTTAGATTTCAACTGGTACTTCGATGTGAGCATCACCTTACTACAACTGATTACCAATTTGGTTTCCACTCCAAACATTCCACTGACATGTGCATCTGTATTTTGAAGGAAGCTTTACATATGTATTGTACTAAGTGCACTCCTGTGATCTTAAACATTCAAAATCAAAGGATACAGCAAAACTCAAACTCAGATGACTCAGTACATGTGTCTGATTTGGATGATCTGTCTTAAACTTGCCACCACAAGGTCCTCTACAATTAAGCGATTTTATTTTTGTGCTCATTGAGCTTGGTTCATGTGAGGGGACGTTAATTTGCAAAGATTGTGTCAGATGCTATACATTATAGTTCCATGCAGCTTCAAAGATTCTTGAACAATATAAATACATTCTACTGTCACAAATTCAGGTACAAACGGCAATGTGAATCTGTAACATTCAGAAACATCTCAATAAAACAGAAAGTGTCACCACGTTATCCCATATTCATGATATTATGGCACAGAAATTAAATCTCGAATCAATCATGAGTTTGTCTGATGGTTTATTCAGGTGAAATATTCAACCGTGTGCTACCGTATCATTATGCATTACATATGGGATATGGCACTATCAAAAGTGGTTTACAGGTGACGGCTTTGGGACACAAAGGTGTTATGCACCCACCTAGTCAAAATCCAGTCTTTCTGCAGGATGTGTAGTTAGGCACATGATACCAAGAGGGCTGTTGAAGAGACCATGCTCAGCTGACCTAGAGATTCATCACACGTGTGGCTCTGAGAAGTTGGAATATGATTAATGTTCCCATGTACTGAGTAAGTCTGACCTTCATGTAAGAACACTAACACGTGCAACATCATTTTCCCAGTTCAAGTAGTTCTGAAGTTATAATGAAGAGTAAAATTCATTTGTGTTGCAATGTAACTTCAGAAATGAGGTCAAGGTCTCTCATGTAATGTCTAAGCGTGATCTTTATAGAGTGAAAACATCAAAATATGCTACATGAAGGTGCTAACGGGAAATTTATCTCAAGCTGTTAAGTCACTAGTAAATATAAATACAATTGTCCTGTGGCCTTGGGAATGAGGTCAAAATCACTCATGTATTGTCTGGGTGTGGCTCTCAAAGAAAATCATAACCATGTAAAACATCAAATTCTGGGTTGAAATAGTTCTCAGGTTATCGTCTGCAGAGCTAAATGCACCAAAGTGATCCTGTCAACTTAAGAATGAGGTCAAGGTCACTTATGTACTGTGTTACTTCCTCTGTCCAACCTCAAGTGTACCTTTGTAATTTTGAGTCAATTGGCCAAGTGATTTTGCAGATTTTTTTTTTTTTTTTTACATTTGCCCAAACAATGAATAGAAAAAGTCATAAAAATCTAAAAATCATCGGAGCATGACCATTGGAAAAACAGGAAACACCCACCCAAGGTACATTCCCACCACTTTTAAAATGAATCTAGAGAGTGCTTTTGGCAAAGAAGTCAGACTCGTGAATTACCATTGCAATTCAAATTCCGAATTAAAAATTCAGTCAAAATTGGAGATTCAAAGTAACGCTATACTGTAAACAACTTTGATTTGCCCTACTATAATGAACAGGTCCAGCAAGTTTCACGATAATCCGATAGATGGTTCTGGAGACAGCTTGAAAATAGCAAAAACTAGCGTTTTTCGCTAAAAATATTTGATATCAAAGGATCACCTGTTGAATCTTGAGGTTCCCAGGAGTCCACCAAGCAGTTTCGTCGAAAAAGACATTTTTAAGGCTTGTCCAAAAATTGGGGCAAAAAAATCATAAGCCACTAGAGCGTACCCATTTGAACATCTTGGTGAAACCTACAAAAGGTACATCCTCAGCCGGTTTGCACTTAATTTGGTTAGTGGTTTTGGAGAGGAAGTCGAAAGCGTGAATTAACATTGGAATCCCCATTCACTTACACAGTAATCAATGGGACTGTATGTATTCTAGCGATAAGTAACGTACGTGAAAAATTCATTCAAAGTCAGAGATACACAGCAACGCCTCCTTATGAACAAAATTATTTGGCCCTTTTACAAGGTACATTTCCACTAAGTTGCAGCATAATCTGAGTGACGTTTTTTTATGGAGATATCAAAAACAGCACTAACACAGTTGTTTACATAAATAATATTTGAAAAAAAGCAGCGCCCCCTGTTGAACAATTAAAGTTTCAAGATCTGCAGATATCTCAATAAATAATTTTGAAGCAATTGGTCAAGTGGTTTTGGAGATTTTTAAAGATTTAGTTCAAAAGTATCCAAAGGAAAATCTTTAACAATTAAAAACCTTTGGACCGTTACCATGTGACTCATATTGGTAGAGACCCACCTAGGAAACATTCCCACTAAGTATGATGTGAATCTGCTAGTGGGTTTGGAAAAGTCCAAAATGTAAATACATGTGAATTCTAGACGCTGACAAACGGACAAAAGAGGGACCACTAACCACCACATAAGGTTAGCAGACCGACAATTTACCTATGATAACAATCTGAAATGCGATGCACGTTGGGTAAACATGCATTGATCCAAATATTACCGTTAAAAAGGAAAGATGAAGCAGGATCCTTGAATCCTCATTAAAAATATGTAATGTGCAGACCTATGGTAGTGATGCAAGCCACAGTGCACGAGTTTAACCACTGACCCTACCTCTCCGCTAGGGGTTTGGTTTACGAGGCTATAATTCCAATTGTTTATTCTTCCCAGTTAAAATACATCTGTGACTGCCGTTTCCCCGAAAGACTTTATTACCTCCGTAATTAGGATTATAGATGTCCTCATCTAACAAATATTCACAATTAGACAGGCTCAGATGGAAAAAGCTAAATTAAACTAAACGACAACGTTTTTCTGTATGGAAATTGTTAAGAATGGAAATGTTTTGATGTACTGATTTTGTATATCAGATCAGTATAATAAGATTTATGGTAGTTCTAAGTATCACATATATGGTGGCCTGGAGGCAGGCATAAATATCCTAGAACGGAGCAGTGATGGCAAAGCAAACTACCATGATTGGTTTTAGAATGGTGACACATAGACCACTGTGAACTGTATAAAAGATGATAAATCACAATTGTTACGGTGAATAACCAACACGTACAATCAATTGAACAATTTTAAACATTGCAATTTTGGTAGTCAATTGCACGATTGTTAATAAGCCTGTAACAACAGTATGGCACCACTGTTGCTTTTTTTAGATTGATGCTTACCCATGATAGCTGACTGGCTGTAGTGTTGAGGCAAAAATGACAAAACGTATTTTGTTCCATAGTAACTTACTTTTTGCTACATTGATTTGCCCTCTGTTCCTATCATAATATTCGTATTTTTATTGGGCTTCAGAATACATTATGTTTCTTGTCAGGTATATTCTCATTTAAAGTCAAGCGCTGTGAATCTTAAAGTTGGAAAGTTACAGCACACAGTACAAAGCCGCGACTTTATCATCTATAAACAAAAATGAATAAATAAGTAAATCGTTTTAAGACGGCATATGGATTGTCTAACTTACATTCTTTGTATACTGTTTAATGATAACTAAGGGTTGTTTTCGATAATCAACACAGTGCACTGCTGTTTGAGTCTACTGTGTGCAAATTGTGTGACAAAACCTTTTTTTTTTTATTGTTTGTTAATACCCTATTCCCTTTTTGTGCTGTGGACCAATGCTACGACCTTGAAACCTTATTAAAGGTGTATTAAGAGATACATACTGAAAATATCAGTCTATGAAAATGTCCTACTCTGCCAATGCTACACCTGTTTTAACATCTCCTTGGGTCTTCAGTCCACCTTTAATTAGGGTTTGTCCTAGATGCCTCTGATGTCAGTGCGTTGTTTTTATAATTGGCCAGGCACTGGTGCCAAAATTTGCGAATTCTAGTCCCACAGTAGGCTCACAAAATTATGTTATGTTTCATTATTGAGAATATACCTTAAAAGATTTGCAACTGGTGATTACACCATGAACCTTTATATCAACAGTGCAAATCCAAATATAGGGAATTCATATAACCTTGCATGCTAATGCATAGATTGTATCTTGTTAAATTTCTGACAGTGTTGTGTGGCATATGCTAAAATACTAGTATAAGATTTGACATTTAAATTGTAGTTTCGAGTTAATCAACTGTGTAAAATAATGATATATTTCTCTTTGTATTCGATGCCATATGCTTGTCCAGTGTCCTGATAGCCCACAGACTCAGTCGGCTGAAGAGGTGCTAATAGCTGTGGTTAGTGTTGAAGACCTCCAACCAAAATGACCAAACATCACACTTGAAACTATCGATGACCAGATGGATGGGATCTCTTTTCAAGAAAAATAATTATCGTGGCACTTTCCTCCACTTAGAAATTGTGTCTCTTACCTCACTGAGACTTATATTCATTTTATACATTAAATCGTTGTCAAATTTAATTTACAAATGATTGTAGTCAGTGCATTGCATCTGTACGGTTTTTCCCAAGAACACATCAATATGACTTTAGCCTTTTGGGTTGATATCAGCAATAAAACGTAGGCCTTCAACATTGCAAAAAGTCAAATGAAAATAAGGTTTGTATTGCAGTTCTGATATGATAATAAACTTTCATGCAGATGATGCGCAACATTTAAGATTGTCCTGAGCCTAAACTATAAAGGATTTGTGTTGTATTACAATATTTCTGTATGATAATTTTGATAGTTTGGTATGAACAATGCAGGTAAGTATTACAGCAAATTTAATCAATTTGCTTTTGTGCCATCACTTGAGCAGTGGATGCAAAGTTTTTTTTTTTCTGCCCAAAACCAAATATCTGTTTTTCATTGCAACTGCAATGACCGTCATTATATAATACACCTGTCAAGTGTGTATCTTGCATGCATATGGTGCACCCAAATTCTAACGTCACCTACGTACTGTGAATGCAATACATAGTAAATCCATATGGCCAATATGACATTGTTTTTTTCTTAAAATTATCAGTCAAACATCCATTTGTAATGACTGAGTCAACACTCGCGTGTAGAATTCTTCACCCAGACACAAAATGCACTTGTAATATATGTTTCGTATTCCCACCCAAACAGTGTACAGCTTCCCATCATTTGAAACCGATGTATGTCTCCGTCTAGAATTGGAGAAATCTAATTCTTTTATCAGTCAGGCAGAAAAAAATTGCGTGGAATGCTCCATGTTTGAATGGTGTGACACAAAGCATGTGGTCCAGGGCGATAAATTCATAGTGCTACACACATCGTTGGCTATGTTTTAAGCCAACCCTCAAGCCATATAAGACACACCGGTTGTGCTCTAACACATCACCTACGGGATAATAGCTACAAAGAGGGATCTGTCGCACCTTGACATGAGACAGGTGTTAACCTATAACAGTAAATTTTCGTTTAAATCTATTACTAACCTTTGAAATAAAATTTTAATGAAAAAATATAATAGGCTTAAATAACTAACTTTCATGCACTTTTTTTCGTAAAGCGGTTAGCTGCTGATGTACTGAATCTAACTGTCTCTTATTTATCAAAAATAGTAAGTGGAGATAATGTTTCCATTTGGGTCCCTATAAGACCCGTATAAACGTAACAACAAAATCAATCCACCTTCAATATAACTGTATAATATGGGAATTGGCCCATTACTATCCATATCCAATTGTAAATATCAAGAACAACTGCATGACAGGTAATGAACATAGTACGTGAAAGGCTGTGTCACAAAGTACACGTGTGGCAGCACTATTGGAACACAGTTTTGGATATGACAGCCGCACGATCACCCAAGGTATTTACATTTGTTTATTGACAACTATGAGTGTATCATCAAGTTGGCAAGTGCTAAAGGTGTGGGTGCTCTTTCATGCTTAACTAAGTCTGGAAGCTTAACACTGCACCTGCTGTTTGCTGCCGTGATGAGCTGTTTCATTGTATTTCTATCTGCTTTCGCTATGCTAGTGTTGCCAGTTTTTTGTGTCCACATTGACTTTAAACATGTTTGCAAACGTTTTTTCTTTTTTTTTTTTTTGTTTTTTGTTTGTTTTGTTTTGTTTTGTTTTGTTTTGTTTTTGTTTTTGTTTCGTTTTTTTTTTTTTTGTTTTTTTTTTTTTTTTTTTGTTTTGTTTTTTGTTTGTTTGTTTTTTTTTGTTTTTTGTTTTTTGTTTTTTGTTTGGTTTTTTTTTGGTTTTTCTTTGTTTTTTTTCTTTCGAAAGACATTACTGAAGCCCTTCCTGGCATTTGGCTCTAGTTTTTCTGACAAGATCTCCTCTAGAATTTGTTTTTAGTTCTAATTTGCTGATAAAAGGTCGTGTGGTATGTTCTGTGGGACACTGTCATTGTTAGGAATGATCAAAATCTCCTGAGACTCGCACCCAAATGGAATAAGATGTTAACTAAGTTTTACAAGGCGTTTCACTTCTCTTTAATCCTCTTAAAGCCTGGATTGTAACATTTCTTTGTGGAAATGTTTGGAACTATCAGCAATACCTCTAACTGGAGAATGCAAGCAGTGAAAAAGATTCACTCTGTCACAGCATGTAAGTATCCATCGAAATAGAGCAGACTGCTGACGGGCTTTTCCAACCAAGCCACCTGACAACTTGCACATTTTGTTGACATGCTCAAGTTCATGGTCAGTATGAATTTGGTTAAGAGGGCTGTCAGTGTCGTTGACTACAAAATTACCATTGATGAATTCGCTTTTCACAGGATAGGCAGTTTTCTCTAGCTCTGCCATGTCAATGTAATATATAAGCGGCCACTGCACATAATTGACATGGTTGTAGACAGCCATCCATTCCGTTATTTCTCTGAAGCTGAAAAAATGAACACCCACAAACCATCGTGCTGATTTCTGAAAAACTTAAGCAACAAAGACACCATATTAATGGACCTTTTCCAGAGAAGGAAAATTGGATCGCCAGATTTTAATGTATCAAAGCTTGAAATCACTCTGGAAGTATGCAGGTGTGATCGAGGAATAGTGTACTTTGGGAAATGAAAGAAATAATGCCAAGAACCGTCCTAATGTGAGCCACAGGAACATTGTGGGGGTATTTCTGATGCCAATCGTAAAAAGGTGGGAGTTCAATTGGCTGGTATCCAACGGAGGCGAGTGTGCTGAATAGCTAAATATCTTTTTTTTTTCAAAGTTGTATAATTCATCAAAGTATTTGGCCCTTATTACCAGATCAACTATGCTTGATTTAAATATGTTGACAGACTCAGAATTCCTTATTTTGAAAGGTTGCTGATTTCTTACTTTTGATAGTTGAGGGAAAGAAAAATTTGTCGGAAAGGTCAGTGCGAGCTCGGAAGTGAGGGAAATCGAATTGCTGGCATGTGGTGTAAGCGTAAGTTCCAGTCAGACAAGACTTGGACAACATGGAACACAATGGGTTGGATCAAATTTACTAACCGATAGGTACATAGCAGTTAGATTTGAGATTTCCCTGCGCTTGATTCAAGTTAACCACCCAGTTTCTTCATATAGTTTACCACTGCTGGTCCCATGCATTGCACCAGTGACATTGCAAGCGGCGAAGTGTTATATGCTGTCAAGTTTATCTTCATCTTGAGCAGTACAGCCACTCCATACTTGACTATTATATTCCAAAATGGACCTAATGAGGAGAAGCATAAATAGTTTTCAATGTTTTTCTATGCAGCCTCAACTTTAAACTTTTCATGGTGTTGATCAATTTGGTTGATTTGTTAGATATGTCTAAAATATGGTCAGACCATCTTAAATCAGAGCGCCTTGTAACTCCAAGATGTTTATGTAAGGCTACATCTTGTAAAACATGACCCTGAAATAGAAGAAGGGGATGAGTTGGTGGGTTACTCTTTCGAGAAATAGGCATTGAATTTGTTTTCAAAGCATTAAATGTAACAAGCTAATGTTTAGACCAGTGGCTGATATTTGAAAGATACATGTTCACTACCAGCTTTCCTATATTGCTCCTTTAACATTACAGACAGTTCTGAACGGATTCTCTAATTGCTCTCCTACTCAGAGCATCGAGACTTGTTCAGCCGTACATGATTACATTTCTATAACTGAAGAATTCAAGTCAGGCGTTTGCTGATCGTTCACTGTTTGTGCAGGTATTTATATTATTTTAGTGGTATTTTACAGCACAAGTACATTACCAAATTCATTTAAACAATGGAATGTATATATATATATATATATATATATATATATATATATATATATATATATATATATATATATATATATAAGTAATACTATTGGTATAGTAAACACTATCTGCCCCGTATCTGTCTCGTCGACGGTCATGTCCTCTTTTTATTTGGTCCTGTTCGTCTCGTACTGTTCTGCGATACCCGTTTTCTTCTGCAAGATGGATTTATATAGGGCTTTGCAAAACGACGTCCAGGCAGATCAGTTGGTGGAATGCCGGCAAGCCCTTGGGGCAACAATCAACGACCTGTACCTCGGATAACTGAAATCTTGTGGACGTTGAGCTGCAGATCCTGGATGAACGTACGGAGTGTTACGTCACACCCACGAAAGCCAGATCTATTATATCCCAACAAGATATGTGTTGCTGAGCTGTAGCAAGAGGGATATGTCGATCGTATATATATATATATATATATATATATGTTATCAACGCTTTTATTTGCGAATATAAGTATTCTTTAGATTAATCACAGCCTCTGAACAAAATTCGGGGAAAACATACACTGTATTCACAGAGTAATCACTATTTAACTTCTTTGTCCCCAAAACGGTCCTTGTTTCTATAAGGCGGGACAAAAATTGTCCAGAAAACAATAAAAGGTCTTTGTATAAAAATCAAATTGTCGGCCCAACGTAAAATTTACCTATTTTCTCCGAATAAAAGGCTATCTGAAGTTTACATGGGGATGAATAGAACAAATAGCGACTTTTTGGGGACCAGCTCCTTGTCCCAAAATGTAAATGCGTGCCAAAAACGTCGCGAAATTTCGAAAAATGGTCGGTTTCGTGGTAATATTTGATTGATTGATTGATTGATTGATTGATTGATTGATTGATTGATTGATTGATTGATCCAACACTCGTTGCCGAAAGACCTGGTTGGCGGAGCCGCGCAAGTGGGGACACTTGATTTCTCCTCAGACCATGTCTAGTAGTAAGTGTCCATCCTAATGTCGCCAGGTTTTTTTCTGTGATCCATGTCCGCCTGTCTACTGTTTGTTTGTTTTTGTTTTTGCTTTTGTTTTTGTTTGTTTGTTTGTTTGTTTTTTTTTTTTTACCACATCCATGTTTTTATTTTGGAGCCACAGTCGACAAACTGATATGGATATGGACGACCCCGAAAAACCCCAGCACATTCGATGGCACTTTTGTTTACATCTTATTTTGCTGAGACGACTGCCAGAGTACGTCTATTTTACAGTTGATGTAAGGAGTGTAAAGCAACGCAACCTAACAACACTTATATTAAACTAATAAAGCAAGTAGCAAATGCATGGATGAAAAACGATTGGCTTATAAGTCGTTCACAAGATCTCTGCCTTAAGTGACATACTCTCTCTCTCTCTCCTGCTCTCTCTCTCCTCTCTCTCTCTCTCTCTCTCTCTCTCTCTCTCTCTCTCTCTCTCTCTCTCTCTCTCTCTCTCTCTCTCAACATATGTCAAGGAAGTTTAGTTTTCTTTCAGTTCGATTTAAAAATGCACTTATACATACGTTTTTAGTGAGCGTTGCAATGCGAACATAATTCATCTGAGTACCCTGAAAGAAACGTAAGCTGTTCCTTATATTTTTTGCACATTCATCGCAAAACCACAACAGCAAGAAAAGGTTGCAATTTTCAACAATAGTAGTGGCAGTGTATATTCCCCTCCGAGATAACACGATGTGTCACCTGCACATTGATTCAAGTCCATTTTCTGCTTGCAAATATTTATAGCTTTAATGATTCCATCACAACTCTCCAGGCAGCTAAGTAATATTGAAACGTTTTTCGTGTGCCTCCCTTTCTGGAATCCTGGACCCGCCAACAAAAACTTACACCTGCAAAGCATAATTTACTTTTCTTTGTCAGCTGTCATTTTATTTTTACCACATTACTGTTGAGGATTCTGGTACAGCTTCTACACCAACTACGATGGTTAACAGTGAACCGATGTTGAAAGGCGGCACCGGCTAGGACAAAGCTGGTCTTTGCCGGTGCAACTGGGACTGATCGAGTCTGTGCCCAAACCGACCATGGCACCGTACAGAAGCTGCAGTGCCACGGAAGATGACCAAAGCTGCCGCTTGGGAAGTTTATAGACTGGTAAGGGATGCGCTCCAAAAGTCAAAGTTCGAAAATTACTATATAAGTGGTTAGTTAAAGAACGCATGCCATCAGTCCTATCGGTTATTTGCTGTCTGTTGCCAATACTGGCAGTGTAGGCTGCAAGCTGACACTAACAAAACAGTAGCACCTCTCGCTGTGTGGCTTATGTCTATTCAGGCTGTGGTCAAGTGCTTGTGTTTTCCCCTCTTTTGAAGTTTGCAGCATGGTACAGTTGTCATTATTAATCCGTTTAAGCATGTACTGGACTCACATATGCTTTTCACTGTGATTCTTAACCTTTACCTATCCCAAACCCTTGTTATAAACAAATAATTAAAATAACAGTAAAAACTGAAGGCAGCCTTTTTTTTTTTTTAAATTCAACTGGTTTTGAGTTTACATTTACACTGTCTTAGGAGCAGCTTACACTCTCGGTATTTGCTTTTGGCAACCGCACAAAATGATCCGGCGCAAACTTCAACCAGCCACTACCGAAGCGGCAGTTTTAAAGAGCTTTCGTGGCAGCTACGGCAAAAGGCATGGTCAGTGATGCGTGATATAAATCTTTTGGCATTTGGAACCATGAAATTTATAACACAATGAAGAATTCTCGACCAGCTAAGAACAAAGTGAAAAAGCAAATTAGAATGTGAGGAGTTAATATAAATTTCGCCTTCTTCCCGATTAGTTTTCCACACAAACCAAACCAAATGAAGTTGAATCAAAAGTTATTTCCTCAAACTTGTCAGTTCCCTTATAAATTCCCATATGAAGTCACATGATATTTACTCAACCCTATCAATTCCCTCATAAGGTCTCATATGACAATGTCACCTGACTAAGTAGAAGAGCTCAAGTCACCCCGTTAGCAGTATGAAATTTAGGTATATTATTCTTAGGAAATAATGCATTTTTGCAAGGACATGAAAGACAATCTTTCTATAAAATTTCTTTACAATTATTAAACCATACGGGAATAATTTTTTGCATTGATTTGAGATGAACAGGAATAAAGTTAATCTTATTCTTCACTAGTTGATACCCTTACAGACAGACATTTTGCTGCGGGACAGAACACTCTGTAACTTGTAATCTCTATGCCTCACCTATCATGTATGCCTCACGACGCATTCATAATCACATACAGCCACCTGAAACGTGGCATAAAGGTCAACTTTTGGCTACCAGTGTGTCTTCACTTTTTGCATTTCTATTTTATGATATTGTAGAGCTTTGTGACCTGCACACAACCCAATTTGTGTTTTTTATGCCACACCTGTATTTGACTCGAGCAGTAACATTTTTACTTGCTCATTTTGCAATTCTTTTTCCGTGATTTGTGGCGTGTTTCCTCCAACTCCAAAAATATGGGTTTGATTCATTGTCCAGTTAGTTTCTTTTTTGCAACAACCACTTTAGCAATTTATAAGTCTATGTGGATGAAAACCGAGACTTTGTGTTAGATATGTGGCCATGTAGATTAACATTTCAAGAAATGCAGATTGCAATGTAATTTTAGGGGCACCGCAGTCTCCAGAACTTCAGTTCTTTTGCTATGATACCTCGTATACCTATTCAATAGGCACCGAGTTCCCCTCTGTTTTCAGCAAGGAACACAAGTAAATCATGCTTCATCAGCATCCTCTATCTACTGCCTTTCTTACAGGGTTGCACACACATTAAATATTTTAAGTAGTGTTCGTAACTAGACAAGGGCAGCAGTAAACATCCGATATATCACAATAATTTATATAGTCACAAATATCAAACACAAAAATATGTATTTCATTTCTTAGTGGTTTGAATATGCGGTAAGCGCTTGCTTTTATACCCATATTGACCTACGATTCCGCATCATACACATATGCTGTCCAGTCAACACAATTAATTTTCACATGCACAAGTGTTTCGTGTATTAGCCTACTTTTCTTTGCTCGTGCGTGTGCAAAAAAAAATAACTCAATCCAATAATGTTCATGCACAAATACTCCCTTGTACCATTAAATATATAAATGTACTTTAATGCATTGCAACAAAAAAAAATTCATTTGTATATTTTCTAAAGCATTTGCTTATGCCAATGCTTACAGCTGAGGATATAATGCATAGAAAAGAGTCGGGCGTACACATATATCGGGGTATGGTCTGCAGGAAGGCACTGCCCGAACAAAAGCATTTTCTGGTGACTTAAAAGGCTCCTATGAGGGGCTCAACATTGTATTTTATGCTGTGTGGGATCAATTGATCAATAGGATCAATTGTGTTAAAGTTAAGGGCATACGTTTGGTAAGCATTGAATCAACATTCGGCCTAACTTTAGTGGTAATCTTTATAATATATATATTCAACTTAACAAACGATCAAAACAGAACAATCTCTTGTTATAAATTTGAAATAGTTTTCATTAACCACAAATAGGTATTTTTCACAGTGTTGAAACTAATTTGGAACGCATGCACTATACCCGGATATGCTGAAGCAGCTCCATATCCTTCTGGGTAACAAGCAATGTGCATTTTTGAAGTAATCAAATTCTGCATCATTTTATGTGAAAAAACAGATATGAAAAATGCAATTTCTTTACCTGTGAGACATTGTCATTCAGTAATCATTAACATACGAGTGCATATGCGCACTCTATTTGCACATAATTGTGAAAGCTACACCCGTTACAGCTGATTATATTATAAAAGAATTAAGACAAATAATGATAAAGTGTGACCTTCTTTATACCGGTGGTTTCGCGAGATTCTCGTGCTCAACGCCAACCAATGCGTATTCTTTGAATATTTTTTTTGTATCCAAACTGTACTATATAATTTTCACATGTACTAGCTTTTCCTATTTTTTTTTTTTTTTTTTTTTTTTTTTTTTGTAAAACGTATAGAAGATACTCCAGGGTAGTGAGTGCTCTCTATGGTGCCATGGTGCCCCTTGTCTGGATTCACTAAATATAGCAGAGCTTACCAGACTGAGTCACTCCTTTCTATGACAGAGGTACGTTCATCTGGGCGTTCCTACTGGTGGCATTGCTACTGACGCAGTGTCATGCACGTCTAAATTATAATAACACTGTTTTAATAAATTATTACAGTTTAAGAGCTTTGACGTATCTGACTCCAGCCCGAAACTTTTCGAAATACTCTTTTTGGCGTCAGGGTACAGCTACCATTTCCAGGGTGGAATAGCGCAGCAAAATAAGAGTGCAACGAAGACTGTCAGCGACTTGTGATTTATATCCCACCAGAGCTAGGAACCCATCTGTCCGATGCGCTCAGCGCTAGGCATAGTAGCATTTCTGCAACCTAACAAGTCTGTGTTAGGGAATCAGTAGCCACTTTCAATGACACAACTGGTGGGCCGCTCAACAATGTAAATTAAGAGAAAATAACAGAAAAAAAAATTACAGTTAGGTAAGCATATGCGAATGAATATTATTACTGGAACGACTTTGTGATTGTGTCATTCTCATCTGACTAACCTCACAACAGTTTCAATTGAAGATTCAGAAGTAGCACCTGACGATTCTATATTTTAGAAAATACCAGATGTCACCACAAATAAACTTAATCATTTTTCAGCGATATTGAGAGGTACATTATTTGTAATAGATAAAGAAACATCTCCACCTAGTTTGTTCTACGCTTGACCTTTATGTGTTTGGCTTACGTCTTACTTACATGAAAACTGGTACCTTTGATTTTTATATATTCGCAATAATAACATGTGGCATCCCCACATGCTTTCTAAGGATACTATCCCAGCGTGCCCAATTGATTTCACCAGTGCCAATGTTGCTAGACGCTGTTTTTCTATGTTGCCCAGGTGACCGTGGTCCCAAAATAGTTCCCAGTTTCCCAGTTGCGCAGCTGTGAATCTCCTCCATTTTGAATTTTAGTGGTTTGAAATGATTGGTCTCAAGTCAGGTATAGAACATTTCATATATGAATGATGACTAAGATAAATTCTTGCACCTGTGCTTTTTGGAGCATTTCTCATCGGTAAGTTTATGTCACAAAAGTTGGAAGAACACGCACACCCCTATTAACAAATCAGGGTTGTGGATATGACAAGTCAGATATTTATTCATCTATAACGAGACACACTAAAGAGTCTGCCGTGGTTTGTTTTTAGGTGAGTTAATGTGAGAAACGGTAGCAGTTATTTCATTGCAAAGACGCAAATAATATACTTTCCATGCGCTGAAAAAGGGCAACCATGCTTTTTGGACAATTGACTTCCGAATATATGATGCAATGTAAAGTAGCTCTGTTCGCTTTTCTTTTGCGTCATTTAAAAAGAAAATGAAACGTAGCCTGAGACATTCCGATTTTATCTTAACGCTTTTCAGTAACATATGGCTGTCTATGTCGAAACCTCACTATTCTTCAACATTACAATTAAAATAAACTTTAACAAAAACACAGTAAAAGTATTCCCCGGGAATTTAATGCTGCGAAACATGATTGATGATTTCCTTCTGATCACCAGTATATACATTTATTTTGACTTTTGGGGCGTTTTGTCAAAATGTTAAATCCAACATAATAATATAGATTAATCATTGCAGAGTTCCCCACACATATAATTACTGGATTGGCTATGGACTATAGAGATATTGGGTTGTAAAGCTAAATGCATTACGGACCACATATATGTTGCATTGTTGTTCCTGTGTGTATAATTCTTGGTGACTGTCCTTTATTTTAGCCAAAAGTGCAGGTTGAATGTCTAACCCTTACCGCTTCTGTGCTGCATATCCTAAGTCAGTCAAAGGAATCTTTCTTTTAACAATTTGTGCTAATATTATGTCTAGGGAAAGCAATAAAAGTCGGGTTTATTAAGGGACCCCTTTGACTTTCCAATTGCATATCCGTGAAAGACAACTTTGCGTACATGGAATGGTGTACCGTGTTAGCACATAAAACCTCGGAGTTTATGATATAAAAAGTATTCGTTATGAACCCAACGATACATGTTTACCAACTGAAAATCGTTTCTGTACCATGATGCAATCTGTATCAAGCTTATTTCACTTATCTTTAATTGATGTATAAGGATCTTACCTCTCAGACATACTGTGTTGTCGCATATTTGACCACACGTAAGCTATCTGTAATCTGCAAATATGTATTTTCTTGGTAATATTAAAGTACTTAGCAGATGCTCTACCCAAGCCTGAAGCAATACAGCTCACAATATATCACATCTAGTACCGGCTTATAGTAAACTTTAATAAATTAAATTAGCGTTGGCCAGTATAGATCAGATTTCTTCAGATAAGTACATTTGCATGCTCGAAGATTTTATGATTCATTCAGAAAAAAAATGAGTATTGCAAATGGTAATTACCTTTTCCAGCAAGGGTGTTAATGTCCACATTTCCAGCTTCCGCTTTGAACCTTCACAATATATCTTTAACAAGCAACTCTTGTAATGCACCAAACCTGTGGTCATGTGAGAACCTAGAACCGATAGGCCAATTGTCTCTTCTGAGCAGCAACGTTATATTTCCACCCACAGTGGAATTCAGTTTCATTGCTGTCCACCCTGGGTAACATTCTTTGACATTTTCTGACTTCCAAGCGCAGATGACTTATGAGTCAGCTGAATAAATCGGATTATCAATCTTCCTATGTTTGTGCGTCGGATCCTTTAAAAGCTAATGAAGTTTTTCTTTTTTTGGGTAATTTTCTTTAAATTTGACTTGGTTTTAGCATTTCCCTGCAGACATATGTCAGATCCCATTGATATGCCATGTAACAAAAGTATGAAAACTGTGGGTCAAAGTGATATATTTGTGCACTATGTCTTTCAAAGCTACACGTTTTATCATCTTAAATGTTTCAGTGCTGTATTTTGGATTGAGTCAAGAGTTTCCCTTTGCGCGCTTTGGGC